>OY365820.1:767001-812001 GCA_959347315.1 Bimastos eiseni
TTTCAACGGCTTATCCTACTAGAGGCGTTATATGAATGATTAAGTATAATCGTTAACATAATTTTGCATCAGCAGTTGCTTATTGTGGTTCAGTTATTGTTGTAGTTGCCGTTTAACGTCATGTGTGGATGGCCCCCAAAGGGGCGCCAATTCTGTAGTTTGTTCCCGGGCGCAAGATACCCTAGCCTCTGATTGGAAAACAATATCTAATAATCACTTGGAAATAAACTGCTGATGTAATGCGTCCAAAATTGATAATAACAACTTGAAATGAACTTGAAATAGTTGGTCAACGTTTATCGAATCAAATCTATGTGCAACTAATAGAAAATTTAATTGGCCTTATTTTGGTGATTGATGCTTGGAAATACGAGAACATTACGAGGTGCATTTAATACAGGTCTCTTTATCAAAGTTGCGAGTTGCTTTTAGTGGCTTCTGATAACCAGTGCTATGACCATCAGATCAGTTATCGGCGCTACTTTCCATCTTATAACCCACGGCTCACCAACATTTGACCTATTGCTATCTCTGCAGAGGTCTTTCACTCAAAACTGAAAGCACTGAGGCACAAATCCAATCCCGATTTCTCTCCTTCCGCTCACCTCCTTTCGCTGTTTCAACTCTAAGCACCATCGCACTACCCACCTTTGCCATCTGATTATCTGCCCGTCTGACTATTTGGGTCTGGATTTTAAGTATGTAAGTAAGTAAGTAAGTATATTCTTTATTAAGGATGCCTGCAAGCGCACAGCACGTACAAAAAACTGAAATACAAGCGATGTTTTTATCAAGCGCTGTTCCAGCAACTTCGCTTAGTGAGCCCTGGAGAAATTTAGAGTTAACGGTTACAATTTTAACCGAGGCCTCATTCTTGTGCTTCTTTCAATCATTGTTAATACTCCGATTGATCTAATAAGGTCTTGATGAGCACGAAAATAGAAAATCTTTGCAAGCAGGCAATTTTCTGGCTGAAAGGTAATTCTTATGTTTTTGTGAGAAATATTTATTTTAATAACTTATTACTTTTGTTCATACTTATCAAAGAGTAAAATTCCTTCTCTCATGTCACCGACAAATCAGAAACTGGCATAGATAGTAGGCCTACTTAAAATTGAAAGTTAACCTGCTCTAACAATAATTTTGTTAATTTTTTTGGCACAAGGCAATGTTTTTTTAAACTTGAAGACTAGAGCAGTCTTTGCTATAATAGTTAAGGTCACCGTTCACCTGAACAATGAAGCTCGAGAGTAGGTCAAAGCTTTGTTTAATTACAATTCTGAAATAACATAACCTTTGGCACAAACTTTGGTAAATAATTGCTAATTATTAATTAAATCATTTGAGCCACAATTACGAAAAACACTTGATTAAAATTAATAGATATTTCATGGGTGAAAAGTAGTCAAGTCCATGCTTACATATTTGAACTGCAATATTCTGATCGCCAATCACATTTTTCAGTGCATTCTTCGTGTCACGCGCTTTCATGTAAGATACACTTGAAAATGAACAAACTCTAAGTATAAAATAAACAGTGGATCTCACGTTTTACTTTTCAGACAGTCTTCAGGTTGGGTAAGGCGCAGCGCTTCACAGTTCCCCTAGAAATTTCTTTTCCTTCCACTTCAACAATTCTCTCTGGTCTCCAGACAACATTGATCTGGACATCCACTCTATAATCTCTGAAGCAACGCTGCACGCGCGATATCTTTAGCGCTATAGAAATTTGAGGAATATGATTTTATTGATATGATTATTGATCGAAGGCTACTGATACTAGAGGCAAGAAGAGAGGGAACACGAAAAGGAAATGTGCATTAATAAACGGCCTGAGAATAGCAGCATAGCTTTGCCATCTGTTCAGAAAAGAATATATTATAGCGTGATATCATTATCAACATGGCGCTGCCGTTGGATCGATTGCCCGGTGGCGGCATGACGCGATCTTTAACGCAGCATCTCATACACGTAGACTCTATGCAGTGCAGTCATAAACCAAAGGAAGCAACCTACGCAATTTGCATTTTCTACTTTAGACAACGCAAATGTAAATGTTATTACCGTGTACACGCCCCTGCAATATGACTCATGATTATCATGCGCCACATGACGTTGCATCGTGTCGCACTTAATTGTCGCTCTGAGCTCGGCCGATATTCTGATCGCTACAAAGCTTGTTCTGTAGGTGAGGTCATTCAACCACCTATGGATGCAGATGATCAGAAAGGTGGTATAGAAGTTACAAATGAGTGGGGTAGCTAACCCTATAAGGACCCTCATACAGACTCAATGTGACGAATCTCACCCCACCTACTACCCCAGTTTGACATATTATCTTGCGTTCATAAACCACTTATACATTTATTGACGGGGGCAATTCACTATGGGACAATTGAATGGGGGTGGCAATTTACTAGCGGCAATTGCCCTAGAATCGCGGATTCCAGCTACCGTCTGTTGTGCGAATAGGACGCACAACAAAGGACCACTTTCGGAGCATAGCCCTTAATCCTAATCTTTTTAGAAAGCAAAAACGATACAACAATAGATTGCATATTCATTATATATTAATTATATATAACATTTGTCTACTACTTCTGCGTTATGATCAAAAAGGACATCTGTATCATTCATAAACTACTCATTCGTTTGTTGAAGAGGGCAATTCACTGAGGGAAAGGGACAATTGACTCGGAGGCAGTAGGGGACTCTGTGAAATAGATGGCGCCAGTATCAAATGCGGGTAAGCTACCCGAGGTAAATTGTGTGTGATGTATATTTCTTCACGCAAAAGTAATCTAAAAGTTAGCCACATTTTATAATGCCTACGTATTGCTGTGTGCCAAAATTCAGAGGAAAAGAAGGCGGCAACATATTAGATATGAAGGTTTTAACCTGCATGCAATATTTATTGTTCGCGCAGTGGCAAATGGAAAGTCCGCTGTGATTGAACGTAAAAAATGAGACATAGATTGCCCTCTCCTCTCTCTATTTCTAGCGTTCAAATTTATGCATTTATCCATAATGGAATAACATTTTAATTCTTACGCCAGCCATCGATCGGAACAACACAAATAAACAACGCATGACCAATATAAAAATGTTTTCTTAGACCTATGTGCATACTGGAGCCACCTGTTTCTACTTAAGGAACTGCCCACAGAGTCCCCTATAATTGATCGAGGGCAATTTACCAGCGGCAAGTGTCCTACAATCGTCTCTATCATTAATCAGTGCACTTTCACTGCTGTCAAAGATTCTGAACTCACATACAGGTGGCATGATCATACTATAAGACTCAACTTCTTAAATTATATTACTCAGTGGCTCTCATAATTATATCCGCAATTCCTTTTGAAATTCCACAGAATTACGGCAATCGATTGTGTATGCCTTAGCCCCTTTCGCCTTTCGTCCAATTTCAAAGTTATGATGGATTTATAAGCCTATCCATTGGCAACTCTCAAACTTGATTGAAACACATGACCTACTCTCATTAACAGAATCTGGCTTCGACGTTTCCATTTCACAGAAACGGCTGTATTAATAACATAATTGTGGCGATAGTGTGTCTAATAAGTGTCTTGGCCTAAGGTTCATAGCGTTTCTCCTCCTCCTTGACTTTAGTGCCGCATTTGATTGTGTTCACAATATCATACTTCTCTAGACCCTTAAAAAGAAATTTGGAATTTCTGAATCCGTTTATCTTACATTCAGGACTCGTAAAATCTGCTAAGTTGCTGAATTTCCGAAAACTGCAAGCATTATCTTTTGTGTTCCCCAAAGGTCCATTCTGATGACACCAACTGCCCATAAAAGTCTCGATGACTAAACTCAAAGTCAGACACATTGCTTGCTTCAATGAGATACAATCTTAGCGTGAGTCTATGTGCGCCTGAATTTATATAGGCTACATGTACGAGCAAATCCGAAGTAATTATAGTTTGACCGTCGATCCCGATCACAACTTTACTTGAAATTTCTGTCCTCCTGCAACTAAATGAAACTAGCTCTATTCAGCGTCTCACTGTGCGTGTATTGCATGTAATGTTTAAATCAGATTTAAAAATAGTACACGATGTCAAATGACCACATATATTACATCTCAGCAAAGTATAGTGTTGTGAATCAACTGTGGAACATTTGCATTTTTTTATAGTTTTTCAAGCATCCATCTTGATTATTTTCCGGCTGAAATTGATCGATGCAGCTAGCTGGAGATTCTTAAAATATTTTCATTCATTCTGAGCATTTATATAGCGCCCTTACAGAAATCTTTAGTCGTGGCTGTGCTGTACAGCCGGGTACCTCAACTAGTAAACTATATATATAATATATATGAGCACAAATGTATATTTTAGCACACATCAGTTATTATTATTCCCTGGCCCTGAAAACTTAGTATTAGACACCAAAATGATTATCCTGTCTGTTCTATACGCGAAGACTTGGCCACCATCTTGAATAATTAAATTATCTCAAGCGTGACAAAGTGGCACCCTGCAGATTTTAAATATGTATGCACTGAAGAAACAAAAACACTAAAAAAACATTGGACAGGCCTTACCTAGAGGTTTAGGTTAAAATCCCATATAGCAACCAGACAACTAGTAAAGACGCGCAAGCAGCACGACAGCTCGATAAAAAGGCAGTGCTTGCATGTAGCGCCTTAATAACTCTGTCACTGGTTGTACTCTGCCAGTGTCAGTCCCAAGCCTGGATAAAGGAGGAGGGCGGCGCTAATGGTCATTGCTACCACACAGTGTCGTTAAACTGCAACTACCACCGCATTAATGTACACAACGACTGCGTTGTTCATAGTCGTGATCTGAAACGGTGGCTTCGTCAGGATTACAGGTCAGGGAAGGCAGATTGGACATGATTGAGGCAGGAGAGAGGCAATTGTATATCTTTCCCCTAACGCGTGGACTTTCTTAGTAAATAATAATGCAGAGGCGGCGGTCCCGGATGGACGAGGGAGACCTTTTACATAGAGGGGACAAGTTATACGTGCGTCCCCCCACATTTCCTGCTCCTCTCATTGGGTGTCCCCTCCCACCTATCAAACGAGATCTCCGCCTCTGTGATAATGTTACAACAATAATCTGCTTGTGACGATGCCATCGCAATCATGCAAACATAGTACAATTCAAAGCGGGAAGTCATCGGCTATGTCATACATACAGTTAGCTAATGCAAGTTAATGCAAAGAATATCACGCGGGGGAATAACTGTCACCGCGGAATGATTACAGATAGCTGTCAGCAGCCTCTGCGGTAGAGAGCTGCCAATGCCGGGCAGCTCAGGTTACTTCTAGATTGGAAAATACTATTTAGAAAATAATGTAAACTCAGAGGAGGCACGCACCTCTGTCGTCTGTGCCTCAATGGTAGACACCATTGATCTCAAACATAAATAATATGAAGCACCACTAAAAGCTAGGTGCAGAGCACCAATTTATTCCCAAGCGAGTGGTACATAATAGGTCAATGTGTTAGGTCATCTGGCTTGTCCTATAATTTAATTAATATATTGGTTGGGCTCTTTTCATCACGAGCCCCTCTATACTGTCCATGGGCTCTCCACGTGCCCATGGGTACCTGATCCTATGGCTTGCTTCGCTGCACTACGGTGGATCCCGTTCTCTATTTTATTTACATAAATGAATTCGGTTCGTTCCTCTTTGCCCATGAAGTTCCGGGATAGTTGTGGGCAGATTAGTTTCACACCTATCAGCTCTTCCCTCGGTCCGAAACTAGCTTCCTTGGCGCTGCAGTTACCCTCGTGGTCCATTCAGAAACGTTCAAAATTCCAACATCAAAACCGTCACTTCAAACCGTGGTGAGAACGGGAGCACTTCTCAGTAGGCCTAGTCAAAAGACATTCTAGGCGTAGCGTTGTTGTTAAATATTTGGTGTGATTGATGGGCAATGTATGATGGCGCCATAGGTTCGGCAACAATTGACGTCATCTCAAACGTAACCTTAGGGCCGAAGCATAAAATGAAAATTCTTTGTCTAATTTATGTGCATGATGACGCAAAACCTAGACCTTGTTTTATTTTATTTCTAGGTCACTAAGAGGCCATAAAGCATCGTCCACGGACTGTGATAATTGAAGGAGAAAACAGTGCGTTTTATTCAGTAAAAATTTCATGAACATTTTTCTGGGAAACGTGGACCACAGGACGTCATTATGCAGATTTTAAGGCTACATAAGGAAAATAAAGGCGTATGGATTGCCATATTTGTGATGGTTTGCGTATTTATCTACTGTAGTAATACACATATGAGATCTCTCACCTCAGCATCGATTGGTTATTTAAGTTTTGAAGAAACGAAAACGTACGATCTGCACTGTTTAACTGGTAGTCCTTGTGTATACGCAAATGAAGTTGACTTCAGAATAATTGTTATTACATACAACAGAGCAAAGTCTTTGATGAAGCTGTTAAAGACAATTGATGAGGTCGAGTTGGACGGAGACAAAGCAGCCTTGGAAATCTGGATAGACAGAAACAAGAATGGTCAAACAAACAACGAAACCGTTGAGGCTGCACGTTCATTTAAGTGGCGACATGGACCAACTCGAGTTCATGTACAGAACGCTCACGCAGGAATCTATGGACAGTGGATAGACACATGGAGACCAAGAGACCCAGAAATCAAAGGAACTGGCTCTCATTTTAGAAGATGACATAAGCATTTCGAAGTACAGCTATCGATGGATTAAAGCTGTTCATCGCTTTTACAATTCAAGAAACGACTTTGCCGGAACTACACTCACAAGTGACGAACTGAAATCACACGATGGATCCTTCAACATATTGACGGCTCCGAAGAATGAGGTTCTATTTATGTACAAATGCATCGGCACATGGGGATTCTCACCGAAACCATCTGTGTGGAGAGACTTTCAAGACTGGTTCCATGTGCATATTAAGAAAAAGGAATTTCATCCATATGTTCCGGGAACCGTTGCTACTCAATGGTATAAGGGGTTTGAAGCCAGTGGAACAGCTGATTCCATGTGGGAGCAGTGGTTCATATATTATGCCTATTCGCAGAAACTATTCCATATATACAACAATCTGAAGGTATTCAACGGTGACACTTCGTCCTGCCTTTGCATTAATCGTCGTGAAGTTGGACTGCACGTCGGTTCAAAAGGCAGAGAGGATTACTGTGCATTATTAGCCAGATGGGATGACAAATATGTGACACTATCACAGAACATTACGAAACTGGATTGGAATGGGAAAACGATACAGAAGTACTAAAATGCTCGTAGAGCTGCGTAAGCTTTTTTTCTCAGTTTTATACACGATTTATGAATTGTGTGAATGTTCTTGTTTATACGAACACCAAATTGTTTTAAGAATAATTGTCATTACATGTATCAGAGCAGAGTCGTTGATGAAGCTGTTACGAACAATTGATGAAGCTGAGTTGGATGGAGACAAAGGTGCCTTGGAAATCTGGATAGACAGAAACAAGACTGGTCAAACACACAACGAAACCGTTGAGGCTGCACGTTCGTTTAAATGGCGACATGGACCAACTCGAGTTCATGTACAGAATGCTCACGCAGGAATCTATGGACAGTGGATAGACACGTGGAGACCAAGAGACACAGACTCAAAGGAACTGGCTCTCATTTTAGAAGATCATATAGCATCACACCCACTGTAGCCGAGCGTTCTCGTTTAGGTGGAGGGTGGAATGTCGCGGCTATTGGAGCTACCTCAACCAATAATCAAGAGCGGATGTTCAATCTACCGATCAACGCGTCTGTTCTACATCCTCCTTGAACTTCGACCAATATCCGGACGTGCGTCATCTTCCAACAGTGAGGGAGTACTCGTCGACACCGACTCCGTGTTTGCGACTTGATCTTGGCAGTTGTCGCGCAACCTATTCGACGCAGCTTGGCCCAGAGACTCTGAACATCCATGCCATCTACTAGCTTTTGACGGGAATCCATAAGTTGTGCCACGCTTGTGCATGGGCCATCCATTAGTGACTCTCTTAGCTCACTCTTTTTCTAATTGTCTTAGCAATCGTTGAAGTGACAATTAATATCATGTTGGCTAGTGTTGAGAGCACCTCTGAGTAGATTTCTTGAAGAGGCGCTATTATCAAGTTTTCATATTCATTCATTCATTCATTTATTCATTCATTCTTTCCTTAATTCATATTCATAAGCATTTCGAAGCACAGCAATCGATGGATTAAAGCTGTTCATCGGTTTTACAATTCAAGAAACGACTTTGCCGGAACTACACTCACAAGTGACGATCTGAAATCACACGATAGATCCTTCAACATATATTGAGAGCTCCGAAGAACGAGGTTCTATTTATGTACAAATGCATCGTCACATGGGGATTCTCACCAAAGCTAGCTGTGGAGAGACTTTCAAGACTGGTTCCATGTGCATATTAAGAAACCAACCGAAATTTGATCCAAGTACTCCGGGAATTGTTACTTCACTGTGGTATAAGAAGTTCAAATTGAGTGGAACAGCGTATACCATGTGGGAGCAGTGGTTCATATACTATGCTTATTTTCAGAATATCTTCCATGTACAGTGCAACCCTCGTTAATAGATAATGATTCCTGAGCGATTCCCTTCCCTGTCCGGCCACTGTCAGGCCTGATTAGCCAGCGACAGAGGTCACCTATCCGGAGCGACACACGGGATATTAGCTGGCGAATACGGCAACAATCCGGCGGTCATTAGCGACCACCCGCCTGCGAGCTCATTTAATTGAACTCATGTCATTAGTCAACCAGATGTCGGCGAAATTGATATCAGACCGACATATATAGCTGGGGACGCTTGAGACCTTACTCACATACGCAGTTCATGTATACGCCTTGACATCTTAAAATTGACTCGTTATGAAGTTTTGAAAGATTTCTGCGGTAAAAAATAGTAATAGACAATTTTTTTTCCTGCATCAAACAATTATAACTATATCTGATGAAAAATGTATGGAATATGTGACAACTAGGGCTCGTAACCAGAGGAAAAATCAAGACGAGGCAAAGCTTCTTCCTCTTCCTCCTCCTCTAACCTCCTCCTGATTTCATCCTTATGTTATCCCTCTTCACTCTCTTCATCATCATCTTCCTCTACCCTCCTCCTTATTTCATCCTCCTCCTAACTCGTTCTCTTCACTCTCTTCATCCTCTTCCTCTACCCCATCCTGATTTCATCGTCCTCCTCTATCCTCCTTCTGGTTTCACCTGCCTGCTCTCTTCTCCTCCTGGTTTCATCCTTCCATTCTTCCTCACCACTCTCTTTTTCCTCGTTCTTCTCTCTCCTCTCTCTCTTCTCTCTCCGGATTTCATCTCCCTCCTTTCTCCTCCACCTGGTTTCATCCTTCCATTCCTCCTCCTCACTCTCTTCCTCCTTCTCTTTCCATCTTCGGATTTCATCTTCCTCTTCGCTCCTCCTTCTGGTTGATATGGGCAACGTCCGTGTTTGTTGTGAAATAACAGAAATTGCTGTAAGACGGAATTAGTAAATAGGAAACAATGTAGTCAATGTGAAATATTGTAGTTAACTTGAAACTACTTGATAAAAATAGTTATAACTATTGCTTTAACTACTTCTTAAAAATTAATTATAATTACTAGACAACTACTTACACAGTAGTTACAACTACTAGTTAATAACTACAGTAGTTAAAGTGCCCATCATTGCATTCAAGCGTGGTTTTATTAATTTTATTTTTTTAATCGAAATCTGCTTGCAAATAGTCGCCGTTTCACACTTAGTGCTGATTTATATTTCCAAATTTGTTTATTAGAAATTGGCAAGTTCTTGTACGTGGGATTCTCAGTGGCAGGTCTCGCGAATGGCATTGGTCATGCTCTGTTCACCTTGTCTCGTCAGTTCGTGGAACTCTAGCAGCCGTTAGTTATTTAAGAGTAGCGCCTGGTTCGTTTTAATCCATTCAAGTTGTTTATGTGTCGCATTTTCAGTTGTCTCTACAATTGTAATAACCATTCAGAAAGATTTAATCTCTTGCTTATGATGACTTGTAAATCTCAATAAGTTAAGAATAAGTTTAAAAAAATATGGTGCTTTTGTTAAGTTTGAGAAAGATTCTCATTTCAAAAGATTCATGCCTTCTATTTTGTCGCCCAGAACAGCATACCGCACAAGGATAAAATCCCCTCTACATGTCGTAATTATGTCATATCAGCCTGTATTGCTGATGCTACCAGCAAAGCCTGCGTTGCCTCTCAAATAACATTGGCGACTTTGTCCTTCACCGTGCACATTGATCTTAAAAATTTTTCACACTGCATGGTACAAAAATGCAAAAGTTATAAAGCTCCAACTGAATGCACCGCGAAGAAAACGGAACTAGTTGCGTTTACTTCCGAAAACACTAGATTGTGATAGTTAATTTATCGTTCGCTAAACTATCGTATTACTAGAACAGCCTACTATAATGTCGCAGTTGTCCATTTGATGCTTGCCTGGATGTCACACGCCTAAGTTTCGTTTTACGTACATGAACAAACTGTACATGTATGTATACATAAATGCATGATGTACGTCAATACAGTACCCATGTAAATGGGTCATTGACTTGCCCAGTGCTTGGTTATTGAGAGCTTAGGCGTACAATATTCGTTGTCGGATCCCTTTTCACGATGGTTCAGCGATTTCTAAACACAGTCAACTGTGGTTTTAATCAGGGACTTAAACAATTGGCATGTTGTGTTATCCATGCTGCTCTTACTTAAGGCCTATTGTATTGAATTTCAATCGCACATAATTATGAACGGACTGTAGACCTCCTGGGAAGAATGCACGCCTTGATACTTGATTACAACAAACCATTTGATTTTTTCTTACTGACTTTGAGCTTCGCCTAATGTTTCACGGAGTAGGCTATCTTCTATCAATGTCATAATTATACCAAAGTTTGGATTCAGGAACAGAGCGTTAAGTTGGCTTGAATCATACATAACAGGGCGCACACAATACGTCCATTTGACAGGGATTATTGCTCGAGCCACTCTTTTTGTACATTATACCGTATGTGCAGAGAATGTGAATGCAGAGAATGTGCCGATGTGCAAAGATCATTTAGAAGCTCACGTCCTCTTCCACAACTGCTATGCTGACGACGTAGAGCTTTACTTCGTCTGTGAACCGAAACAGAGTTTGCTGCGCTGTATCGAACGCCTTTCAATGTAATCGTAATCGTTATCTCTAAGCTTCTAAAGCACCACTCGAAAGCCAATCGCAGGCTACATTTATTCGCGAGCGTTGCGTCGAATCAGAGGGATTGTCAAAAGGGGAAGTCAAGGTTCGGTTTTCAGAGGAGGACAGAGTAGGCGGGTGACGTTTAGAGCGATAATTTAGAGGTGAAAGGTCGGATGGTATGTGACCGTCTCAAATTCAATCTAAGACTGAATTCCTATGGTGCACCGCCCTTCGGCGTCGCCGTATACTTAACGGCAGTACCTTCACTGTCGGTTACGCAGTGGTCCGTTCAGCTAAGACCAACCACAGGCTTGGGTTCTCTTTGACAGCTGCATGACCTTTACGGTCCATGTGAGTGAGTCAACTCGCTGTTTTAACAACTGCGTCGTATTAAAGCATCCTCAGCTTCAGTCCAACCTCAACCTCAATTTAGTCAACAGCTTCATTGTCTACAGGGTTGACTTCTACGAGAGCATGCTGGCGGACAGGGGCGCGACCAGACAATTTTCTGGGGATGCTCATATTGCAAACACCGAAGGTGTGAGGCAAAGCACTGAAAGCAACTTTAACCCCACCTTCAAAAAAGAAACACGCATCAGAATGTTATGATGCTAATGGTCAACTTTTTTATCCGGTGGTGCTCTAGCATAAGGCTGTCAACGGGCACCCGGGTACTCGCCAGAGGCTGATTACCCGGGCAATGAAATCGGTGCTCGGGTACCCGATATTCCATAGAAATGTACAATTTTACCTGAATATATACCAGAAAATGTTCCGTTGATCATATTAACTGACTGCCCGGGCAACGAAATCGGTTCTTAGGTGCCCGACATTACGTAGAAATGTGCAATTCCCTACATTTAAAAATATTTTCACGCGACCGGGTACCCGAGTACCCAATCCGCGGGTCTACGGGTACCCAGGTCCTGATTTAAATATTTTTTGACAGCACCTCTGAAGCACCCATCAGCACCACCCCCTAGTTGCGCCTCTGCCGGCATATCAATAGTATGTACTATCATATATACCAACCTGTGCAGCGCCCATTCGGCCTCGGCTGAACTACAGCGCTATACTAATCGTCTTTTATTTTTATTTTTATTATTATTTTTGTTATTACTATAACTATTATTATTATTATTATTATTATTATTATATACATATATATTTCACATATGCTGTTATCGCCAATTTCGGTGAGTTAAGTGAATGGTGGCAATGTCCCAAAGAGGCAGACGGCATTCCCACGCTGAAGAACAACCGAGATACGTTGGAACAGAAATGACGTCTCCATTGGATCGTGGGTTGCAGCACTCGTTCGACTACTCAACTCTGAGATGAACTGCAGTCCTTCACTGCTCCAAGCGCCGCCGGATTCCAAAGCGAGGGCTACGAAGTTGTGGGTGTTGGCCAAGGTGGAGTACTACACCCTCTTCGACGTAGCTGCGCGTTCGGCTGCTTCGCCAGCTCTGACGGATGTGTCGACAAGTAGGGACTTCACGTAGGTGTCGAGTAAGGTCACATCCCATGCCAGACATCGACCACGTGTCCAAGGGATGAGTGTGACGCCGTCTGGTCGCTTTCCATCTTCTCTTAGCAAGCCTAGAGGTTCTTTTTTGCGCAGGAATCTTCGCTCTGCCAAGAGCTCTCCAGATGACGTCGTTCAACATACTATGCCGTTGGTGTCTTCCGCTGCCTCTTCTACAAATTAGTCCCTGGAGCCCTTTTGCGTCGACGCTCTCTCGACTATTGACCCGCTAGTTCTCTGATACTTGAAATAGGAAACGTCCCAGGAACTTCCTACCAACTAAACACTGGTGGCGCTGGCCCTAACTCATCGCCACAGTAGAGCTTAAGATTTTGAACACGAACGTAGAGACCTCTACACCCATGATAGTAGACCTACAACACCCGATGGAATGAGGCGCAATAGTAGTATGAGAAATTGCAAGACTAAGATCTCACAAAATGTCATAAGTTTTCCAGGATTTATGTTTTGTTAAGTTCATCTCAACGTGGATTTCTCTTGAATAGGCCTACTGCAAGAACACACAGGATTGAAGTTCAAATGAATCGGCAGTGCGCTGACAATAGAAGAAACGTGGCTGAAAGTGGGAACCAACATTATGAAAGTCTCATTGCCAAACAATTGTCAGAAAAATGTATAGAACAGTCGGCAGGCTCCAAATATGTAAATGGCAACTTAACTTTCCGGACAAACAACAATAGCGTTCTGACATCGTTTCAACTTTGTAAGTCAGTATTTAAAAAAAATAACTTAATCGCATGCTCTGCAAAAATAAGTGCGCATTAATTTAGTCAGCATAAAAAGTAGATAGGTAGGCCTAATCATCAAAAGCATTCCAGCAAGAGATGAGGCAGAAGATAACGTTGTACAATCCATGATAACCCTTATTTCCAAGCGAAAATAGTATTAAATAGAAATTCATCGAAAATTTACTCTAAGCCTACATGCACATACCAGCCTCGTCCACAGCAGCAATATGTATACGAGTAGGTCAGTCAGTCTTCGACTCGTCTCTTCTACCACATACCCTACTCAGAGAACTGCTTATAATGAGCTTACACAATTTACATATTCTTAACGACATGTTACCTTCTTTCCACTTTGAACTGCGCGTCTTTTACATACGTCCATGTATTTTCCTTCAAAGTCAGTCTGCAGGCCACACGAATAAGTGTGCAGGTTCCCTGGAGATAGGAAAATCCGAAGCATGGTTTATGTCGAAGGGAGTCGCATAAAAACCTACATGAACTCCAAGACATGCCATGTGACCTAATGACAACGTCATCATTGAGGCATATCCCGACCAATCGTTTGTACTGCGAACTGGGATGAGACGGATATGATGATAGTTTTGTGATGTTGATGTCAGCTTGAATGCGAGTGAAAAGAGGCGTCATCTGGACATCGTTGACATTGTAGCTTAAATCCGAGATACCTTCATATGAGCCATTCGCATTCTTTGCAAACCCGAATTTAATCAGCGCAAATCTCTTTGGGTTTTCCTGATTCGTGGCGTCTTCTCCATGAGGAATTGTACTGTTACGTGATATTGCCGCCGGCGGGTTATAGATGCTCGAAATTTGACCTACCCTAGACCACATGTCGTCGTCCTCTCCTCCCCATCCAAAGTACCTCAACGGATATCCGTTGATCCTCCTAAATAGTTCTGGCTCAATAGATACGACTCCACCAAACGTCGGATACTGTGCATAGTTGAATCTGTCCACCGATTGGGCGTAGTGTCGAGGTTCAGGGCTACAGGTCATCAGCGCTCGATCGTCTTCAAGGATCATGTCGACGTCATGAAAGATGACGCAATCAAAGGAGAACCTCTTGGCAGCCTCGAGGAATCCGATATTCATAGTTGTTGCTTTGTTGAAGATCGCTGGGAAGCGCTGGTCTACGACAAACACTCGGAAGTTGACGAGCTGTCGTTTTAGGATCGGAATCATGTGACGCAGTAGGATTCGTAAGTGGTGCTCGCGGTCACGACACGGTATCACGATCGCTAGACGGGTGTGCGAGACACAGTCCTTGGGCTTCCATTCCCGCCTGCAAGAACATCGTTTCCAACTGCATCGACGATGCGATCCCAGTTTGAGTCATCGACCATGTTGACGAAAACCCTTCCTTGTAGATCGGGTGGAATGCACGGACACCAATTGGCCTCAGTCTTGTTAATAATCTTTTGCTCACACCAACGACGTTCTTTGGCATGATATCGCTGAATCGACTCCAATGCTTCAGATTTAACGGGAGACGGACTTACGAGTAATGGATTAGAAGTTGACTCGGTCGTATGACGATGGACCTTGACGTGGCTGTAGTTCAAAACTGACCCACGAACAAGCAATTGTCTCTTTCCGTCATTGTACCAGTTGTTAATGCAACACAGCATCATAATCCCGAGAAGAATTGCACAGGCGTAAAATTTCATAACGTGTTTTGAATGCGTGTTATTTGCCATTCTCGCTCCAGAATCTTTATAATTTTTTATGTTTCTGGAAAAAGATCAGTGCCACTCACAATTTAACAAGAAAAACAGAACATTTTAATTGGATATCAAAGTAATTTCCGCCTTGCACAATGTTGTGTATATATGACCTTGTTTAAAATTGATCCCGATTCATTTGCATTTGAGACTTAAAAACTGATTTGTTAGAATCCTACTGCTGACCCATTTGTCTGTTTGCGGCTATTGTTAGTGCATCGATGACTAGCGTTGGTATATTTGCCAAGAATACAGTCTTTATGTGAATGTTATAATAATGACCTTGCTTAAAATTGATGCAATTATTTATGTTATTATTTACACGTTTTGTAAGTTACTGTGCGTTTGCTGAAAAATATAAATATTATTCTTATTTACTTACTTACAAACAAATACCTTAATTTATATTGTTTTGTTATCACGCGTTTATCATTTTGGCTCCCAATGACAGTGCGACAATTGGGTATAATGAACCTCTGGCGTAGGTCGTAAAGATAAGCTGGTGCCTCCAAGCTATGACCAGACATTTATGCCTATTTTTCGATACACAATGCGTGCTGCTTTCACGAATAATAAACTAAGCACAATAATCATTATTTATAATCATCGATAACTGCGGCTCTCAATAAAGAGTCAAACTTTAGATAAGAAGTTTTGAAACAGCACTGTGACCGTACGTAGGCTTTTGCATGCATGAGCAGTGTATGCATGTCTCTTGTTAGTATTTTTTTGTAAATCAACATAAATTTATCTTTTGTCGACGTATTTTATGCTTTAATGAATCTCTCTAATCCACCGAAGCATGGGCCTGTAACAGGTCCAAATAAGGCAGTTTGACTTACTTGATTCTTTTGGATTGTTAACAGATCGCGATACGATCAGATGCGCAGGACTAGAATAATACTGAAGCACGCGGCGCGAGATGGCCACAACAAAATAATGATTCGCTTGTTTCAGCGTCCGGGACAAAGTCTAAATTTAATTGCGAAAGTGGATTCCTGCCAATAGGCTGCTTCCGGGTTAAGAAGTCAATCGTACAGCATGAATGTTTGCATCCTATTCCTAAGGCCTTCAGAGTTTCGGAAAACCAAGAATAAGCTTATCCCTCTGATTGCGTGTGTGTATTTGTGTTTCTGCACGTCTTTTCTTGCCGTTATGTCTTCGTGCGTCTGTGTGCTTGAACATGTGCTTGTTCGTAAACCTACGTGTCACTATGTGTCTTTACTTGCCTGTCAGTATGCTTCCTTGTTCAATGGATCATCATCACCATTACAGTCCCTGACTTCAGCCATTTGGTGGTGATGCGTACGAAGGAATGACTACCACTACAGTCATCTTTTACATTTCTTGATTACTCCTGATCAAGGCTGTTCGTTGTTTTCCTCTTTGATTCCATTACTGCAGATGTTTCTACCAATCACACAATTCTGTTTTAAAATATAGAGTCTTTTCTTTATTTCGCATCTTGAACTTCTGAGAAATGTTAATCAAGAGATAGCGAGTTTACATAATTAACAGATTTTAAAAAAAATTCCTCTGGTAACCATCTTTACAGTTTGAACAGCTGTGCGTCTTCTACATACATCCATATTGTTTTTGTTCTTTTTGTTCTTCCTCTTTTGTTGAACCTCTCGCAATCTATGAACACTTCTGGCCTTGAATATAACTTTGCTATTCAAACTAAGTCATATGACTAATTATCTGCATGCAGTTCCAAATCTGCTCTTTTTGTGATACCTACACTGCTCTTCACATTTGCAAAAATAGGCCTACGCCTAACATTTTTCGGCCTCCAATTATAAAAGCCTAAAGCTTTCTCTTTCGAGTGGTTGCGTTTCTATGGTAGCTAGGTAGGTTGTCTTACTTGATCGACGTCACTTGGGCGGCCTTGCCACGATATCCCCCGAAGAATTTTATCCCCTTAACAGTCATAGTTGCATGGTCTCGAGACAGTGTCTCGGTCTCGAGACAGTTTTCTAGTGTCTCGCGATAGTGTCTCGAATTTTTAGAACCTGTCCTGAAGTGAAAGTCTTGTTCTGTCTCGAACAAGCGTTCTCGATAAATTTCGCGTAAACTGTCTTAAATCTTTCGATAGAAACTTAAACCGGAATCAACTAGAAACGGTAATTGTCGTTGACGCGCGAGTCAAATGATACTGAAATCAGTTCACTTATCTCAAAGTGGAAAAATGTCTGAGAGAGAACCTGAGATTGTGAAATTTGCGTTTACGAAATTTGAAGTTATTGACAAAACAATAGCTATGGCGTTCTGTCTGTCACTGATGAAAAACCACCATAACCGAAACGATCGGAACAACTTCGAGTTTCTCAGGGTGAGTAAGTATTATGCGCAAATTTATAATTTCGTTTGGTATTTGGTATAGAATTTGCTTGTTTAAAATCTACTTTAATGTTTCAGACGTGTCTAAAAAGGCTTTCTTTATACTATTCAGAAGATATGCCGAAGACGAGAAATCGAAAAAGATAAAACGCGGCAAATATAAAAACTGTTCTCGGCAATTGGTACTATATATATTATAAGTTTCAAATTGAAATTACAAATGAACATTATTTTCGAAAACTGATACAATAATATTTTACAGCCTTTTATATAAGATCACTTGTCTTTTACTGTCTCGTACTGTCTTGAACCTAGTGTCTCGGTCTCGGTCTCGGAACCTTACTGTCTCCGTCTTGGCACCTCACTGTCTCGGTCTCATCTTGGTCTTGAATCTTTAAGTCATGCATACAACATTGTTAACAGCTATGTAACCCTAATCGACCACAAAGACACCCTCCGCGTTTGTTAGATTCAGAAGCTTACCTTGCAAGAAACAGTAAATAAACATATAGCGCCTCCAGCGAGGTTAAGTTGACTGACTTTGGTAGCATACTGAGAGAAGACCACTCGTTTCAGCCGGATACATACAAACTGAGAAGCGGTCACGTTACTAATCGGCCGGGTAAGCCTAAGTTTCCAAATGCGGACGTAACACTAATTCGGCGAATAAGTCAAATATGAATTATACTGATATGCATCTCTGCGTGTTAGCGGATGGATAATGCTGCCAGGCTATTGGTGTTTATCGACCGGACGATGCAAATGAGCCAAGTCTTAACCACATCGTAATGGCTTAATTATGGCCCTCATTTGTTGCCGAATAACGTCTAAAGTTGACATGGGTTAACATAGAAGCCTAGTATACTCAACTATTAGTCACGTATGGCAAACAGTTTTACAGTTATTTATGCTATTAGATGTATACACGGAAACAAGCTCACTGTTTAGAGTCTTTGTCTACGCTAAAAGGTTTACATTATTATTATGGAAATATAGGCTAAAATCGTACCACGTGACATGCTTCAGACGGAAGTAACAACAGGTTTATCAACTACTGGGTACTGGGGCCGCGGTATACTCTACAGCTAAGTAGCCTACTTACAATTTCTCCAACTTCTGAGACTGAAAACGCTACTATGACATAGGGCTTAAGTTTTTAGTGTCACTGAGTCATTTATCCAACATGTAACGTCCATAGCAAGCAACGGTTATATAATAGACGATAATAATGAGAATTTTTTTATTTGTAGTCTTCTAAAAACATAAATAACACTGGGGAACAATTTCAAATTGATTTTCTGTTGAGTTGGATAGTTCACTTCATTTAGACTAAATATGGGATGCTGATTTCACAAATACAGTCAGTGTTTTCCTGTCACGTCACCTTTTTTTTACTGCACAGCATACCCTCTGAATGTGCAAAATCGTATTATTTGTCCATAAGAATAATTAATAGGTCTGGCTAGCTGACTTGCTCGTTTTAATTATTTTATTATATTTAATCTATTTATAATTAATCAAAATAATTATTTGAAGGAAAAAGCAAATTAGTTACTTTATTAATAAAAAAGGCTTCAGAACTCCTAGACTGAATGAGACAAACTTGCATGCTAAAGGAGAGATAGCATCCCACTTTCGATCCAGAGAGAGTGTATTTCATCAGCACTTTCGAAGTGACAATAGTTTTGCGTATTGCCATAACATACCTGATCTACTGGAGGTACTGGAAATTCATATTTTCAACTCAACTGATTGGATGGCGACTATTCATCGATAGGTGAAAGCGGAGCTAAAAGTGTGTCCTCCTTCCTTGTGGCCGCTCATGTGGTGCAGTTCATAGAACATAGAGACAGAGAGAAACATTGAGTTGTTGCAATATTAAATACACAATTGGATATCTGTTAACATTCAAATAGTACGCTTTCTTCTTGGTTAGCAACGAGGATAGAATGAGTCTTCCTGCATTCTGTGCATGTGGGACTGCAGAGCTAGAGCAAAGCATTGGGTGTAGAGGAATTAGCCTACAAGATCTTACCCCAAACCCGGTAACTCCAAAATTCTACATTAGAAACTTCTTGACAAAAAGAAAATTATATTCACACCTATGCACATAGAACAGGGTCCCATGAAACAATTTGTTAGAGCATTGCTAA
The DNA here is from genome assembly GCA_959347315.1 of Bimastos eiseni. NCBI lineage: Eukaryota > Metazoa > Annelida > Clitellata > Crassiclitellata > Lumbricidae > Bimastos > Bimastos eiseni. The sequence continues at coordinate 786,749 of OY365820.1, forward strand.
CAGCAGGCAGCTGTTTTAAGTACCTCATCTCGGAATTCCCTGGCCCGTCAATTCTAAACTAAAGGCCGTTGTGTTTGATGGTCCACACAACAGCAGCTCATTAAAAATGAACATTAGATAAGAACAATGTCAGCACTCGAAAAGAATGCTTTGCTATCATTCAAGGACCTTGCTAAGAACTTCCTTGGAAATACATGAGCAAATAATTACACCGAAATTGCCCAGAAACTATTGGAGAGCTATAAAACGCTCTGTTTACAACATTATGCATAACCATCCTGCATACTTCTCAGAAAATCTTGGTGCCGTAATTGGTTAGCAAGGTGAGCGATTCCACCAAGATTCAAAGGTAATGGAGGAACGGTATGGTATCGGAGTAGAAGGGATATGAACATGATGGTTGCCAAACTATTGCAGAAAACAGGCTGAACACTCGAGAAAAGAGCAATATGCGTAAATCTTTACGCACATTAAATTTGATTTAAAGCAACAATATCCTTTGTATGAACAAAATAGAATAGAACATATAAAATAGAATAGAACTTTGCATAGAACAAAATTGAAGCAATCTTCTTCTTATTATCGATATTATGCACATTTAAAAAAATTCTATATAATAAGCACATATTTGATAAAAGTGGTATTTTATGGTTTCTGAGACAACATGACGGCATTTTTTTAGCTCAAAAAGCTGACGTTATAGAAAAACGGGGGTCATATTTGATTTCAGAGGCCATCAGTTAGTCAAGAACAGGTGTCAGATCAAACTCAAAAATTGTGTTCCCAGTGTAATCTATTGGGTTTAAGGCTCGGCTTGATGACTAGGTCTAAAGCTATAAAAATCCGACATATGGCAACGATTTTATTTCCAGAACAAGTAGGCTTCATTACTCTATGATCGTCGATTTCCACCAACTTCAGGCCATGTGTATTTTTTTCGTTTGAACTGGGCGTTTTTAACATAAGCTCAAGTATTTTCGTTAGAATCAGTTTGCAATCGACTCGAATAATTTTTTCCTACACGTACGAGGCCAAGTGTCTGGAGGAATGTTCGGAGGAATTGCCCGGAGAGGAAATGTCCGGATACCGCAGCAATATTTTAAGTTTAGAAGGTGTCGCTGCAGTCTCCAGAAACGATGTTTGAATGCATTTTAACGTTCCGCAAGAAGTTGCAGGTTGATTATATCAGGCTAATCAATGTGATAATCCAATAGACAGTTGAATTCTAAATGTGAAACCGCCACTCTTTTGGAAGCGTCGTATTTTATTAGAATACAACTAGTAATGTCACATGAAGTGAATATATTCAAATATTCATTTGATGACTAAGGTAGCCAAATAATTCGACTGACTCAACAGTAAATATTCTGCCAATCGTTGATAAGTGACAAATCAAGTTTAAAATACAAATGCAGCAATGGAGAGTGTAGTGCAAATAATGACACTACGATCATCGACTGCGATTATATTATTATTATGAAATGTTTAACCATGTGTATTTAGTTAAAATTGTGACTATAAAGGCCATAATTAGTTCCTATGAATTTTTGAATTGAGTTGTAGGATAGGCCTAACATATTTGAATTTAGCATTTAAACCTACTGCGTATATATAATCATATGGACTTTAGATAGCAGATCAGCCAACCGTTTTGGCTAATCGTATTACTAACAGCATTGCTAATGGTTTACTAGCGGCTCAATCAAATACACTATGCAAAGTATACAGTGCAATATCTTAAGACATATGCCACTGATCCAATAGTGCGCCAGTTTTCAAATATAATACTAAATTATGCATAGCGTCAAATGAATTATATCGGTCAAAAAGCGCACATTTAATCATGATTATGGACAACATATTTTTCTTTTGCTTCAGAAATGTTGTCACACATATAGAACTAAAGACTTGTCATAATGGGTAGAAGAACAGCCTTTACGAAAGCCAAATTGGCCATTGAATATCGTTTTTATCATTGACAGAAGTAATATTAGACGAGAGCGCATAGTTTTATCAAAGAATCTTGAATTTAAAAAATTCAGGCTGTCACGCGCGACACTCTGGACGATGGCGCTATATAAAAGTCATCGACCGACAACAGAGGCGTAGGAGGACTATGGATGAAGCTGTCTACCTGACACATTAGATGGGAGACATCAATGGGTTTCGCCGGAGGCAGACTGCCTCAATACAGACGGCGAGAATTATGCAACGGGGTGTCAAACAACGAAATCCGACACCGTGTGGCAGATGTCTGAACCGCCTACCCCTTCCATCTCTACGACCTACAGACAAGAAATTCATGAATGAGTTGAAGATTTGGTCTGGACCGGCTGGTTGACACGGATCATGAATAGGGGAAATTCCGATACGAATTACGGAACCCACTAGGCGCTATAACGAAAATAATGAAATTGGATCCCTGGGACCTGATACCCGTCTATGACACTGACCAGGCCCAGCCATACAGCCGCTAGTCAAACATTAACTGTACGCCCCTAGCGATTGACGTTATGCTAGGGACATCAAGATCCGACCAACCCGGTCTAGGAATAGTTTCAGCCGGCGATTTGTCGTCCAATAGAGATACGAGTTTTGCGTTTGGGATGGCGAAGGAAATCGCCTCTAGAAGGATTCATATAATGTAGCAAGGGAAGGAACAGGGACTTGTTTCGGAACTAGGGGAGACGCTAGGTCGTTCTGACGATAGGGGTAATCAACGTAGTTTGGGAACCCCGTCTCCAACGTAAACCAGGGAAACATTTCTAAAAAGGACACTAATAACTCTAGTAAGTGTAGATAGGATGAGTGGTGTGTATATATATAATTAAATATACATATTAAAATCATCAAGTGTGTCGTGCTGCTGAGCATGGTGATAGAGGAAAGAACCGGCGGTACTCTCGTCATCTAGGAGTTGGCGAGAGAGAAACCCGCGACACAGGCTGAACAGAACAGCCTTAAAACTACTGTAAAACGTATCTGAGTAACCCTGGACAAAGGCGTTATGATAATGGGAGCAATATTCCAACATATAGCACCAGAAACAGAGAAAGCATATTGCAGTTCGCCTACTGAGAACGAGTTTACCCTGTGTGGAGTCAACAGATTGCGACAATGCAGGTTCTAGCATCAACTTAATTAACAGGAAGTGAGAAATAAGTCATTTATCAACACGAAGGCAAACGTTCCACGCTCTCGATATGGCGCAGACTACATGTAGGCTTATACTTGAGCGTACGCAGACACGCACATGCATTTTTCAGAAAAGACAGACATTTCATGATGCCATAATAACGCAAGTATGTGTTCACGGAACTATTTGTAGCCCTGACACAACCTTGACAACCGGATAAACCTCCTTTCCTTCATTTAGTCTCTAAATTCTGAAAGTAATAATGTGAGGTGTACAAGTTACGTACCAAAAGCTTTTTTATCGAATAAAAAAAACTGATGATAACTGCAATCATGTACACTTACGTAAATGTCGTCATAGACTAAACGTTACACCGAGACACAGGCACACAGTTTGGAGTTAGACAGATCTCTCTTGCCCCCCCCCCCTCGAATGAACTGAATCGTACAATAGCCACAATTTTCAGTGCATTGGCCATTTATAGCAACACGATCGGGTTCAAAACTTCAGAGACGCTTCAAAACTAGACAAAGTATGTCAAATACTCCTTAACATAATTATCATACTTATGTTCACTCAACTTAAGAGCGCGACTTTTGGGCACTACCCAAACGGAGTCACCAAACGTTTTGCCTCGTGTGCAAAGCGCCAAACACCAGTGTCATAGCCATGAGATGGGATAGTGGTCTAGCAGCCACGGGTGGCAATATTCAAAAGGCGAAAAAAATACTCTTTAACATTATTTATCAAACATAATTATTCTAACAAAAGTATAGGCCTACATGTAGTCTGCACCATATCGAGAACGTGGAACGTTTACCTGCCTTCGTGTTTATAAATTAATTATTTTTAACTTCCTGTTAATTAAGTTGATGTTGGAACCTGCATTGTCGCAATCTATTGACTCCACACTTCACTCAACGTATCAGCGCGACTTTAGGGCACTGCCCAAACAGAGTCGCCAAACGGCCTGCCTCCATCACTGGCTGCGTGGGCAAAGTGCCAATCACCAGCGTCGTACCTATGAGAGGGGAGAGTGGTCCTGCAGCCACGGGCGACAATATTCAAAGGCGAAATAAGCGAAAACGAATTAATTACAGGCATTTTTATGCGCAGTATCAACTTCTTAACCTTTGATGATAATCATCTAAAGAGCTATATACGTCCGATCACAAACTTGAATCTCGAAACATATTACAGTTATCGAGTTTCAATCCTGAGTTTTAAAATGAGCGAGTCTCTCCGTCGTTGAAACCTATGCACCGTTTGTTTCATAAAAGTCACAAACATTCACACGCAATATAATAATGTAAGACTATACATGTAATAAGGCCTACATGTATGTAATGTATATCACATAACTATACATGATAGACTCAGGGATGCAAATTCAAATAAATAATCAGGGCATATGCAATAGGAATTCCAGCCATACCTTACATAAAGTACCTGTCATCTCATTTCATGCCAGTACAACACGGTCAGGGATCCAAGCTAATCTAATTTTGATGATTGAAATATAGGAATCTACACATTAAAAATACTGAGTGGCCCAAATCAATTCTTATTTCAAAACAATGAATTTCAAGATTTTGACTTTCTTTACTTTTAATAATTGTGATTTCAAAAACTCTTTAACATATCATACTTATGTTCATGTATTTTTTAGATATTCTTGAATAGTTTATACTTATGTTCATGTTTTATTGGGATTCTTCACTCAGCGCCTAACTATGACCACATTGCCAAAAAAATCTGTCATTGTGTTGAGTCTTGCTGCACTCGTGTGTCCATCAATTTGACTAAATGTTCCAATTACTTCTCTGTTGTAGCTAGCATCTCTGTATAGGCGCCCATGAAACAATTGTCCTGGCTCGGATATATGAACTGCTAAGACCGTCTGCGTGGCATCGATGACATTTACTTTGTGACGAAGTGCCATGGCAACCAAGTAGTTATCGTAGAGCGGACGACCAATTACCACGGCAGCAAGTTGAGACCAATTGAAAGAACATCCTTCAAAGCAAAAATACACAAATTCACTTTGTCTACATTGCTGTCATGATCAATCTCGTTTTTGTTTCAACTTCGCTACACGTAGCTTAAACGTTCGTCAAATTCCATGGTGTCCTGATTGACAATCATTTAACGATTACATCCATAAATATTTTAAATTGAAAAAATCTTGGAATGCCATTTTAAGTGGCTTAGGCCTATATACTACCATCAAATATACGTAAAAGTTTAAATTTCACAATGATCAACACCTTTATAAGCCACTGCATCGTTATTTGGGCATCCAACTACCAATCTTGGCTTAATAGGCTGACTACTTTCCAAAACCGAGATATGTGTTTCATTGTTAGTTGCCCTGTCCCCATAAAATATTCTGGTTGAGCTCACCAACAATATAATGTCTCTGATAAAAGCAAGTCCCACAGTAGGCTACCAGATATCCAATTTATGTTTGTAACCGAAATAGGTTACCTCTGATTCTCAATAATTACTGTACTCTGCTAATTGCATCCAATCCCTATTGCCTATACGCTCCTCCTCATTGGCAGTGTAACGAAGTCCTCGGCTTCAATTCAAATCAGTGACAGGTAGAAGGAATCGTGAAAACAAGCCAAGGCCCAGTTACGAAGTCATCTGCAGGCAATCGAAGCTAGTACTGTCAGTGTTTGTGCCTGTATGTGTATATCTGTTCTTTGCGACCCATATTATAATTGAAATGCAAATGAACTACGTCTTTACCTCGGATAGTGCGTCAATTGAAAGAGATGCACACAGCTAATAATTCATTGTTCCATAAGAGACCACTCAATCGACGGCCAGTCCCAGCTGGTCTGGCAGCTGGGTCTGTGCGATACAATTCTGGAGGTTCGATATGATTGGCATGCATACTCATTAAATGGGTGGCCCTGGTTTAACGTTAAACTGCGAGGTGGAGTTACCCCTTTAACGACACTGCGTGGTAACAAACACCAATAGCGTCGCCCTCCTCCTTTATCCAGGCTTGGAAGTGGCACTGGCTGAGTACGACCAATCGGTCAAGTGCCTACGAGCTAAGTCAATGCACAGATCAGAAGTGGTTTACCCAACCATGCAACGATCGAAGCAACGAAGGAAGAACCTGACACTACTTGTCGATATACGGACAGAGGAAACGATCTCACCTCGACCGGTGTAGAGCAATTTCGGGGTCAGTCAAACTTGAAATGGACAGCACAACTCAGATAAACTTATAGTATTTCTGAATTGGCAGTGCCAAATCCAAATACTGCTCATTAGTTGGCAGGGTTGTTAACAACATTGGAAAAAAGTATTACAATAGCAATACCAATAGGTCCTACTTCATAATTAAAGGTGTCGCGATACCAATTCCAATAGTAATACCAATATCAATACTTTTGCCAATACTTGTCAACAGGCTTGCTAAATTCGACCTTAGCATGAATTAGAATTCATGCACCGAGAATTATATAGAATTTCCAAAAGTTGGCTAATCACAATGAATCTAGATAAGAGGAATGGTTACTCGTCATATTTCCGTGTACACGCTTGATTCTTAAACACAGATGTAGCCCCAATCAAAAGTTTGCTTTTATTTGAAAATATGGCGCTTTAAACATCCAACGGCATTTTATACATTTTGCTGACATACCAGGTAGTTATTCGTAAATTTGGTTTCATGACTAAATGTTGATGAATTAACTTATTATTTAAACTTATTCTAAAAGGATTTAAACATCTGGCTTCTATCGCCCAAAACTGTTGACACGAAGGAATATATATATATATATATATATATATATATATATATATATATATATATATATATATACGGACTTTCCACTTATGTGCATATTGCCCTTGGGTCAAACTTTGAAGTAGCCAAATTAATTAGGCAATCGAATTCTACCAGTGAACGCAAAAGGACACAGGCCTCCTTCGGTCATTTCTCTATTCACAAATTATTCCATACATGTATGTTTGCGACAAGGATATATATATATGACCGAAAGAGGCTTTCTCTCTATATATATAGGCATAAACTTTTCAAAGCGGAACGATTAACTTCTCATATTTCTTGAGAAACAACATAAATTTCAGGAAGAAAAAGTATTGGTATCGAGTATCACTGACAGGCTAAAAATGGATATCGCGATACACATGAGATACCAGCAAAATAAAACTATCGCAACACTCGCTGCGATACTGACAAAAGTATCGCGATACTTTGGTATCGCGATACTTTGTCGCGATATTAACAGCCCTGTTGGACGTCAAAAGCAAGTAACAACTCTGAGGCAAGTCTCCTGCATCAACCTCTCGGGGGATCGATGCAAAACAACCTTGCATCACGGTGCCCCAGGAGGGTGTTGACCAGCAGTCGTATCAATGTTAAATGAATTACACCGAAAAACTGCGAATTTCACGGATGCACTGAATTTAACAATGACAGTTAATATTTCTACGCTGCAAGTCCAAGGCATAAACAAAGCATTCTGCTCTAACCTTGATTCAACATCGGTAGGCCCTCAGTTACAAATCGGGCCACGTATTTGATGTAGAAATTTTACGGCACCGTTTACCAGATCGGCTGCGAATAACATCTGGGAGAACTTCGATGATGCAGTTGAGAAATGCCTTGGCACAGGCATACCGGATAGCTAAGAATGACAGTATTATCCATTACGCGTGACATCTGATCTTAGCAACTAGCCAGGACAGACGCCGATACGAAAGAATACAGAAGACGGATGGTATAATACGAATATTATGAAGACCTCGGCGGCAGGGCTCCGTCAGACGATCCCAAAGACTGGTGCTCACCCATTGAACAAGTAATGGTTGCTTGTTCTTGCCAGCGGAAAACGGGAAGATACTTCATAATTATCTGCCGATAATCATAGCGCGGTAGGCAGAATGTGTTCACCCATGGGATGGATTACAGGGTCTGTGTGTCTGTGTTTGCAATAATAAATATTCGTTTATTAATAAACATGGAATGTCACACCGCAAACCATTACAATAATTATGTTAGTTGTTTAGTACCATTGTCTAATTCAATCGAGTTTCAGATAATACAATAATAGGTCTCGCTCCTGCCTATCTTCGCAATTTCTGTTACTCTACTTTGAGTGCACTGGGTCGCCGCTCTCTCCGCTCTACTGAGCGAGGCATGCTCACTGTCCCATATGCCCGTACAACTACTTATCAGAATCGTGCATTCTCAGAGGTTGGCCCCTCGCTCTGGAACATGTTCCCGTTGGCATTGTGGTTGTCGCCAAGGGTCCACTCAGACTCATTGTATGTAAACGGCTCCTTTTAACCGTGTTGGAGTCAGGAACGCTCCTGAGTAGTAGCCTTGAAGGAGCGCTATATAAATCTCTGTAATGAATGAATGAATAAAATCTCAGATTATGATGTTGGGGGTGAGAGTGTCGAGGGTCATTAAGATGTTGAATGACGATGGTGGTGGTGGTAGCGATGGGTGTTATAATTGGAGATGATCGTGGTGATCATGATCATGATCTTGATCATAGACATATCAGATTATTCTGATCATAAACATGATCATGATCGTGATTATGTTCATGATAATAAAAATGAAGGTACTGATGGAGATGATGTGCTGCAATGAAAACAATACTGACACTTTGTTTCGTAAGATTACAAAGCCTACCTTCATTTGTGAAAAAGAAATAGTCGATGCCAAAAATTGGGAATAACTTTCCTTTTCTATTAGCAGTGTCGCTCAGACGGTGCTTGACAAATTCCTCGATCACAACAGTTTTATTCAAATATACATCGACGTTTGTTCGTCTACCCATCACTAGAACATTGTTACTCAGTCCTTTCAATTGCTTCTGCACCTCCAACAGTGTCTTTACTAGATCATCGTCGAACAGAATATCTGCATTTGCAAAGCCGTAAAGCACGGACTTGTAGCTGTCGAAAACAGTTCGCTACATATCCTTTAGAAAAGGTGTGCCTGCCTTGTTAGTTCCTTCCAACTGCAACACATCCCAACCAGAGCGTCTTACCTTGTCTGCCAGAGACGAATTCGTGAAATTCAGAAACACAACCGGTCGAATATAAGGAGCAAACGACGGCCAATTCGTCATTACGATATTCAAAGCAAACTGATGATGAGGTATGTCTCCAGTATCTTTAATTGTAGTAAAGATTGTCAGCAACGGCAATGTTTGTTCTACTGCAGCAATAGGCGTGCCATTGCCTTGCAATTTCCTACTCTCATAAATGTGTGTTCGAATACTTGATAAATATGAAAGTATTGCAGTAATGAAGAAAATCATAAAGACCGATAAAGCCAGTAATAATACGAATATCTTCATCCTTCTTCCTTATAGTCAAGTTTTCACACCAGAATAAACTGTTGCGTAAGCCTATCGATAGATACTTCGCCCGCTTAGCGTAACATTGTTCATTTTAGACGTCCAAGCATAAAATTGCATATTTGGAATCAGAAAACAATGCCGATTAACACCTGATGTAGCCACACTTTGAGATATTACTAATTCGAATGATATTGTAGGTTTTTATTGATGAGCGAATATAGAGGTTTTTTGTGCACCCGAAGTTGCGTATCGCTAACTGATCATAGGGTGCAAACGTTCTGGTGAAATTGATCTTGTTGCAGGTGAAGCACAGCATCACTTCATGGATGTGGCCGCAGACAGATTCGGGGCTCTTGATCTGTCCTCGTTTTCTTCGTGCTCGCATAGTATGTTTAGCTTATAATTAGTTGAACAGATTCATTTTGTCGACGTGTCGCTGACGATATCATTTTCGATTCGTTCCATAGCCTTTTTGTTCGACTTTTGCACAGTTTTGAACGTGCTGCAAGGCTGAAAAGCGATGGATATAAACATACGACCCACACGCGTGACTAGTTGCTGAGCCTGCGTACACTCGCCCCCGATTTAAATCAGGGCGCGCACGCATTTCGACTTGCTAATTACCACCAAGTGGACGGTCCGTGACTGCATAGGAGGGCAACACCGAAGACCGGCCCCAGTGTACAGCGAACAGGGCCGATCGGTCGTCTGCGTTATCGCTGGCAATCGCCCAGGCAAAAAAGGGAGCAGAAATGGAAAAGCAGGGCAACGACATCAGCGCAGCCACTGTACTTTTTCAGAAGGAGCCAGCCCTAATTCACCCCCGTAGGCAGGTACACGCGGTACAGCGTAGCCATGCGATTCGCTGCGGGTGCCTCAACATACGCTCGGTCAATAATAAAGTCGATGAGTTCTCATGCAGGAGGAGAAACTCAGCATACTTTCTCTGACTGAAACCTGGCATGAGGGTTCTGATTGCACCACCATCAAGCGTCTACGCGGATTAGGATTGAACCTACTAGAAACTGAAACTACTAACCCTAACCCATGCACAACAATTGATGGACTAAGTTCCCGTCCTCTGTGTTAGCAGTTACCCACCAACACTGATATATTCTGCTTCGATAAAAATGACACTGGCATGGTATTCACAGACTCTGATAGTGAAGGTCTTTCCTCTATTACCTTCGCTATCTGCAAACAGATCTTCGATCCGACAGACGCACGAGGGGGCCCGACCTCGCACTTCAGTCAGTTCTCCGAACTGTGTTTAACGACTAACAACCATGTATTCACCTGGGTACCCGATTACCCAAACGTACTCGTATCGATCACTTCGATCAGACACGCAAGTAGATACACTTCGGGAAAACGGGAGGAGTATCTATGACCAAGGTAGATAACAAACAAGAGTATATATCGATCAATTCTTGGTCTACTGGTCTACTTTTTTATCTTTAACCTGGGTCTTCGACTACCCAGACTTTTCCGTCTGGGTTCATCTGTGTCATACTTGGGTATCGGACGACAAGGGGCAACTCAGACTTTCACGTGCCTCTTGGACAATTTCCGTGGGTGACATACCGGTCTCACACGCGTAAGTTATCATGCACGCGATTGACCGTCCTCTGCGTTGCCAATTGTCCTCCAACACCGTAATATATTCTGAGACTTCGGGAAACCGGGAGGAGTAACTATGACCAACGTAGGTAACAAACAAGAGTACTTATCGAAAGACTATGAAACCATCAAGGAAGAGTTATTTGACTTGTAACCTGAAGGTATCAATCGGCACCAGTGTTTTCTCTTGTTTGCAACGTGTTCTTCTAACGTGTTCACCCTCCACGTGTAATGCCAGCGGGTCCTTCGGGAATTTCCCGATATTTCTATCGAACGGCCACCCGAACTCTGTCACTGTCTGTACCACTCTCGGTCCCCGGGCCTCTCTGACTATATGCGGTCGCTAATCCTGGAACTTAGATAGTCTGCATCTATCACGGCCACCCGAATGTTAACGATCTCAGCTACCCGAACTTTCACGGTCTCCGACAACCCAAGTGCTCCCGGAACACCCCGGGAGTAACTGTGACCACGTTAGGTAGCCATGTATATATATATTAACGAAACCGTACAGGGAAAAGAATATGCGAAACACCCGCAATTATTGAGGTCTGCAGCACCAGTCACGACCGTTTCTTGTAATCGTCGAACGCACCAATGGGGTCGCCTTCCCAGTATTTATCGATCGTATCAACTGCGGTCACCTTCCCCGTATTTTATCGAACGCATCCACTGATGAACTTTCCCCGTATGTACCAACGCTCCACAGGCAGCTCTCTCGGTGTGTATGGTTGCTACTCCGGGAATCTACCCGGCTTGTGTATCTCTTGCGGCCACCAGAACTTCTACGATTGCGGCCACCCGAATTTTCTCCATCTCGGTCACCCGAATTTTCACGTCTCCGACAACCTGCTGGAAACTGGCAGGAGGTGCTATGACCGTACTAGGTAGCCAACAAGTATGTTTCTTGGCCTGCTTTCATCTGTTATATACTTTAATATTCGATCATCCAGACTCTCGCATGTCTGTAACTTCATTGGACTGCGCTTATTCCTCTCATCGTAGGATCATCTAGATACTCATCACCTCGAGCTCTGACCAACGGTAATACACCAACTCTCGCAAATTTCGTTTCTGAGTCCTCAGACTCGATTCTCTCACAGCACCTGAGGTAAGTGTCACCACGTTACCTCTATATTTCACACAGACCTGTATTATTATAATCACTTTCTCTGAAGTAATTGTACTCTGTCTCTTATACACCAGAACGAACCATGGAAAGATCTTTCGAGGTAGTCCCCGAAAAGATATTATACAGAAAGAAGATTCTGCAAGAAGAGATTCTGCGGCTAGTCCCGCAAGTAGAAGCCTCGCGCGGAAACCGCGAGCCAAGATATTGCAACTAGACGCACAAGTGAATAGATTTCTGGAAAACCATAGGAGTAACTGTGACCGACATAAGTAACCAACAAGAATATTTATCGAAAGACCGTAAGAAGACATAATTCGGGGACACCGCAAGTACAGATATTACGTTTAGTAACTCAAGTAAAGATACGCGGGGAAACCGCCCCCTAAGACATTGCAATGAGACACGCAAATCAACAGATTGCTGGTATACAAGAGGAGTAAGTATGACCACGTTAGGTAGCCAAGTATAGATGTTTACGGGAAACCGTGAAGAGAATAGAATATGCGGAGACGCCCGCAATTGATGAGGTTTTCGGCACCAATGGTAACTTTTCCTGTATCGAACGCACCAATGGGGTCACCCTCCCCGTATTTATCGAACGTATTTATTTATAGAAAACTTAGGCACAATGGCGTAGAAACTAGTGTCACTCTCGTCCTGGGCCTCTCTGCCTGTGTCTGTCTAGCGGTTTCAAAGTCCTTTTCTATTCGTCTCTGCTGGCGTTTCCAGTCAAAAAAGGGCCAGATGTGCAATATATTTGTAGACTATATTTTAAAGTAGCTTAGATCGGATATATAATGCGAATACATAATTATGATGCGAAATCACTGCTCTGCCTATGAAATTGAATGTGATTATATATTAATCGTGAGCTTAGTGACGTTTTACATCTGACGTTCCCATATTTTAAACAATGACTCGTTGGGTAGAATTATAATCTTGTTGGTTTTAAAGACAGATTTGGACACAATTTCAATCAGTCTGCTTCGTAATGGCGCTTGGTGATTGCACATTGATTGATTGATGGCTCGATTGATTGTTGGCCTCTTTTGAAGTCCATTATTTGGGTTTTCCCGTGTCCTAATTTAGAGGATTTTCAATATATTATTCAGCAATGATATTTTCTGGGCAAGAAGCCGTTGAGGAAGTTTCTGACGATTTTTTTAGCTGGATATATTGTAGAATAAGGGCAAGCGTTGCATAATTTGAAAATTCAGCTTATATAAGGTATGGGCCCATCCATATATTACGTACGCCAAAAAATCGGATTTTCGGACCCCCTTTCCTGTTGCACCACGTACATTTCGTGGACCCTCTCCCTATGGGTATGTACATTTGAGCTCTGCCCGCACCCCATTGCAAAGGTTAAATAGCTAAAACATCTAGGGCATTAAGACATTGATTTATCACAGACTATTTATTTGTATTAAGCATTATATTTAACAGCTTACATTTGTTTATCGTTATGAAGAAATAAAACACCAACAACACTTGCATTTGAAACAGTTTTATAAAATTGATTAAACAGGAATAATGGCCGATATTTGACGCCCCCTTCCCTACTCTCGCTGCGTACGTAATATGTGAACGGCCCTATGCTCGTCTCAATTTAAGGTGTGTAAAGTAAGCGTAACACAAACTCCCTGCGATAAATTGCAACGACATCTGGCGATCAATGCAAATGAATCTCCATGTGTTAGGAATATAACACAAATTCCCCACGCTATTCACAATTTGAGACATCGAGCACGCAGCCACAAGTTTCTCCTTCTATAAATTCCACAGGCATTTATTGCTTACACTATATATTTATCTATTACATTTATGCGTTGATTAGGTTATTTATAGTCTATGTTAAAAATTATATAAAGGTTTTTAACCAGAAATGTATAATAATATTAATATCAATAATTGCAATTTTAGACACATATTAGCGCATAATGAATACAAGGGCATTATTTGAGGAGACGAATTTGATCATTGACAGCCATGCAAGGCGCCCATTGCATATACATCTACTTTAATCAACTCCGCCTCTTAGCAGAGTGTTGGAATCCAATATACTCGTCAACTCGTCAACGAGATGAACTAGTCAGCCTTATGACGATAAGGTTATTGGTCTTGGTTCATGAGAACTGCGCCCCAGTATGTTATCCATTACACCACGGCCGATGAATGACAGACGAGTGTGCTGGAATCCAAGACTTTTTTAACAGGGTTGGGGCGCAGGCCTGTAGTAACATATGTTAAGATGATTGGCTTTAGTCTTGCTGAAGTCTACATATTTGAACTGAGACGTAATTTATATCAAGCGTGCTGTTACAAATATGAAGGTGTCTACGTGTAAGCTGAATTTAAAATGCTGTTGAACTGTAACTACATGATTTCAGTAGTCGCTGGTATTGAAGTGGAATGAAAACAGACAAGTGGATTGCGTTCAAATATTTTATCAACAACTTATGTCAACAAAGACTGTTGAAATAAATTATTGGTTAAGTTATGACAGTCCTTATGTCATACTGAAAACGCCACTGATAAATTTGCCCATCATGTAACCGCTTGCATAGCAAGCAAGATATCACAGAGGAGTTGTTAAAGTCAGTCACACTGTCGTCGACCAATGGGATTTGGGTTAGCATGACGATATCTCAACACCTTATCGCGCTCAGTTTATACACCCTCAAATCTGTTTCACAGTTCTTATAACCTGCTGCGAACCCTACACATAACTTATCTATGTGATGCCAAGCAAATCCGACAGATGTACAACACGGTAGATTGAAAGAAATTAATGAACATAGTGAGAAAATGGGAATAGACATAAAGGAAACTTGTATTTAAGACAGCGAGTGAAAATTATTGAAACGATTATGTGGAGTACGGTCTATTACGGATAACAGACAATAAAAGAAGAAGACAAGAAAAGATTAGAAGCATTGGAAATGTGGGTTTGGCGCAGAATGAAAAGAGTTAGTTGAACAGAACACAGGATAAACGAAGAGGTATTACAAATGGTAAAAGAGAAAATGTTTAATTATGAAGACAATAAGAGAACGACAAAGTAGATGGATTGGACGCATACTACAAGGCGACTCCCTACTGAGAAAGAGCATAGAAAAAAATGAAGGGAAAAAGACAATAGGAAGACCAAGAACAATGATCGTGTACTGGATGATGGAAGGTGGGCGTCTGCAAGAGGATGAAGGAGAATGAGGTCAAAACAGAGAGAAGTGGCGACATTTTACATACGAACCTGCCGCAAGGTCAGTAAGATGAAGAAGGAGCCGTAAATAGACTACAGCGTTGAATCATCCCTTTATAATTTCAGTTGCACACGATATAAAGGTGTTAAACAAGAACTTAGTAGTAATAATTTTCATCTCATTTCAGAGACACAATAACGCATTGTGATTACAAGAATGGTATGAAAGAATGATGGCAAGTTATTGCAGGAGTCGAATTCAACTGTTGGTGGTACGGGTTCCTTTTTACTAAGTTCCTTTAAATCTTGTAAAACATCATTTGCTGATGCATAGCATCGACAGTATTAAGAAGCGAATACATACGAAGAAGTAATTTGATCCAAAACATTTTTAGCGATCAAAAAACAATTTTAAATTTGTTTAAAAATCATATAATACGCCATGTAAATTCTGTATGAATGCCTACACATGCGTATATCGGAAGTGTATAACTATATGCGTTATGCGGTGCAGGTCGATATTTTTTGCTTTTTGCCTCTGTTCTAGCTCAACAATTATACCTATTCTTAGCTCAACACGGCAACACTGTGCAAGTTCTTGATGTTGTGTGTAAATATGTAGATTGCGTTTGAATGGCATATTCTATCAGTTTAAAAATGAATGAATGAATGAATGAATGAATGAATGAATAGGTTCTCTTGTGGCTTTAAGGATTTTAATGTCATATTGTACACACCGTGAAGATACAAATTATTTATATAAGTTTACAGAATTGACTGAAAGGTGTCTTATCAGACGAACTGTATTTTCATAGGACTCGAATGTTAAGTGAAATATTGTGACTATCAAGGACTTAATAAAACAAGATACAATTTAAACGATTTCATAAAATGTGTGAATCACAACAATATTGACAGAGACGAATAGAAGCAAGTGATCGCTCAGTAGCGGAGTTAACAGCGCTAATTGTTTATAATGATGATGCTCTTAAAATTCTGTTCTTTTCAATTTAAGGTGTGTATATTCAGCATAAGATAGCCTGGATTACGTAATTGAATTGCAAGTAATTTATCTTGATCGTAATTGAATCACATTTACAGTCCAGTAATTTTTATTGTATTTTAACTAACAGTTAATCTTTGGCTGCAGTTAAGTTAAAAGCTGCAAGTGCTGTAATATGCGAAGCAAATTTCTGTCGACTGCAACGGCCTCTGTTGTCAAAAGCGGTCGTTAAACTCCCGGATCCATTCATATGAATTAATGGCTCGGAAAATGTAAAATGTTACAGCCTGTGTTGCTATAAGATATCGTTAATCTGTTGAATAGCATGAATTAATGAATCCGTGTGATTGAATATGAATTTATATGATGCAGCCAAAACCTAAACGGTATTATAGGAAGTTTGCTTTCACTGTTTGATGCGATATAATTTGTATAACACGGATTACTTGCCATCCATGATACGAAGACTTGCATGTAGGATCGCTTTATAATTACTTTCCGCGTCAGAATAGTCGCCAGTGAACTCCAAAAGCTTATAAATTATGTGTAATCGACAGGTTTACAGTGTTTTTACGTAATCTACCATTTCGGACAACTTCAACTTAAGTTCGAAATAATTTTTATGGACTAGACTGTTGGTTGCAAATTCAATCGACGCGCGTATCCATTATGAATATGCAACACGCATATCATTACTGGAATGGAGACTTCTGATCTATGACTAAGAATGTAGCATAGCGCTATTATGCAAGACTTGTCTTGCAAAGCGTTTTATAATTGCCTAGTTGCATTATATTGTATTGAATCCCTTGAATCAATTTCCTTGTGTACTTTCATAGTATGCGTACGGTATTAGAACATGATAATGTGTGTAAAGCGATTGCAAAATACATATTATCCGAAACATCTCATATAAAGGTGTCTAAATGTTACCTGAAGTAATTTGCTCCACTAAAGTGTTTAACGACATCTTGCGGCTGCCACAGCGGCAACATGCACTCAAAGGGAGTGACAGTGGCAGTGATGTGACAGTAGGCTGGGGTGAGACCCAGCAAAGACCGCCAGACAAAAGCGATGATACGGTACGAGATTTCTGGGATGAAAAGCCAGTTGTACTATCCAGTGTTTAGGTCTATATATTCAGATGTTCAGCGACTGCCAGTGGAACTCGTAATTATGTCGGCCATTTGCCCGCAATTATAGTATAGCAATATGTTGAATAAAAGGTGTCCAGTTTTGGAGGGTTTTTCATGTGGACATTTTCAGCATTGGATGACATAAATTCTGCATTTGGCATAATTTGTTGCTATGAGCTGATGAGGATTATTAGTCATAAGCGTAACCATTAGTGATAGAGGACGGTCATTCCAGGCAGATATTCCTACAAGAGCAAACGCCCGGTGTTGGGTCAGGGCAGTCTTATAGTCCTCTGTGGTTTTGAAGTAAATCGATTTGAATTCAAATTATTTTACATCTTACGGCAACAAATATAGAAACAAAAGTGTAAAAAGTTCTCAGAAGCCTTAACAGATTGACTATTAATTTCTAACACAATACTCCATTCAACAATTAAGACTTACAATATACAACCACATTCTCCCACCCAAAGACAACTCTCAATAATATTATTTATTCAAAGAAAAGAACCCAAATAGTTTCTACTAGTTTATTATGGATAAATAAATGTCCCAAGTCCATTGTAAAATTCTAGCTAGCGCCTACTCCTAATATCCACTCTCACTCATGTTGCCGTTTCTACGTCTTTCTGAGCGTGCTTTCTTTCAAAATAACACAGGCTACTAAGCAATTAAAATAGTAATTTCTGCTTGGTGACCCTTGCTGTTACTAAGGCTTTCACCACGCGCATCATGTTTTCTCGCGATGTTTTAGACGTATGGTGCAGAGATAGAGGGTAACACCTACGGCTCTAAAAGCCATAAGATGTCCTATAACAATGAAACTACTATTACTAGGCCTACTTGGCGATGTCTTACTGCTGCCAGGGATTTTGACTTCGTCATATGCATCAATATTTGCATAAATAATTGACTGTATAGTTATAGTAGGCTTTGTGATAAAATGATGATTAGAGTCGCATCCTCCTTATTCGAGGCATATGATTGGCTCTGCTATACAGATGTTGTAGTGTTACATCCGATGCGTTATAGTAGGGTTTGTGATAAAATGATGATTAGAGTCGCATCCTCCTTATTCGAGGCATATGATTGGCTCTGCTATACAGATGTTGTAGTGTTACATCCGATGCCAGGCTGATTGTTGTCGACTACTGTAGAGATGCGGATTATATAAGATATTTATACATCTGTGAGACGCCATAAAGAGGTGTTAAAGGAGAACTTTGTCCTCGAAATTCTCGAATACCAAGAAGAAATAGCGAGTTTTCGTTTTCTTTCTGTGGAAGAGAAGAATTACGATGATTATAATAATAATAACGCCGATTTATATGGTGCTGTAAACGCGGCCCTAACCACTACAAGATCGCAGTACAACCTAAAACAAAAGTCAGCAGACAGAATAAGCGTTTGAAACAGAAACACTTTCGGTTTAGTTTTAAATGAGTCTACTGAGTCGGTCAATCTGACAGTAGGCGGGAGACCGTTCCAACACCGCGGACCAGCAGCCGAGAAAGCACGGTCTCTAAAACGCGACCTCATCCGCCGCACACGGAGATCGGTCTTCACAATGGATCTGGGTCGCAGACCGGACGCAGAGGACTGAGTCCCGAAGCAGAAATCGCGCAAATACCCGGGATCTGATCCATGTATGAATCTGTAGACGAACAAGCGATTATCGTATAAACATTGTGAGTGAGTTTCACTCCTAATGGCAGCAAAATGGAATGAACCAGAGTCAATTAGAGGACCATGAAAGGTCTTAGAACACGATGAAGGGATGCAAAGGTAGAGTAGTGGTTGAAAGTGGACATGAGTTTTCGCTGAGAGGGAATCTCAGAGATAAACACCCTTGTCTCGGACTATGTGCATGAATCTTTGCACTGGCTCCCCATCTCGCAATGCATCAACGACAGAATATCCGCTCTGGTCTGGCGATGTCTATTTTGGCTCTTCTGCGACCCATCTGCTGGGGCTTTGCTGCCCTGTTTCAGCTTTGGTTGGCCGTCGAGCTCTTCGTTCTTCCTCTGCTGCATGGTGAGTTTCTGGTGCCCCATATAAGCACCTCGACCAAGCAGCACCTTTCCAGTTGTTGACCCTTCCACCTGGCAATGTTTGATTGGTAACGATGTGAAGATGAGACAATGTAATAAAACCCGTCATGTTTGTCGAGGGGGAGTGGTGGTAATGGTGTGTAATGGTGCTAAAGATTTACACTGTCGAAGTAAGTACATAATTAGTTTCATTAGAGTGTGTTAAATAAAATTAAACGTACAAAGTCAGTGGTTAAAATCCCCGCTACGAGAATGGGGAAAAACGTTCAAATAACATAACAACTGCCAAAACATATAAAATATATTTGGTATTTGATATCCATGTAAAGGTGTCCAACGGATCTAATTATATTTGACGTGTTCTGTGATTTCTTACGATAAGCCCTGTGTGACTTATATATTGGAGATGGTTGAACGATTGGATGAATGGATCGAAAACTTAGTCGAGCCGATAATTTAAGTGTGATTAGTTGAAGTAAATCTACTTGTATTCCTATGGTGATCGAATTCATATTGCTTGCTTTTTGTTTACTCTATAACTGCTCAGAGGATGACTGTTTTGTAAGAAAAAAACATTTGCGGCCAAGAGTTCGACCGAAATACAAACGAACGCGTATGATATTTAGCGAGTGAAGATCTCTGCGCATACGCAACAGTTTTCGCATGTGCACTGTTAAAAATAACTAAGATTTTTAGCATGCATTGTGGGGTCGGTATTGGTCAGATTAAGCATCGCGAAGGTCGTTTAGGGTTAGGTTAGGCATCGTGAAGGTCGTTTAGGGTCAGGGATGTGGTTTATTTCGATTTAAGATGAAATGCGAGGATCTTTAAGTCGCAGAAGCTATTTTTTTCGTGCGCTGAGACAGTAGTTTCGACCGCAGAAGCTTAGCGCATTTTTTATTGATTGTTTTGTTCATTCTCTGAATGTTCATTTCTATTTAAAAAGAGTAGATTCTGCACCGTCTGTCTGTCCGGCTACTCATTTGCACAGTTTTAAAGCTATTGACTCGAAACCTTCACCGTTGACTCGAGGAACACCTGGGAGACAGTCGCTGGGTTCGTTTATCCCGAGCCCGCCATCTTCCTGGTATCGATGGCAAAAACCTGTGTTAGGACCCCCAATGAAAGTTTCCTTCTCAGTCGCCAGGAGCGTGTCAACGAACACCCGATATGCGCACGTGATATCTGTCTGCCACACCTCTTCTTCTTTTTACACCTTCATGAATGAATGAATGAACGGTTTGGGGGATATTGTACAGGTAGCACGTATACAGTAGTTGGCCATCGTTTGCACAGTAGGTCAGGTGGGCATGTACTATGTGCGCATCAGTGTCTATGCAGAATTATATAAACACTATTTATGTACATATTAGACCCAAAAACCTGTCTCAACTCGTGCAACGTCGTCGGGTTCCCTGGCTAGCATTGCGTCTGCAAACAGTTGCAGAGTTTATAGACAGATGTTACAACTAGTCGTAAAATTGGTTGGCCAGTTGTAGTCTAACGACACTGCGTGACAACATAGATGATTAGCGTCGCCCTCTTCCTTTTTCCAGGCTTGGGACTGGCACTGCCAGGTTGCAGGCAGTTTGGCAGTTGCGCCTAACCGTAAACTCGTCGAATGTTCAAAAAACAGTATATAAGGTTCTAATTTACTCATTAAAGAGTGTCTGTCATTAACATACTTTACTCCATGGCATTTTGCATTATAGTGTTAAATGACTTGAACCACCCTCCAAACTCATGAATTGGTGGAGGGTAACAGTCACGCAGAGGTGTAACAAGGTTTTGAAAAGTGGAGGGGCATAATTTAGAAAATATTGCGCGAAGCGCCAAAAATTTTGTTTCCCCCCACTTTTTGAATTTAGCCCCCCAGAAATTTGAAAAATGGGGTCACACATTATTTTAACAAGGGTAATCTTAAAAAGCCATTGGATAAACATAAAAAAGATCCGATTTAGGGGACACATGGGGGGGGGGGCACTGAGCACTAAAACTGGGGGGCTTTGCCCCCCCCACCCCAGTTTTGAAACTGGGGGCCGGTGCCCCCTGCCACCTCTGCTTGTTACACCCCTGCAGTCACGGCACAAAAGCCAAAGCTGTCTTAAAGCGCAGTTAAATGGTCTCTGAACTTCCTAACGTTTTATATTCCAAACGACATTATTTTCTATTATTATTAAAATCCCAAAACCGTTGTGGATCGTAAATTGTTATTTGACACCTTAATTTTTTAAACAGTTTAGTTTAGTTATAATTTTTGTATTCAGTTTGGCCGCAGAAATAGTTAGGTTCATAAAAGCGCAAAATATATTAGCTCAAATATGAACAAAATAAGGGTGTTTATGATAATTATTTATGTTTATAGTTCTTTGCGACGTCTTACGGCCTGACGGCCGCAGTGAGAGGTCCTCCCTCTTAAACTTTATATTTTAGAGAGTTGATATGATTGGATGAATGCAGAGTTCTACAACATCTTAGCCTAACGCACTAAACCGGTGTGATTTATGCAAGGGAATCTATAGTATACGTGTATCCCTATCGTAATCGCAATTCCTATTTAAGTGGGAAAGGAGGACGAATGCCCATCGATGAAAAAATGGGGAGTAAGGTTATCGACAAACAAACTGGATATTGTAGATTTAAGAATATATTTCGAGACGCAATTTTATATAAAATTTTATACAAGTCGGCGAGAGTTTACAAGAGTGACTTCTTCTCCCATTCTGGATTAAACGACACTGGTCAGATGGAGGGTCGCGCCCATGGCACTAGAAGTAAATAAAAATGACCGTTAGCAACGATAACCACTATTATCGCTTGGCGGTGCCTTCGTTCTGCTTTTGACTTCGTCGCACGCATTAATCCTTCTAAAAATTACAGATTGTGCGTTTGCAGGTAGTATACTACTTAATTATCTATGGACTCGCTTGATGTATATGGTTAATAACAAATATCATTAGTGTCGTCCTCATACTTTATCCAGACTTGGATCTGGCACTTCCCGAGTGCTGGCATTGGTGTAGTTCAGCAATCTATCGTACATAAATGAGCGATATAATAAGCATAATTGAGACTTATAATATATATATATATATGGTTTATTGTAACATAGTTTAAGGTGTCTAAACTGAGCTACTATTATATCGTGCATTTAGGTATATAGAACACCTTGCTGCGACATGGACCGCTACGTCGACTTAACTGTTTTTAAATTTATTTAAGCATATATAGAGCGCCTCTAGTAGGGTGAACTGCTCAGAAGCGTGCTAGCGCGAAAAAAACCGAGAAGAAGTAGATTTTGAGAAAAGCAAAAGAGGATGAGAGACTGCCAGATAGAATTATTGAATTTAGAGCGAACAGATGGCAAAAGGGGATTACACAGAAAAGGACCAATTGAAGCAAAAGATCGAGACTGAGCCATAGCTCGAGAAACCAAAAGATCAAATCTATTGAATGAGCGAAGTGGACAAAGGTAGGAAGCTGAATGAAGCCGAAAAGAACGAGGTTCATAGCTTAAAAGAGTAATTTGCAAGATCTACCGTGTGAAAGATATATTATGTCTAACTATTAGAGTGGATCCTTCAGTTTCAACAGATCTTATTCATTCATACATTCATTGATAAAATTTATATAGCTACAATTTGAAGCTACTACTCTGGAGCATTCCCGACCCCGATACGGCCTTAATGCGAGTATTTTCTCTTAGAAATGCTGTTGACGTCGATATTAAATGCTTAATTATCTTGATTGTCGGTTTTTTTACCTAACCCTCTTCACTTGTAATGCTCTGGAATGTCGATCGTTGCGTGGTGATATTCTCAAGGCGAGAATGATGAGTAGGAGGGAAGATGGGGGCAAAGAAGGGAGGTGAAGGAAGGTACATGTAGGTGGGATAAGTTTTGGGAAGGAAAGGAGGACTTCAAGGTTTATGACTGGCAAATTGAATTCACTTTCACTATGCGCATTATCAGGTCTGTTACCTAAAAGTGTTATTGTCCTCTCGTTTGATCGCCCTCCTTTATCCAGGCTAGGGACTGGCAATATGAACCCGTTGACAGCGCAGCAGGCTACACACTGCGCTATTAAACACCAGACGAACTCCAGCACTGAATGAGTTTTTTTCCATTACTTCGCCTGTATAGGTCTATGTTACTATGTATGGGCTGTCTAGAAATGCTGAGACTGCCACCACTATTAGCTACTTAATGCAATCATCATAAACTAATAAACAATTCGTTCGACAGCGGGCCATGTGCAAACAAACCTTTGACCGATCGCTCTATTTAGCCAGGTATCTCGGTATTGCCTAGGTATCTCTCCCTCCTCCTCAGCCTCCACCTGTCTGTATGTGCTCTCGTTCGTATCTCTGTGCCTCCGTATGTTACTCTTCGTCTTGCTGTTCGTGAAAGCTACCTCAAGTATCGAGAACACGTGTTTCTATTGCGGAATTGCAAATATGCTACTCCCTTATAAGTGCAAGGGTGTGTGCTAATGTTTTGGAAGAAATAAATGTCTGGTTAGTAGAAGCATTTTCACTTTCTCCGTAAGTTCAAGAGATTACGGTTAATTTACCTCTGGAGTACCTTTCTTGTTGAAGAAATTTCTAGAGATATCAATTATACTTTTATTATTTCCTTGAGAATGACCGCTATTCACTTGGCTTCGTGGCTTACGCCCACTGTGAATGTATGTTAAGCCTCGATCGTGAATCATGTATGGAACGTAGGTAGTTTCAGTTTAACGACACAGTGTAAGAGCAATTATAATTGGCGTCACCCCCTTCTTTATCCAATCTTGGAACTGGCATTGCCAGAGTGCGAACAGCACCGCTGTTTTGAGAAGGAGTTAGTCTAAATGTGTCGGTTAAAGCAGAAAAAAGTCCGCAGAAACTTTTTTGGAGGTGTCTAAATCTCGTTGAACGTAATTCGTTCAAGGATATAACAGCGACATCTGGGGCTTTTAAAGTCATTAACGTCGGCATTACATTGCCTAAAATCGATTTTTTGAGTGTATTTCAGATGATAAATCGCAGATTAAAGTTTAAGAAAGAAACGACGATTCAACAGTCTAAGATAACGCTTTTACAGTGACTATTTGACGAAATGCAAATCATGGCTTAGTTCGATAAAACTAAGTTACTTTTAAACTTTTTGTTTGTTTGTAGTGTAATAAAGAATATTCTCGTCTGCTGAGTAGCTTGATTGATACGATTAATCAAATCATTCGAACTGTGATATGTAATCAAAATATGAAGCAGGCCTAGTGGTAATTTATGCCAACGACACTGTGTAATAGCTGTAATAATAACAAAGATTATTAGCGTCGCCTTTTTTAATTCAGGCTTGAGACTGGTACTTTAGGGTTGTGAGCATTGGAAGGGTCCTAAATGAGTAGCGTTTGGCAATAAATTCAGTGGCAAATTGTGCGATTTGAACACCAAAATATAGATCTCCTTTTTAAAATAGTATTCATTACAGCCATTTAAAGGTGTTTAATCTGAGATTTAATATTCCATAAGTTTTCATTTTCTAACGATATCACACGTCGTCCTCACTTTAAATAAAAACACTTCCACGCAATGATTTCAAATTTTACTATCCATCAACTA
>OY365820.1:814501-1102109 GCA_959347315.1 Bimastos eiseni
TCAAAATTGTAACGGATATCGTTTTTTAAATAGTGTTTTTGACATCAATTAATTTTAAAGGTGTGTAGACGGGATTCAATATTTCAGAAGATTTTTGGACGACATCCTGCTGTGAAATTTATGAACATTGGAAAGAGCGATTGTCTTAGATACCTCTAAAACGGCGTCAACTAGAGCTATAAATACGAAATAAAAACAACACAGTTGTAGTGGTAAGTCAAAATAAAAGAGAAAGACCCAATTATCACACAGTGTCGTTAAACAGCAACTGCCCAATATAGGATAAGCTCCTCCTCTGTTGGTACCATAGCAGTGCCAGTCTCAAGCCTGGATAAAGGAGGAGGGTGACGCTGATCAAGTAAACATACGGGATAAAATGTGATGATCAAACTAGCCTATCACATCCATTAACTATGCGCAAAGGTACTTGTTCAGCCTGATTGACTTATCCGACACAAGGGATCGCTAGAGTGTCACGACGTGGCACTTGGAATAGTTATAGGATAACTAACCATCTCTTTTGTTGGCTTAATGAGCAACGCAGCTTCGATTCAAAGGTGCGCGTAGGCTTTGGTGTTTATGGTCGAATTAGAAGCTTGAGACCACTTGGAAAGCACTCCAAGGATGCGCTATGTCTCTGTCGAAAAATTTATGCCATGGTCACAACGTCGCTTTGTGTCGTAAAACAAATTCAGCAACGACTACGTTAAGTTGAACACCAATACCAATACAAACACAGACACACATCTACACATAAAGAGACACACCTATACAAACATACACACATTGAGACACACAGGGAGAGAGAGAGAACGAGACAGACAGACAGACAGACATACAGACAGATAGACAGACAGACAGATAGACAGACAAACAAACAGACATAGACAGACAGACAGAGAGACAGACAGGCAGAGAGACAGACAGACAGACAGAGACGGTTTTGAATATTATGCACTCTTTTGGATCTCAAGGTATGATTTATAAATTGAGAGGCGCAGTATATTGAACTCTAGCCGTGGACCTGACCTGGGCATGAAGTGTTGGCCACTTCATCTTAGCCTCGGCATACAAAGGCGGTTGGCCACTCCTTTCCCTCCCCGTCCCGTCTTCCTATCAACAGTCGTTGTGTTGAGTTGTGAGCGCCTCTGATTTGAGTTTGAGTGGTGCTATATAAGTGATCCATTACAATTACAATTACAATTATTGAGTTGGAGTAAAGATCTCGACACACAAACAGCGGGCTGAGATCTGAACGACGTATCTATGTTGATAGTCCACCCTTGCATAACCATAATGCAAGATTTCTTAAGCGCTGCATGAAAGAAAGGTATTGCTTATTCATGATTGCTGCGTCCTATCCGATGGGTTGTCCAGAGACTAACATTCTAACTGGCAGTCTCTTATCTTCTTTCTCTTTTCTCAAAATCTGTTTCTACTCGCGAGGCCTTGCACACTGCAGCTCTTTTGAACGGCTTATCCTACTAGAGGCGTTATATGAATGATTAAGTACATTCGTTAATATAATTTTGCATCAGCAGTTGCTTATTGTGGTTCAGTTATTGTTGTAGTTGCCGTTTAACGACACTGTGTGGTAGCAAAGACCATTAGCGTCACCCTCCTCCTTTATCCAGGCTTGGGACTGGCACTGGCCAAGTACTACCAGTGGCTGTTGGTTGTTGGTCACCCGAGAGATGCAGTTGTGGACCAAGCGACGCCACTTGTTAGGGTCATTATGTAATGCATAGAATTGAGCAAAATATAAGTGATGACCGTTGTATTTGAAAAGAAAGCTGTTAACTAGTAATTCAATAATATCATGAATCTTTAAATTATGATTAACTAATATTTAATAAAAAAAATTGATCTCTACAAAATTTTAAACATGATTTCAATAAACTTCATTTATAGGATTCTTTCCACGAATACTGCGTCGCATCAGACGGGTTGTCTAGTGTGTCCGAAAGGGATCAAACTTGGTCTCAACACTATTCTTAATTGATACAAACATATTAATAACCAACGGCTTTCGATTATGAAACTGGTAACGTTTGCGCG
This sequence comes from Bimastos eiseni, assembly GCA_959347315.1. Lineage (NCBI taxonomy): Eukaryota > Metazoa > Annelida > Clitellata > Crassiclitellata > Lumbricidae > Bimastos > Bimastos eiseni. The sequence continues at coordinate 816,560 of OY365820.1, forward strand.
TGATGATAACTCTGCCTTTGCGTCTGGTCAAATTATGCATATCTGCAACTAAGTATGAATTTGGAACAATGACAACTGTATCGATGTCTTCAAACCATTGACATAGCATGCTATACTTGAGCCTCAAAAATTAACTATGTTTTATTCAAACGTGCGATGAGAAACAGGCGATCGAAGGTTTTTAATCCAACCTCAATTGTTGGTTTATATTAAGTTTTATGCTGGATTTCCAGAGGTAAATTTTGGGGATGCATTTGATAAAAATCTTTTGAAGACAATCGAGTGGCTGTATGAATTATAGATTTAAGTGGTCCTTACCTGGCCGCTCCTCTGAAACACCGTACATGATGTTCCATTCCTGCCACACGAAAAATGCTCGACTATAGTTTAGGCATTCGGATAACATAAAGAGGGCCATAAGAACAACGTGAGGGAGGTCAACTATCTAACAGAGATCGCGCAACCTTTTGATACTCTCGGAAAATTAAACATAATATTGTGTTAACTTAAATTGGTTCGCTCAATATGTTATATGCATAATTGTGAACAAAGCTCGTTTCAGGGTGCATGCAAGTCGAATTATTTGACTATAATTGATAATTACTGAGCTGATAATATCACCCATAATAATGTCAGATCACTGTTACTTATCCTTCGTTTCTTTTATTTTGGCTAGTGTACATAATATAAAGTATATAGAGTTAGAAAGAACGAATTTAACGGTGTCTAAAATGTTGACGTATAATTTGCAGCAATTCTCCTTATGAATCATATGCTGTACATTTTTCAACAAGGAAGTAATCAGTTTTTTTATTATGGATGACTATATGAAATTACAAATTACAAAGCGCCGCTCAAATCAGAGGCGCACCCGATCCAAGTTCGCGACTAGGCAGTAAACGAAAAGGTCTTCAAGGGCTTTATAGACTGAAAAGGGGAGAGAACGAGGAGTTCGACCCTAAGGGGAAGGGAAGACTATTCCAACTGGAGGGGTCTACATAAGCAAAGCTCCCTGTTTGGGTCGTAGCAGTTCGCATAAGGGGACCAGCAATAATCCACGGGCAGATGAAAGGAGAGAAACCCGTTGGGAAACGGAGGCCACTCTTGTACAGAGAGCCAAAAAGGTATTCCGAGAAAGAACCAACAAGACAGTTACTCATCAGAGTAAGAACTTTAAAGTGTATACGTTGAGGCGCAGGAAGCCAATGAAGAGAGTCACGGATGAAAGATGAGATGCGTGAAAATTTAGGGATCCTGCCAATTAGTCGGGTGGCATCATTAAAGAGAGACAGAAGTTTAGATATGTTAGACGAGGAAAGACCAATATAGACAATGTTCCCAAACTCGATCTGGAGCAGATCAAGGCGTGCACTAATGTCGTCATCGCATGCAGTGAAAGCGACTGGCGAATAGAGCGAAGTTGACGCAAATGGCAGAAGCAAGGGCGAGAGATAGTGTTGACATGGTCAGAGAGGGAAAAACCGGAGTCAAGAAGGAGACCCATATCCCGAACATTGGAGGAGAAAGAAAGTTGGGGGAGGTCTGGCGAATGACCTCAAGGTCAATCCTGCCAAGCTGGATGCGCCCACCAAGCCAACTGAATTTAGTTTTACCAGGATTAAGGCATAAGCTGTTAGATGATAACCAAGAGTTCAAAAACATAACAGCCTTCAGAAAATTTGATATACATTGAAACAGATAGAACTAATTTAAATGTGTCGAGAATGTTGATGTCTAGTTTTAAAATTTAGCAATTCTCCTCATGAACCAATGAATCTTTATGGTTTCGTCAATCCACCTCCAACCCCTATGCCCTCTTTCACCAACCCATCCCCTCCCGTATTACTTCCTCAATGTAGATTTCAACGAGCATTGCTGGCAGTGGACACATCTGGTTCCAAGAATTCGCTTTCGATTATTAGTTTATTTTTATCGAGCAAGGATTTCAATGATGAGCTTCAGGCATTGATTTTATATAGCATTGTTCAATATCTTTTTACAGGTGTCCAACAAACCGCAATTAATAAACGCATATCTAGTCCAACCATTCTTTATATGAACCGTGCCTCTGCATTCATTTTAATTCATTAATCTCCATTGGTTTTAACTGTTTCAGTTCGTCTTCCTCCCAGCATCACAGCCGGATCAGACACAGTCCCATATCTCTACCGAGATAAAATTAAGGTCACCTTGACATGCCAAGGCGTCGGATATCCACAACCCGTGTAAGCTTCACATGTAGTAATCTGCTAATCAATTAAGCTCTAGTATTATTTAAAACAGTAACAATTGAATGCGTAATCACTTAATTACTCGTTAGTGTTATTAATTAGTTTTCGTTTAGAACTTTTAGGGTAATTATCATGTAAAATCCTGTCAAAAAGTTATTGTTTAGTAATTTTTAATACCTAACTAGGTAACACCGAATATTTAATTATTCAGCAATATGTAATTAACGCACATAGTAATTAATTGGTTATTCTTTAATATCTTGATAATTGATTATATGTTATATTGTTTTCAGGTCATACCACCCAAGGAATGGCAGAAGCTTTTAACTGCCTCAACAGAATTTGATTTTTCAGTAATGATCAATCAATCAAACAAACAATCAATCACTTAATCAATCAATCAATCAATCAATCAATCAATCAGTCAGTCAGTCAGTCAGTCAGTCAGTCAGTCAGTCAGTCAGTCAATCAATGAAACTTTATATACTGCTTCTTCAAGAAATCTACTCAGAGGCGCTCCTGGTCCAGCATTGGCCACATAAGACAGTTTTTAGAGTGGAATAAAAATAGGTTAGATAGTTCTTAGGTAAGAGTCGAAGATCCAATGGGAGGTTATTCCAAGTAATTGGGCCAACAACCGAAAGAGCACGATGTGTACTGCTTTTTTTTACATAGATTAAGATTATATTAGACTATTGAAACCCTGTTGACAGGTTTAATAGTTCAAAAGCAATACTGCAGTCTGAAAGTTGTTGGAATTCTCCAATAGACGGATAAACGCGGTATATATATATATATATACATATATATAATATCAAACGTGGTATATATAATATCTATATATATTATATATATATACCGCGTTTATCTGTCTGTTGGAGCGTTGCATTTGAACGATATTCTCTCTCCAACTCGCTTTTTGATTTTAACTGGGGTGCTACTCTTTCAGCCCGGGTTCTTGTTATTTTTCCCACATGGCTTTCGCGCTGCAATCGCCTCTGAATAGATTGTACTGGGAAGGCGATATAGAAATACACCTCTTTTCTAGGCTTTGAACTGGCTATATATAGAATGTGGCGCTATATGATGAACAGTAGCGAAGTTCAAATGACAATTTAAATTAGGTCTAGCTTTGTTTTGTTACGGATACAGATAATCATAACCAAAAACTACTCTTGAGATTTGCATAATTTCTGATATCACTGTTTTGAAGGTGTCTCATTTGCAGCTGAATTTGTCCATGCTCTTAAAAAATTATATCATCGATTGTAAAAGTTTAAAAGGTGTCTAAGTTAAACCTCCTATTAAACGTCCACGAATTTTTTCAGACGCCGTTTACATAATTTGGTAAACTTCGATCAACTGTGACGTAAACAAATACAATACCAATACCAATACCAATGATTATTTTGAGAACGCACAATCAATCAAGCAAGAGTGGTTGTGATCAATAGGGAAGAAAATCCACAAGGGACCAAGGGATCGCTAGTAGGGACACCCTTAACATGGATTAATGACAACGGTAGATGTGAGATCAGATTAGGCAAAGCTTCCTAGAAACTTAACTATCTTAACAACAGAATAAGGTTGTCTTCATTTAAAAAATTCTTACAAGTATCAGGTAGTAATTATATTGATGATGTGGTCAGCGCTAATGGATAATTACGAACTTTGATTTTAAATAATGATATTTATCTTCCGCTTTCTCCTCTCTTACAGATACAGATGGTTGAAGAATGGCCTTCCCCTTTCTATGGCGGGCATAGGCCAACCGAATACCACGACTGGTTCTATAGAAATCGCCCAGGCTACCGTTGAACACGAGGGATACTACCAATGCCAGGCTGAGAACAGCTACGGTGTTACGATGTCCAACGTCACCCTTCTGAAGGTGGCCACCCTCGCCCCGTTTGACGCCAACGCTCCTCAGTATAACGCGACCGTAAGGCTGAATGATAAGCTACGTGTCGTCTGTGGTCCTCCTGATAGCAATCCAGGTGCTGACTATTCCTGGTCGTACAACACTACCACCCTAGCTCAGACGGATGTAACTCTATCGAGGAGGGTTCAGATCGATTTCAACGGTTGGTGAAACGACGGCCATTTTGACAAACTAACATTACGAAATTATTAAGTAAATACTACTATAGTCATGGTCATCATCTTAATTAATATTATTTTTATTTTTTATTACTATTTATTAATATTAAACATTATTATTAGTGCTTTATTTCTAGAAAAAAATGTGATGGAACGCATCTGTATTGTCGAAAGAAAAGACGCTGAAATTAGCTTAAAAAAATAAATGTTATACATGACACAATGATCGCAATCTATACACTTACGCCAACATACATGGATACATGTTAGAACGTAAAAATTGAAACTGTGAAGTTTTGTATAAAATTCCAGAGTTTCTGCAAAATCAGGGTCTACTAATTTTATTTTGTAGTGATTGAATAAAGGTTTCGGACGCCGGTCCGTCGCGTTCCGCCAGAATAAGGCACTGATTATTATTAATATTATTGTAAATTAGTTAATGTATGAGGCTGTGGCATATTAACATCCAACGCGTGCACAATGTTAAGATTGCGTACGGTAGATAAATTAATTACTCTATTTACTTTTCTATTTACTCTATTACTTTATTAGTAAAAATTAGATTAACATGATTAGATTTAACCAAGGCCATTGTGGCAAGCCGACATCATGAAATTGATAGAGTAATTAATTTGTCAACGAGCCAAAACTGATATTGAATGTACTTGACCTCACATCCCGTAAGAATACTTAGGTAAAGTATTAGTTTACATTCAATCACCGTGAGATTACCTTATATTACTATATATTACATTAGATTACATTATATTATATTATACCACATTAAATTATGATTAGGACCCACACTAGATTACTTTTTGTTGCCTTACCTTGCATAGATTACCATTTGATTACTTTCTGATTACATCTCACTACGTTAGATTACATCAGATTAAATTACTCCTTGTCGCTCTTTCAGGGGATCTATGTTTTGCAAGTCTTGCCTCTGATGTAACAACCGGTCGGTTGTTCCGTTGTAATGTCTACAACTACGTCATGAGTACAACGAACTCCGGTGCTTACACGAGAATAGGAGTGTCTGGTATGGCTCATATTAGTGTCTGGAATGGAGTAGAGCATGTTTGATTTGAATATTAGTGTCTGGGAAGGAGTAGAGCATGTTTGATTTGAATATTAGTGTCTGGCATGTAGTGGAGCATGTTTGATTTGAATCAAAGTTTCTGGTATGGTTCGTAATAGTCTGGCTTAGCATGTCTGACGACTATCATTATGCATTTTAAACCAATGCGTTATAATCATTGCAACAAGATGAATCATTTAGCTTGTCTCAGTCATTCACGCATACTTAAAGAGTCTACACGACTACCAGCATATTTCTTAAGAAACTTTATTTGAAAGTAAGGGTCAAGGGCGACCACTTGTCCAGTCCCATTGTGAGAAGCAGCAAAATTAGCCATAATGAGAAGTCTTGAATAAAAGTCATGCAAAAAATTCAGGAAGATAGTGCGTCCGCAAGAACTACCAAACGCCACCCAAAATACCCTAAAGTTGCTGTAGTTCTATAACCACTTTGTGGACTTAAAGTCCCTCAATACATCCATTAATCATTGACATGTCACTAGTAAGCCATATCGTCATTGCTAGACTATAACTTAACCACAAACATTAACAGTAATCATAAATCGTTAACATCCGCTCCGAAGTAGATTTTACGAAGGGGCGCTATATAAATCCGTCTAATAAATAAATAAATCAAATAAACATGTCATTTGATTATGATTGCGTCTCTGACCTTGACTGCTCTTCGAACCTTTCGACCAAGATCAGAGATAAGGCGACAAGAGCCGTCAATGGGATCCAGCACGCATATCATCCTTGTCATGGATGCGTCGTTAAATAAACTTATTACACACACAAATGTGATCCAGTGAATCTAAGAACATAATTATTAAGAACAGGAAAAACATTTGATAAATTAAATAACAAAGAGTAGATTGAAACTAATTAAACCAATTTATTTAAAGCTAAACAAATAAATGGCTAAATTGTTTTCAGAAAATAGCAAAATAAATCAATATACAGCTTAGTAAAAAAAAGACAACAATGACTAAGCAAATGGTTGACAAATAAATAAATAAATTAATTAATTAGTAAAAATAAATACAAAAATAAAAATTAATACGAATAAAAACAAACAAATAGATACAATAACTAAATACATGAAATAAATACATACAAACAAAATAAATAAATGAATAAAGAATATCTCGAAGCCACTTGGTGTTAACTTTCTCCAACTAATGATGATGATGATGATGATTTTTTATCGCCAGGTGTCGCCGTAAACAACATAGCACCCGCTCTTTTCTTCTCGTCTCCTTCAAGGGTCGTCACTCTTCAATCGCAACAGACGAGACTCAGAGCTTTCTTCTCTGGAACGTAAGTTACATAATTATAGTTATTGCGTTCAATTGCGTACAATGATAGCAAGCATTAAGTATGAATGGATGCCTGTACGAATGTATGTATTTTTGATTATATGCATGTATGTATGTATGTATGTATATACATGTAGGCCTATGAACATTATACAAATACACTTAATTACAAATATATATTTGTATGGTTACATACATGCATATAATCACAAATTAGGGGTAAAAGCTTATATATGTATATTATATATATATATGATGAATGTATATACATGAGTGTATATACATGCACATGTACACAAAAAATAAATGAATATATATATATGGTAATATATATGTAGAGAGAGAGACAGACAGAAAGAGAGAGAGAGAGAGAGAGAAGAGAGTTATGGTTATTTATGGGAGATTTTTCAATTACTGCTCTGTTAGACTACGCGAGACAATGAATGGTCTGATTCTATGTTACAAAGAGACAACAATGGCCAGGGTTTGATTAGCTATTCTTGGACCTTCAACGGACGTAGTGTTCTCCCTTCCGGTTGGACCTTCAGTGACGGAGAGGCTACATCACCTGCCAGCGGGACCAACCCCTTGGCCGCTGGTATCTATGTGTGCACCGGGTCTAACAGCATGGGCTCAGCCACTGCGACCATTGAACTCGTCGTTGAAGGTTAGCTCATAGTATTTGCTCTTGCTACTTTCAACTGAGGCGACACCCTCTGTCTTTACCACTATGGTTCGTGCGTTTGTCTGTTCCCTCCCAGACTGCTACAAGCCATTTTTTATGAACTCCGAAACAACGTCTTTAACATCCCCACTTAAATCGGTCTTTAATGCTACAGCTAGGCTCATAGCCCGACTCCATAACTTTGTCTCGCCTTGTGCATTCTTCTACAGACATGTTTGAAGTCTTGCAATGGATTCCTATCAATGCGTAAATTCACTATGAGAAATTTATCAATAGATTCCAAAGCCCACAATTACAATATTTTTACGCTGGAGCACAAGGCTGAGAGAACAGAAATGATGAGATATCGGTTGGCTTAGTTTAGTGTCCGATCTGTGTTTCAGAGCAATGTGGAACAACCCTATTACCTGATGAACTTAATACCATAAATGCGTAGAGCATTGATAATTGTGTTTCTTCTTCATTCCATTATTTCCTCGCTGGAACTAAGACTCTTCCTGGTACATCGGCTTTTTGGTTGTCGAATCTCAATTGTGGTGCAAGAAACACTCTCTCGTTTCTGTTTCGGTCTCTGTATCTGTCTGTCTGTCTGTCTCTCTGGGAGTATGTGTGCGTGTCTCTCTGTCTATCTCTGTTTTCCGAATTCAATCCTTCTTTACATAGATGTTCCATTCTTCAACGAAGTCATATGATTATTTTCTCTGGTCAAACAGACCTAACTCAAGGACTATTCTTGATAAAGATCTTTTCCGATTGTTGGACCTACTCTTTGGGAACACCTGACTGTGTCCATACTGGGATATGGACATTGCTTGCGTCAACTCGGTATCAATGTAAAGTTTTACACTAAAGTCCATCTCTCTGATCTGATTCTCACTTTGATTGTTGCCGTACATGTGATATAGCGCCCTTTGAATTGTCAATTGTCATTATTTGCGTAGGACATCAAAGTCATAACTAATTACACCACAAACTACACTAACACCAGCCAACACCGACAGCAAACACCACTACCACCATCACTACCTTAACTTCTACTACCAGTAATAGTATTAAACCAATGATAATGATGATGATATTGATGACGACATTGGCAATGATCACAAAGTGATGACGATGACAATGTCATTGTGCTTCCCAGCAATTCCAGACTTCGGACCACCAGAAAACCAGCCGCACGATATGAACGTAACGGACGGCGATACGGTCACTATTATGTGTCAGGCTAATGCTGTGCCAGCCGCGGACATCCAGTGGTTTAAGAACGCAGTCGCATTTGATCGTAAGTTCAACCGTTCGGCCGTTCCATCTTGCCGATTATTTTCTCTTAGTGAAGATTAGTACATCGCAGTCGGTGACGGGATTTATCAAGTAGTTTTGCATTTATTAAAATCATCTCGCGGATGTAAGATCTGCGTTTATTATGTGATTTTATAATTACATCGCAATTGCATCAATTGACTGTTGCTCTTTCAATCGCATTAACTCTCACAATCGCATTTACCATTACACTTATAGATACATTTCCCTGTGCGTTTGCATCTACTGTAACAATCGCAGTTACCTTCGCATTAATATTTACCTTTATATTTTCATTTGCAATTACTGTTACAATCATATTTACATGTAACTTTAAATGAATATTTGCTATTAATATTATTGCATTTCCGTTTTCTGTTGCATTTACATCTGCATCTACATTTGTTTTGAAGAATCAGCCAAAGAGATCCAACTTGCATTTTCGTTTGCATTAACATCAATTAAGCATTCCAACGGAGCCCCTAAAGGGACATGGACGAAGAATATTTTAACTCGTGCGCACGAGACAATAACTCGTTCCCTCGACTTAATAAGTCATGCGCGCGACTTATTAAGTCGAGGGAACGAGTTAATAACTTATTAAGTCGTTCCCTCGACTTATTAACTCGTGCGCACGACTTCCACAACACAACTCATACGATAAATCGCGGGGATAACTCTATCTGATATTGTCAGCATTTTAGCTCTGTCAGTCTGAACATCATTTTCATTTTCGCTTTCATATTCGCCTGCAGATCGATATCCCCAGTCTGGCATACGCTCAGTGTACAAACGGCATCACAAATAACATTGTAGCTTTAAATGCCTTCCTTATGGGCCAAAGCCTTTCACACCACATATTATACACCCCTATAGTAGTAGTAATCGAAATCTCCAGACTTCTAAAGCGTCACTTGAAAGCTATGCGCAGGGCACCAGCTTATTCAGGAGCGCTGCGTCAAATCGATAGGGTTGTCCAAATGATAGTCCGTGGGAGGTCAGAGTTCAGTTTCCAGAAGGTCAGCATGGAGGCAGAGTAGCTGTTAAGGAGGGAATCGCTTTCGTCGAGGAGTGACAGATGTCAAGTAATGAGTCTGGGTAAGAGTTATTGAAAAGGTGAGATTTAAGTTTAGAATGGAATGCCCGAAACACTCTATGCCTTAGACATTGTCTCGTTTATAGAACTACGTGTTTCCCCATAAAAACTAAAATAGAAGTGTGTTTAAGTCACAGAAAAGTTGGCCTGCTATTGGTCAAATAAGTCGTGCGCACGACTTATTAAGTCGAGGGAACGAGTTGTTATCTCGTGCGCACGACTCATTAAGTCTAGAGAACGAATTGTTATCTCGTGCGCACGACTTATTAAGTCGAGGGAACGAGTTGTTATCTCGTGCGCACGAGATAAAATATTCTTCTTTCATGTCCCCTTAGGGGCTCCGTACATTTCGCATTAACTGTCGTCTGAATAATTCAGGGACTTCCTTACCTCCGAAATTTGACCTGAGCGAAGACCTGACGACTCTGACGATCTCTGGTGTTTGCAAAGTTTGCGAAGACGGATCGAGTGACTTGATGAGCATTCAATGCAACGCAAGCAACATTCACGGATATTCATTTTCTCAGGGATATGTCAATGTACTGCGTAAGTCCAACTACCATTATTTTAATAACCAATATACGGAGCTTTGTGGGTCTTGTGGTAGCCATTGGCAGCCTCACTGTTATATTATTCTTGTTACGACACAGTTAGGAAATTGCGATTATTAATTGGACAGTGAACTGTAGTTGCAAGTGTTACTGCAAGTGTAACTTATTATTATTGCAAATGTGGGTTCAGTTGAGATTGCAGCCGCATTTTTATTGAAACTATAATTTGATTGAAATTGCTATTCTGATCGCAATTGTGATTCTGATTACTACTGAATTTTATCACAATTTTAATTTTGATTGTTAAACTGCTATTGCAAACTAAGATACAATTTTTTTGCTCTTTGACCGTAATAGTAATTTTGATTGAAATAAATTGTAACCATGACTGTTATTGAAGTTTATTACAGTAATGAATTGAATTGTAACTGTAATTGAAATGATAGCTTTGATTGTTGCCGTACTCAAGATTCCAATTGTATATGTTACTGGAATTTATGACAATTTTTTTTTCATTGGGTAACTATATTCCTACTTGCAAACGAGAATGTAATTTTCCTTGCGCTATGATTGCAACTGCAATTGTAATTTTGATTGCAATTATAACGCTTGCTGTTACTGAAATTTATTGCAGTTAAGAATTTTATTGCAACTGTAATTGCAATTGTAATATTGATTGTTGCAATTGTCGTTGTTTTGCGTTTGTCGCGATGTTTCCTAGTGGCGACTAACCTGACCACTGAGAATGTGACGATACAGTGGATTCCCTACGGGGTCTATCACTTCCTCTGCGCGGCCACTTGCGATGACAGTACCCCCTGCACGTTGGATTGGACCTTCGGGGGCAATCCAGTCGTTGTGGAGGAAGGCAGGTTGACCGTTGATGACCAGGGAACACTGAACATAAACACGGTAAACGACACGGACGCAGGAAGCTCCCGCATAGGAACATACACGTGTACTGCGACTAATGGCTTCAACGACGCAATCATGGTAGCGATCATTGCAGGCGACGGTAAGTGTCTATTGAACGGTTTATAGAGACAGAGGGTTATAATCGTTTATGCGCAGTCTATCGGTTGTTTATTCGGTGATTCATTTCATCTTTATTCTCCCAGCCATTCGATCGTTGGTTCATTCAATCCTGTTTGTTAAAGCCAGTGTTTGTGAGGTAGAAAAAGTTTGATTTAATGTAGAAAATTAACAAATCCAATTTGAACTAGTCTGACTTCAATGGTCGCTTGAATTTAATCGTACCTAAGGCGGAGCCAGCGATTCCGTGACACAGGGCACAATTACAGAAGGTGCGCAAATTTCAGGATGGCAAACTTTAATTATTCCATAAATTCATTATTTCTTGAAATATGGTTTTATTCTTATTCAGAAATGATTAACTGACTACAATATTATTATTTCTTTATATCATTATATATAAAGAGCTTTCTTCTGTCCGTATTCTCAACAGAGAACGTTGCGACTGCTGATGTCTGGTGGATAGGACTCCTCGTCGCCTTGCTCGTTCTTCTACTCCTTTTGCTTGTTCTTCTGTACCTCTGCTGCTGCTACTGCAGAGATGGAAAGACTTATCCAGGTACAAGCACCTTCCGGATTCATTGACTTTAACATAAAATTATTCAGTATTTTATTTTATTTTACATTTTCAGTAAATGTTATTGTCATAAGGGATTTCTATAGCGCCTGTGTAGAGTTGGCGTATCAGAAGCAATCTTAATTAATGTTTAAATTTGGCCACAGAGAGAGAGACATAGAGAGAGAGGGAGACAGACAGACAGACAGACAGAGCCACAGAGACAGAGACAGAGACAGAGAGAAAGTTAGAGAGACAGAGAGAGAAAGTTAGATATATATATATATATATATTCAGACAGACAGACAGAGACAGAGACAGATATAAAGTCAGAGACAGATAGACAGACAGAAAGTGAGAGAGGCACATAGAGTGCCAGAGAGACAGAGAGAGAGAGAGAGACATATGGAGACAAAGACAAACGAAGAGAGAGAGAGAGAGAAAGAGAGAGAAGGGAGGGAGAGAGAGAGATGGATAGAGAAAAAAGCTGTTTTCTCTTCCCTCTGCTGTCTTCTGGATGCGCCTGATGACTTTCCTGTTCTCCATTTAGCTATGTGTTTAGTTGTGATCGAAATTGATATCGAGTGGCGCTATATAAGTGCTCCATTACATTACATTACCTTCATTACATAAGCACAGGCGTTTAATAGCCTCGTCGAACCACCAAGGTCCTGAGTGGGCGAATAAAGTAAGTTGTGGGTCAACGTTTAACCGATTAAATGCTGATTGTACGGGTTCGATCTTCTTCCTCCATCTCTGTGACGGTTACTGTAAAGAGACCATGAATGAACAAGTCCTTCACTCACAATTGCTCAGCGACGTCGACTTATGCTTCATCATTAGATAGCGGCGCTTAATGAACACATAAATAAAGTTTTTGTAATAGCCACCAGGCAGAACATTCGAGCTTTCTCAATCGTGGTTTGGAATGGCCTTCCCTTTGACCTGCATTCTCTTCCGAGTGACCTATCTAGCTCTTTCTATGAATATCTCGAGACTCTTTGGCCAGGCTTGGATCGGGAGCGCCTCTGAATAGTTCTCATGCAGAGCCGCTATATAATTGCTTGGATGGATAATATGCACCAATGCCATGTCCGACCGATTCAATTATTATCGCCTTCTCTTCAGTTGATAAACAGGAGAAGAAATTTGGAAACGACCCAGTCAACGACCTGAAGACGATGGGTATCAACGAATACGTCCCGAACAGGTTTGCTTAACCTTCAAATAGTAGTATTAGTAGTCAGAGTAGGGATGGATTAGTATTAGTTGTTGTTGTAGTAGTTGCAGTAGAAGTACTAGTCATAATAACATCATTAGGAGTAATAGTAGCATTAGGAGTAATAGTAGCAATGCAATACAATACAACTGTGATTTAATAATGGCCTCCTTACTGAAGGTTCAGAAGTGCGCCTTGAAGCCGGGTAACCATTAAGAGCCATAGTAAGACTGGAAGGGATAGGTTTTCCGGGTTGATCGAAAGACAGATTCACTGAGAGAGCTGCGAATATGAGGAGGTAGAGAGTTCCGGATGAAGGAGGGACCGGCAACAGTGAATGACCGCCAACCGAAGACAAGACGTGTAAAGGGGACAACATTTCGGTTCTTCTCTTCTCATCTCTTTTTCATTTCTTCTCTTCATCTCGTCAGGCATGAACCGACGATGAGGTTTTCACAATATTTCTCCACTTTCCTCTGTCCATGATTGTGTTCATTGTCGTTCTCAAAGCCATGTCTCTCTCTCTCTCTTGCTCTCTCTCTTGCTCTCTCTCTTGCTCTCTCTCTCTTTCTGTCTGTCTGTCTGTCTCTCTGTCTCTGTCTGTCTGTCTGTCTGTCTGTCTCTCTCTCTGAGGTCCTTTTCACGTTGTCCATCCATTGATGTTGTTTGGAACAACGTACTTTCCAGCAAGGGCTTATCTAAGAGAGAAGTGGCTTTTAACAGAACTGCAAAGTGTGACCATGGATGAAGGATAATTGGGCAGATGATCTGTGCGTGCTAATGTACACGAGGAGTGCCAGTCGCAGTAGTAGTAGCAGTGGAGGTTAGTGTGATTGAATAACAATAGATAGTAGATCTATTAATTTTATTATATCAAACATGCCACAGTGTTGATATCGCAGCAGCAATGACCTTTGATAATGTCTACGGTCACTACAAAGAAGACGCTGACAATGGAAGGGTAAAGTCCCAAAAGGGAGAAGAATGAGGGTTGTGACTTTGATTGTACCTTTGCTCTTCTGCTCTAGTTCAAACCTTGACGTCTACACGGTGTCAGCACAACAGCAACAACAGGCAACAACAGCCAATGCCAATTTTACCACCGGAGCCCATGCGACTAACACATACTACGTCGAAGGACAAGGAAATCTCTCCGCACACAACTACATGATGTCATCTCAAGGGGCTCAGCAGACAGCTCAGCAGACTGGACATGTGTATCTGCCGGACTATACTGATGGCGTCCAATATGTGAAACGCCCGCTAAGCAGTCACACTAGTCAGGGAGAAGTTTTCCTGGGAGACGTTTTCAAGCGAGAAGTTGTCCAGCATGGAGCTTTCCAGGGAGATGCCTTCCAGGGAGAAGTCGTCCAGGGAGACGTTATCCAGAGAAGAGCTGTCCAGGGAGATGTTTACCAGGGAGACGTTTTCCAGGGTGAAGTTGTACAGGGAGGTGTCATCCAGAGAAGAGTTCTCCAAGGAGACGTTTTCCAGGGAGAAGCTTTCCATGGAGACCTATTCCAGGGAGAAGCTTTCCATGGCGACGTTATCCAGGGAAACGTTGTCCATGGAAACGTTATCCAGCAAGAATCTTTTCAGGGAGACGTTGTCCAAAGAAGAGTCGTCCAGGGAGATGCTTTTCAGGGAGGAGTTTACCAGAGTGAAGCATACCAGAACGAAGCTTTCCAGGGAGACGCTTTCCAGGGAGATATTTTCCAGGAGGGACTCTTCCAGGGAGGAGTTTCCCAGGGTGGAGTTATCCAGAGTAGGGTGTCCCAGGGAGACGTTTTCCAGGGAGGAGTCTTCCAGGGAGGAGTTTCCCAGGGTGGAGTTATCCAGAGTAGAGTTTCCCAGGGAGGAGTTATCCAGAGAACAGTTTCCCAGGGAAGAGTTACCCAAAGCAGAGTTTCCCAGGGAGGAGTTATCCAGGGAGGAGTATACCAGAGAGAAGTCTTTGGCGCCAATGGCCAGGATGCTTGGCTCCAGTACGGCGATGTCCCACAATCAGAAGTCTAGGAAGAGGGGCATACACGCAGACGCACGCCGGTGAAGGGACAGACGCAAACAGACACACACAGGTAGACAAATGGACGGACAGATTGATATAGCAATATAATTAAGACAACGACAGTCACACATTCTAACAATTCTAATACGTGTGCGCAGCTCTCAGGTTGGATTTGATTCTCCTGTAAAGTAGTTCTATTAGTATAAAAACACTGTATGCTGACAAAGACTATTTGGAATCCTCTTCCTCCTCCTTAATTTAGGCTCAGAACTGGCACTGCCTGAATACGAACAGTGTAGGAGTGGCTTCATAATTCCTTCCAACCTTTTGTGCCTCGATCTCTTCCTTCCTCAGGAGCTCCTCTCTTCCCTCGGCGGCAGAGCCCTTCTTGCTGTCACCCGGTGATTTCTGCTCAATCGTGAAGCTTTGTTTATTTCTTGCCCCTCTAGTTAGAACCGTCTTCCGTAAGAACTGCGACTTGAGTTCTTCAACCTTCCTTTTTTGTTTCGAAAACGCCCGGAGACTGCGCCATTTATTTGACCTCTAGGTTCCTTGTCCTAGAACTGCTATGGCTCAGTCTCGATCCTTTGCTTCAATTAATCCCTCTCAGTGGAATGTGCTTTCTCCTTCTAAAATTCTATTTGGCAGTCCCTCATTCTGTTTTGCTTTTCTCAAAACCTACATCTTCTCGAGCGGCCTTTAGTACTGGCAGCGTTTGAACTGTTCACCCTGCTAGAAGCTCTATGCATAATTGCGCCTCAATATATTACATTTCGATACAATGCAATCTACTAAAATTACAGTTACAATATTGTTGAATGCACAGACCAACATCTAGGCATAGAAACGAATGAATAGTCGTGCAGACAAATACCCACATCCAAGAGCGATAGAGAGTGACAGACCAAGACAGACATTCGACCAGACGCACAGACAGACAACTTGGCAGCGAGATTGTCGCAGAAAAGAATGCAATTAATTCCTGACAACGTTGAACATTGATCTGATTTTTTGCTGGGAAGGAATCCAATTTCTTAGGACAATAATGATTGTTTTCTATCTTAACAGCATGTAGTTTAGTATCTGCTTTCGTGTTTCTGCCTTCCAAGGCGGGATGGTATGTCCAATGTCGCCATTTATCAAGTATTCCAACTCTCTCCTTCAACTTGCTCTAACCCTCATTTAGCCAATTACATCATTTTCTGTCTTCCCTTTGTATTTTCCCATCCAAACATCCCTCAATTAGAGTTCTCAGAAGGGATGTCTCCCCTGAGTATGTGGCTCAACCATTTTCTTTGTGGGACTCAATTTAATCCTGGCATGGATCTCTTCGTCCACCATTTTGTAGTATCTCTTAATTAATCCTGCGTTCCATCCAGCTGTTTCCTTCTTTTGTCACATCTACTTCCCGAAGGCTTTCAATTTTTAGTGTCTTCACTCCTCGCGGTCCATACCTCGAATACGCATAGAGTAAACCCATTTCGACCGTATATTTGTTAATAATTTGTTTTCTGCTTCGCAATCACTAAGGTGCTATTTCTGTACATTATTTTTATGTTTGACGACGCCATGATGTGCTTTGCTCGTGCAAGTTATTATGTTTCTTATTTGAAAAATCCATTTCACATTCTGTGCATATCCAACTGATATTATGTTTAATTATCGGACATTATGTAAGACATTGCATTATCTCGTTGAAAACAGTCGTCTACAAGTAACTGCTCAAAGTGGTTAGATAACAGCTCAACTGTATGCGAACAATCAACAGATTAATTAATTCTATGAAAAATTGATGTTTTCCGTTAATTGTCTGTACGTTTTATCGGTGGCAGGTAACAAAAAGCTTAATTCAGTTTTTAGATAATCTGAGCCGAAAATATGACTCAGTTTGGGATTGTTGAGCCATCTAGGAATAATATTGTCTCTGAGAATAAATCTTTTACTAATCTTATACGCGTTTGAAATTGGTTCGATGTTCTAACATGGTGGTAGCTGTGGTAGTTTTAGTTTAACGACACTGCGTGATACTGTGACCTTCTTCTAACATTTGAAGAAATAATTGAATATTGAAGGACGGTTTGTGAGTGCTTCTGTTAGTGGCTCAACATGAAGTACACATTCTTAGCAGACATGCTGAACAGCAGACACTAAATGCAGCTCAAGCACTCCCAGACATTGATTGTTTGGTGTTAAAGCATGTTGCCTGCCACCAGGCTGTTTTGTCTAATCACTTTAATAGACCACAGTAGTGCCAGTTACCCACCATACCCACGCATACTGATTCCAGCGTGGCCTCACGTTTCTGAACGAAACATGTGATGTATCACTAGACCGTGGCTGTGGAGTTAGTGTCTGCTGGTCAAGCCATGACTTTAAGAGTGTGTTTTTCTGTTGATGTAGGGATGCGACGGTAAACGTCTTCACGAACCCCGTAGCAACTCAGCCACCCGCATCCAGAGCCTCACCAACCTATGGAATCAGAAAGAACGGCTCTACCGACCGATTGATGGGCTATGATGACAATACTCCATCGGAGAAGACAGGCAGATCATACAATGTGAACGGTCGCTACGTGGGACTAACTCCAGAGCAGGACCCGAAGCCCAGCACTGAGCAGCCACGACGCAATGCCGCCAGTTATCCATACACTTCTGATGTTTAGGAATTGAAACTGTGTTATGAGTTAGGGCTGAAAGACAAAGGTGTACTGAAGAGATGTACCCCAGTGGTGTAGCGTTATGATCTGTTTAACTGGAAGTAGAAGATCTATAGTTTCATACATCTCACTGATAGCTGCTGCGTACACAGCGTCACTCTGAGAGGCTCTAATGACCTATATATACGACTACTCAAGTGTTCTGCTACGTAACGTTTTTGCTGATAGACTCTTGAACATGGGTGGCATGTTTGGACGAATGTATTTCAAAAGCGATTATCTTCACTTAGGCCAAATAGAGTGGGCAATGAATCTGACAGAAGGCTGAAAAACATAGAGTTGGGTAGGATAAAAATGCGCAGCTAAGGATATAATATGAGTCAAAGAAGAGACTTGAAAAGCAGCGAAATGCATAAGGGTGTTTATCTCCAACGAAGATCTCTCTTATCTTTTTATTTAGCTATTTTAATTAAAATTAATAAAATAAAATATCAAATAAAGAGACCGGAAATTTCCATGGTGAAGATTTCTGGGATGGAGTACAATGCATGGAGACAAATTAATCAGTTATTCATTGACTCATGTACACTTTTATACTATTTCGAGAACTTACTGGATTGACATGTTTCTTTGCATAACCGGATGTACTTCGATTTGACAATCCTGACCATCATTAACGCCGGGAAGTCAGCTTAAATCTTGTCTTAGCATCAGTTAGGAACTAGTTTATCTCGGACGTAACTTTTATTTGGAAATTGTTTAACTATGCTTTTGTCTGTGCTTATTCCATGTCTTTACTTTGCACTGTCTTTACTTTGCACTGTCCTTAGGCCTACTTGACATTGTCTTTACTATATAGTGTTTTTACTTGGCATTTTCTCTACTTTACATTATCTTTACTTACATGGTCTATTCTTCGGAGTGTTTTTACTTGACAGTGGCTTTACTTTGCATTGTCTACACGTTACCTTGCAATTACTTTACATTGTCTTAATATTAACTTAACAAAATCATTGCCTCATATTGCCACTTTATATTGTCTTTATATTGTATTGTTTTTACTTGGCATACACTGTTTCCTAGCAATTTGCAACTCTAGGCTTGCAAGTCAACCCGCATATAGTGTAAATCACATGCCTTCATCGATGCAGCTAGTCAACCGAAAACTTTACTGTACCACTCGGGTGAGGTCGACGCATTTCGGCATTTGATATGGGTGGGACCAATTTTAATTTAAGCAGGCAGGTTTGAATGTAATGCAATGGAGCACTTATTTCGGAAATACAGTGGTGGGGTTTAACATTAACTACTCTCTTAGCTTAGCTGGGTTGCCTGTTGCCATCCATTGACAAGAGGCAGCCTCGTGTAGGCCACTTCTGCCGTTTACTTTTGTTACATCCAATATCGTTGTACTGCAAATGCATGATAAGAGAGCCTTTCGAAATGTCCTCGTCTCACAGATGACTCCAAAACAACGCGATATTTACATTGAAATTAGATTATACCCAAATCTAAGAATCACAGACTCTATCATGCGGGTATAGAGCCAGGCAGGGTAAGGCAATAACCCAATTTTGTGTTGGCGATGGAAGTAAAGCATCCCAGCAGTACTTCTCGTTAATTCGATGATTTTATCGAAAGTGCGGGTAAAGATATCATAGTGTACAAAGCGATGGTGGATTGGATTACGAAAAAAGTATCAATTTGCAATCCTACTGAAGACACTAAAACACCGCCTTCCAATTATCTTGTACTGAACGAACTCACCCTTAGTAGCTGCCCTGCCTCCTCTCTTTATCAAACCCCTAGATACCGGACTCGGACCTCCGTGTGGCGACCATGTGAAAAACACATCTGACTTGACGAAGTACCTATGAATCAGATTGCGACCAGCGCTTGGCTTTCGAGTGACGCTATAGAAGTTTGGATCTCACGAATGCGAATGTTGCCCTTGGGACTTGTTATTGAGGGGTTACACTTAGCGTCAGATGTCTAGGAATAATAATTCAATTTTCATTGTGACCATCAACAATTGAGTGTTTAATCTGCATCTTTCAACTGAAGCTCGATTTAGAATTCATCTCCAAAAGGAAAGTTTCAAAACCGTGTTGATCGTAGGTTGCCCACAGTCCCGGAATCTAACCAGGCCGTCCGGTGTCCTGGGCAATGCTGATTTCGTCCCGAATCCAGGAATAGATACATGTAAGTAATTAAAAATATTATGCAATTCAATGACATAATTAAAATTCAAGCAACATGAGCAAGGCTCTAATACAGCATCTAAATCCTCAATACTCATATCGTAATTTAATCATAAGTGTTTCGAATAATCGACTTTCGACTAAGCACTCGAACGTTGGTCGTGAGCTGGCAACTCGAGTGACACTCGTAAGGTAACATATGTAAATACCCCAAGATTTTTCAGCGCCCACAGATTCCACGTCAGGGAGAGCCCGCTTATTACACACATGCGCTGAAATCGTAACGCTAAGCTCCACATATAAATCGTTGCTTAAAAGCGATAAGCCCATCATAGGATGGGTTGGCACTCGTCTGTTTCATACGTCTCTAAATTCACCTGCAACGGGGACAATGCCGTCTATGACAACCCATTTTGTCGCCTAACGCAAGGCTTTGCTTGTACCAATATAGCCTATGATGCCCATAAAAGTGTAACGACAAACCAGAGAAACTGGCATACGCGTGTCTATTGAATATATCATGGACGCCCGCACATAGGGGCAAGAGGGGGCACTTGCCCCTCCATGGAATAATGTTGTCTGTTGAAATTTTTTATAAGTTATCAAGTATTTGATAAAATATAATATATATATATATGTGCTTGCTGTCAATTGAACTTGTTTTAAGACGCATGTATGTTCGTGTATGTTTGGGTGTATGTGGGAGTGTACATGTTTGTGTGTGTGTGTGTGTGTGTGCATACGTTCATGCATCTCTACGTGTCTGCGTGCGTATATGTGTGCGTGTATGCATGTATGTGTGTATGTATAAGTGAGTGTATGCTTGCGTGCATTTGTGCGTGCAGGAGTACCTGTATGTTTTGTGTATGTGCTTGTATATATGCATATATGTGTACTTGTATGTATGCGTGTATGTTTAAGTGTTTATTTTTCGAGACGAGTCTACTCCGCTTATAAGGCTCATGAGCCTGTTATAAGCGTCCTTGGTTCAATCTGTTTACTGTTGTCATCTTGATTGTAAATTTTTCTAATTTCGCGTGCGTTAGTGAAGTCCTCGAATCCGCAATTGCTTTACGATTCCAAGTTGAGCTTTGAAGTGCGTGTCGTCTCGCCTGTGATGGTTCTTTTACCGAATTCAGTTTGGACTTTTCAAACAGCAGGTGAGTGAGTTGCCGTTGTAAATGATATTAGACGATTTTCTTTATGGCTGCCGAGTGCGTTTTGCGATATTCTTGTCCGGACAGTTCTGCAAGGACGTAGTAGAGAATGGAATGTGATGTGATAATTTATACCCAACTTTTGAGCAAAACTTACGCTCCAGGAATTGAACATATTCCGAGGCTAAGATAGCGAGGTCGCTGATACGTTCTCATCTCAGTGTCTCTCTTCCAATCTTCCTTGGACCGCAGCAGCATCGTGAGGAGATGTCTTTGAAGTCAGATTTTCTTCTGTGGCACAACAACCCGTAGTGACTTTTCGACTGACGCGATTCGTTTCATTAGAACGATATAAAGGCACCATACACCAGGTGTCTCGATTCGCGCGTGTTCGTGAGATGGAATTGACTGGCAGAGATCACCGACCTCTCGGTACTTTTCGGACTCTGACGGGTTCTGCTTAGTATACCGCGTGTAAGCACTGTTGACTATTTGCTTTGGAACTCGCTCTTTGATTCTAACTGTGAGTGCTACTGTTTCTGCCCCTATTCTAAACACTTTTCTCTTCCCGCGGGGCTTATCTCACTCAGAGCTTCTTTGAGTAAACTGCAGAGAGAATCGCCATAGAAGCCTCTAAATACTATGCCATTACGATACAGTATCGTACGACACGGTGGCCGATTGCTTAGAGCGGTCGGCCCGTAACACTCAGTGTGCGCTGAGTGAGCGGGTTCGAGCCTCGTCCGGGGCGTCAGTCACTGTGTAGGGACCTTGAGCAAGACCTTCCCGCATAATTGCTCTGCAGTACAACTGCAGTTGCGCCGTCGAGGTTTGTACACTTCTGAGCAAAAGATATTGGAAGAAGGGCGATATCAAATTTCAGATTTCAGATGTCAGCTTTTAGAGTTTTCTGCTCGAAATAGCTGTGCACGTAGGTGATTTTTATAACATTGGAATATTGCTATTTAAAGGTGTTTAAGATGAGCTTAGACGAAATCAGCATTTCTCGCAATAGCAATATATTCGGACAACATCCATTCATCTCGTGCGTGTATGTATCTAGCTATTTATATAGCGCCTTATTAGAACCTTTCGAAAGCGCTAACTCATCCTTGACATATGACGGTGGGTGGACAGTAGGCCTACTCACCCTCGCAGCCTCATCTTCTCGTGCAGCAACAGAAAACGGTCGATGTACTGAGTGTACTCCTGTTGGCTGAGTTGGCGAAGGTGGAGCATAAATCTCGAATGAAAATTATGTCCTGAACAGGTTATGAACTGCAGACTTCTTCGTTAACAACTGGACTTCGGCACGCCCTTTTGTCATGATTATTAATTCTGCCATTGGACGTTAATCGACGTTTATTTTTGTGAAGGTAGGTGAACGGGGAATCTACTCACGGAGAACCTGCCAAAGGTTTGGAGAGTTTAGTTGATCGAATAGCGTTATAGATACTCAGCTATAGGCAACATCAACTACAAAAGATATGGATTTCATTTGGAGAATAGTTCTACTTTCGGCAACTGTACTCACAACCACCAGCGCCCAAGATAGTTAGTATCATAAAACGTTTGTTTAATAGCAGTACTAGTTCATTAAATAAGTAGTTTGTTGCCTATTTAACACAGTTACTACACAGGTGTGGCACAGTGGAAGCAACACTCAGTGTGTACGCTGAGTGAGCGGGTACGACCTTCGTCCGAGGTGTCAGTCACTGTTTAGGGACCTTGAAAAAGTTCTTCGCGCACAATAATTATTGCTCTCTGCAGTACAACTGCAATTACGTCGTCTAGGTGCGTGCACTTCTGAGCAAAAGATGGTGGTAGAAGGAAGGTATCAAATTTTAGTTGCATTGTACATGTGGTATTTCGCTTTGTAACAGGTCATGGATTGGAATGGTTAATCTAGGCCTAATAACCATCTCTTGTGTTGGTTAATGAGTTAATAATTCAAGAGTTAGTGGCTTTTGGTGTTTATAGCGGAAAAAGCAACTCAGAGTGTCACTTGAGAAGCACTAGATGGAGACACTTCGCCCGCAAACGACTTTTGCGTTAAATTTAACCCAAGTCGAGTCCTTCACGACGCGCAATAAAACAAATTGAACAACGAACTCATTAAGTTGAACGTAAATGCAGACAGTTTTGAATAGGATGCACTCTTTTGGATATCAAGGTACAATTTTTAACAGAGAAGAGCAGTGCCTAGAGCTCTACAATCAATGAATGCAACTTGATATAGCGCCTCTTCGAGAAATCTACTCAGAGGCACTCCCAGTCCAACCACGGTCAAAGAGGACAGATTTTAGTGAAGAGTAGAAAGAAGATGAGGAGATCCTGGGTAAAAGTCATAGGTTCAGAGGAAGCCCATTCCAAGTGTTAGGGCCCACAACAGATAATTCACGATGCGGAAGAATAGCAATGCATGCGAATGGAACTCTGAGAAGGCCCTGTACAACAAAGCACAGCGCCCTCTGAGCACTGGCAGCAGTAGCTTCTGAACATCAAGTGTTAGCGACTACATCTTCTTAGTCTCGGCATACGAAGGCGGGTGACCAGTCCTTTCCTCTCCGTCTCATCTACCCACCGACAGCGTAGGGTCCATGCGCTGGTCGTGGGTGAGTTAGACTGGGGCCGCGGGTGGGGCAGAAATCTCGACACAAATTTCTTTCCATCAATAGCGATATTTATTATATTTAATTTCCTTTGATGATCCTTATAATTATTCTTTGTCTATTTCATGTTTATTTCTGATCGAGCTACGTTGATCTTATGTAGTTATTTAGCTGATTACTTTCTGTGGTCTATTTCGGTTACCTGCCAGCATCGCCCAGGTATCTCTAAATCTTAATACTTTCGTCAATCTTCGTCACACCTTTGCGGTCTCCATCGCCTCTCGTATTAATTCCTCAACGTGGATTAAGGGATATTGGTGAGAGTAGACGGACACCTTTGCTTTAATCCTCTACATATCACCTACTCACCATTTAATATCCTGTATATCGCCTCAATCAACTTATAATTATAGCGTCGCTTGTTATTCTTTTACAGGTGTCCAAAGGGGAGCTATTATTATTGGTCGCACATCGTGTTCTGCCATTCTTAATCGCGGTTGTGACTTTGCATTCATTTTAACTCAATAATCTCCATTCGTTTTAACTCTTTCAGTTCGTCTTCCTCCCCGCATCACTGATGGCCCAGACAAAATCATTCTCTACCGAGACAAAGTTAAGGTCAGCTTAACATGCCAAGGCATCGGGTATCCACAACCAACGTAAGTTTTTAAACTTGTATTAACGTACTGACCAATTAATATCAAATATTCTAGCAAGCAATTATTCTTCATTTTACATTTCATTATATTTTTCCTTAAAGACTGATTAATTAGTCCTTACTTAGAAGTCTGAAAAGTAATTATTATTATTTGGTATAATCGTTTTCAATAAATTATTCGTTGGTTAATTTATGATGCCTTACTCATTAATACCCAATTTATTAATTATCTCCCATTTATTAATTATTCAGTAATATGTAATCGATACACATAGTTTTTAATTAATTATTTTGTATTATCATGCTAATTAACGATCTTAAACACCAGTATCAGGTCACGACTTTAGACTATTTAGTGTGCTTTACACGAGTTTTTAGTAAGTTTCTTTTACCTTCATCGACGGATCTTCATTAGTAGTGATCACTTCCTTAGAAGAAGTGAAAATTCATAAAAATTTACCGATTCATGTAAACAGTATCTGAGAAAATGCGTCGCAGATAAATAAGAGGTCTAACTTTGACACCGTTAAACGGTTAAAACTGAAGCCATTGGCATAATCAAGGCGATAAAAAAACATAATTAATGAGCTGTGGTTTCCGACATGTTCGTAGTTAGAGCCGATCTGATGTGACGTGTTACCCTGATGTAATGTGAGTGAGGTCGTTATGTAATGTAATGTAATGGAGTACTCATATAACGCAACCCAAATCGGAGTCGCTCACGACTCTCAACAAAAGCTAAAGAGAAAAAAGATAGTCTTCAAGCGCTTCCGAAATGCACTAGGGTAGAGAGACCATCTCCTTCCGAAGAGTAAGGGGGGCTGTTCCAGCTGGTGGAACCCACGTAATCAAAGCTCCTAGATTGGGCCGTGGCAGAGCTCATGCGGGGAACTACCAGAAGTCCACGGGCAGAGGAATGAAGGGAAACCCGGTGAGGAATAGCGGAGACCCTAGTGCAGAGAGCCAGAATTTAGGGAGGGGGCAGACCCAAGGAGACAGTTGCGCATTGTAATGTGAGCTTGCTGTCGAGGGATAACCACAAGTGTTTTGACAGTATCTGACAGTGATGTCGATGCTAGAAAGCAAAGAGAAAGAACGCAGGCGTTGGTATGAACAGCATTGCTCAGACTTGTCTGGGTTTGTGGATATAGAGTGAAACAGAACCACTGAGACATATATAAGAAACACTTTTCTCCTCAGGTTTTAATTTATTGTTTACCATAATATGATCAATGTATGACAGAGCAATTGGATTCCAAAGTGTCAATACGACTGATATGTGAAGAACAGACTGTAAAATTAATAATAGGGGCCGAGGATAGACACCTGTGGCACTCTAGCAGTGCAAATAGTGTGTTCAGACCGTTGGTGCCCAATGCAACCTGTTGATTGCGGTTAACCAGGTAAGAAGCTAACCAGCGTAAGGCAGTCCCACAGACACCGACGATTTTTGTCACGACTTCAAGTAGTAACTGGTGGTCTACAGTGCCAAAAGGCTGCACCCAGGTCAATGCAAACTGATAGGCAGGCATTACCATTGTCTTTAGACGAGAACGTGTTATCCAATGTAGAGACAAGAGCAGTTTCAGTAGGGTTTCCTTTGCGGTATGCTGACTGAAGCTGGGAGAAGAAGTAATGTGTTACTTGATCAGTATAAGCATTAGACTTTCAAGGATCTCGGAAATGTTATTGAGATTGTTGATAGGGATGAAGTTAGAAAGGTTGTTGGTGTCAAGGTCGTGCAATTTGAGTAAAGGCGTGCCTAGCGCATGACGGAAAGCACCTTTCAGCAAAAGACAGGTTGGCCAAGTGTGCAATAAGGTGGGAGGATACATCAGAACAAGAGACAATGAGTGGTGTACAGTACGAAGTCCAATGCAGGTTATTTAAGGACCATGCTATTGAGAAGATTAAGGACTTCAGAATATGTGACAGGCGGCATGTCGTTAGGGGCAGAGCCGGGGAAGTCAGAGTCGAGCTGCATCAGGTCGCTCCATACTAAATAAGCGATACATTTAGCAATTTTGGCAGTTGATTGTAGGTTGTACTGGGAGAGGTGCTATAGAAATATTTAAATACAATACATTGAATACAATAAGCGTCAATTCCCAGCATCCATGTGCAGCACGGTGGCCGATTGGTCAGAGGGGTCAGCTCGTAACGCTCAGTGTGCGCTCAGTGAGCGGGTTCGACCCATGTCCGAGGAGTCACTGTGTTGGGACCTTGAGCAAGTCCTTCGCGCACAACTGCTCTGCAATTTCGCTGTCGAGGCGTGTGTACACTTCTTAGCAAAAATATTTGCTAAAAAGGACGATATCAAATTTCAGAATAAATAAATTAAAAAATAATAAATATATCCATGCATCTCGCACTCGCTCGTTTCTTACAGATATACGTGGCTGAAGGATGGCTCTCCCATTTCTCAGACGGCCTTCATCGATTTCACTGAGGCTACCGTTGACAACGAAGGCTACTACCAATGCCTGGCTACGAACCCCTACGGTCGGGCGATGACGAACGTGATCTTTCTGAAGGTGGCCACCCTGGGCACGTTTGACGCCAATGCTCCTCAGTATAACGTAGCCGTAAGGCCGAATGATAAGCTACGCGTCTTCTGCGGTCCTCCTGATAGCATACCAACGGCTCAATTCTCCTGGTCGTACAACACGACCTCCCCGATTCAGACGGATGTTGTACCGTCGAGGAGGGTTCAGGTCGATTTCGACGGTCAGTAAAGCCACGGTTCGTGATTGTAATGTAATTGTTGTTTCAATGAAAAACTTATATTATAGATCAACCAGATAATTATAAGAGGCGCTCACGAAGAAACGCATAGCTAAAAAATAAAACAGGAAAGTCTTCAGGCGCCTCCGGAAGGCAGCAGAGGGGAGAGAGACAGACAGACAGACAGACAGACAGACAGACAGAGACAGAGGCAGAGGCAGAGAGAGACTGAGACAGAGGCAGAGAGGAGGTGGAGAGAGAGACAGAGACAGAGAGACAGACAGAGAAAGAGACAAAGACAGAGACAGAGACAACAAGAATGTACTATCTTAACTGCGTTTTCGGACTGAGTGCTATGTTAATATCATGGTTGTCAGTTACAGCATCCATAAATTAAGTACCGGTAATTAAGTAAATAGATAGCGCCGTGACATTTGAGCAGCACATTGCGGCGAGAACCTTTGATACAGTTTTAAAGATCATTTCTACTTCGGGCAAAAAAGTAATTAAGTAGACCTAATTAAGTAGCTGATAAATTCGGTAGGCCTACTTGAGTAATTGGGTAATTAAATAATTGATTAGCTCAGTAATTAATTCATTAAGTAACGAACCAAAATTGACATTGACTGTCGATTTACTTCACATTATACCAGAATTATTTAGACAACATTAGATTACATTAGATTACACTAGATTACATTAGTTTACATTAGATTACATTAGATTACATTGTACCTTTGGCCTACTTGATCTTTTAGGGAACCTATGTTACGCAAGTGTTGCCTCTGATGAAATAACCGGTCGGTTGTTCCGTTGCAACGTTGAAAACAACGTCCTGAGCGCAGCGCACTCCGGCGCATACTCGAGAATTTTAATGTCTGGTATGAAAAAAGTGTCTGGTGTACGTTTCATATAAGTGTCTGGTGTGATTGAAATTTCCAGTGAGTCTAATACAGAATAAAACATTAATTAATTAATATAATGATTATTAAATAAAAACAAATTAATCAGCAGCATGATAAACAGCTGAATATATGAATAAATAAATAGATAAAATGCAAATAAAATGAATATATGAATAATTGAATAAATAAATTAATTAAACAAAACAATGATCAAATAAAACAAATGACAATAAACAATTCAACTGAAATATGATATCGCTCTTCTTCCAACGTCTTTTGCTCAGAAGTGCACACGCCTCGACATTGCAATTGCAGTTGTACTGGAGAACAATAGTGCAGAGGACTCTTGCTCAAGGTCCCTCAACAGTGACTCACCGGACGAGGGTCGAACCCGCTCAATTAGCGCACACTGAACGTTACGGGCCGACCGCTCTAATCAATCGGCCACCGTGTCTCACAAATGAGTAAATACATAAATAAATAAATATATGAAATTATGGTTATCACTGGAGCCACTTAGTGTTAACTTTCTCCAACTGATGATGATTGTTTATCGCCAGGTGTCGCCGTAAACAACATAGCACCCGCTCTGTTCTTCTCGTCTCCTTCAAGGGTCGTCACTCTTCAATCGCAGCAGACGAGACTCAGAGCTTTCTTCTCTGGAACGTAAGCGACAATAATACCATACATGCACAATTCAACGTATTATACAAGAAAGTAAAATAATGTGAAAGTATCGATGTATATGTGTATGTCTCTATGTATGTCTCTATGTATGTCTCTATGTATGTCTCTATGTATGTCTCTATGTATGTCTCTATGTATGTCTCTATGTATGTCTCTATGTATGTCTCTATGTATGTCTCTATGTATGTCTCTATGTATGTCTCTATGTATGTCTCTATGTATGTCTCTATGTATGTCTCTATGTATGTCTATGTATGTCTCTATGTATGTCTCTATGTATGTCTCTATGTATGTCTTTATGTATATCTCTATGTATGTCTCTATGTATGTCTCTATGTATGTCTCTATGTATGTCTCTATGTATGTCTCTATGTATGTCTCTATGTATGTCTCTATGTATGTCTCTATGTATGTCTCTATGTATGTGCATGTATTTAAATAGGTGTGAATGTATGTATGAAAGTAAGTAAGTTAGTAAGCAGGTAAGCAGGCAAATATGCAAGTAAATAAGTAAGCAAGCAGTTGAGTATTTAAGTAAGTAGGTAAGTATGTAAGTAGGTCAGAAACAGTAAGAATATTCTCCGTTAGACTACCAGCAAAAGCAAAACATAGCTTACATCGGATATAAATAATGGTATCAATATCAAACAAAGTCATACAACATTCGCATGATGAAATATCGTTTTACAAAGCCACCCATGATGAGGTCATGAGCCCTGGATCGCATGTTAGAAGGGGTGGAATTAAGGGAAGGGAGCTAGTTGTAAAGAATATAATATGGTTTCAACAGGTCTTAGCGGAAAAGAGCAAAGGCAGCTTTAGAGCAGTGCTCTCCAAAAGAAGGAAACTCAACAGGAAGAAAGCGAGAACGGCTCAATGTTCTAAGGAGACAATTAAAGCGATTTCGTTCCTCTACTTATTTACTTACTTGCTTATTCTGTTACAAAGAGACAACAATGGCCAGGATTTGATCCAGTATTCTTGGACCTACAACGGGGGCCTTCTCCCTTCTGATTGGACCTTCATTTACGGAGAGGCCACGTCAAATGAAAACGGAACCCACCTCTCGGCCGCCGGATCCTACGTGTGCACTGGGTCTAACAGCCTCGGATCAGCCAGCACCACCATTCAACTCATCGTTGAAGGTTAGCTGATGGTTTCCACTTCTATTACTTTCAACAGAGGTGACAACCTCTCTGTCTTTACAACTCTGGTTCCTGCGTTGTATCTTCACGCCAAGGCTACTGACACTCACTTCTTTCTGGAGTTCCGAAACAGGGTCTATCCCACTTCAATCGGTCTTAAATGCACGAACTTGGACCATTACCCTATTCACTCGCTCTACGCATAATCTTTATGTACATATTATGTAGACGTATGCTTGAAGCGTTGCACTACCCTCCTGTTACTGCGCATGTGAGTGAGTGTGTGTGCGTGTGTTTGTCTTTGACGCTATCTGTCTGTCTCTATTTTATAAAATAGTCCTTTGTTCCCCAGATTTTCTATTACGCAACGAGGTCAAATGATTATCTGTCTTAGTAAACGATCATTTCTGGTTGTTGGATCTGCTCTAAGAAACAATCTGAATGTGTCCTTCATGGGCTAAGGCTTTTGAAACATGACACTTGAGGCTGTCTCTCTGACTCCAAACACGTTTTGGTGAATAAGCGAGTCGTATCCTGTACACTGGACACTGAAGTAACAGTTACAGTTGCGCCATCGCCTATCAGCAACATAACACCACCACCACCACTACTAACACCAGCCACCGCCAACAACAGATACCACCACAAACACAACCACCACCACCGCCGCCACCACATCTAGTAAAAGTAAAAACAATAATAATGATGATGATATTTATTTAAGACAGTTACAATGATCATGATAATGATGACAATGTCATTGTATTTGTAGCCATCCCTGACTTCGGACCACCAGAAAACCAGCCACACGATATGAACGCCACGGACGGCGATACGGTCACTATGACGTGCCAACCAAACGCCATACCAAGAGCAGATATCCAGTGGTTTAAGAACGCAGTCGCATTTGATCGTAAGTTCCACCATTCCACCGCGCTCAGCTATTCCACCGTTCCGCTGTTTCACGGTTTCGCCGGTCCACCGTTTCTCGTTCGACCGTTAAGATGTTCCACAGCTCCACTGTGCAATCTTTACAATTGTTTTCTCAGAGTCATGATTAGTATTTTGTAATCGGTGATGGGACTCGTTAATTAGATATGTTTATGATTAGAATATTTTCAGAGATGATTGAATAGCGCATTTAGATTTACTTTTGCAATTACTTCTGCGATCACATTGACCCTTGCATCGTTTAAGTTTACGTTCATTTGCTTTTAAATATTCTTTCACATTCCCTTTTCATTTACAATTTCTCTTACTTTTAATTAACTCGTGCGATCGCATTTTACCTTTGCTTTTATATTTTCTATCGCATTTACAACAATAGCATAATATTATATCCTTTGAACTGTTAATTTACTTTTAGATTCACCTTAACTTTTATTGCTGCAAAGGCATTTACATCTGAATTTACATCTGCACACATTACTTCTAATGTCCTTCCAGCGAGTTCCCACTTGCACGTGTACATTATTTGGTTGGACTGTTGATTTCATTGAATGCAGAGAATTCTTTGCCTCCGAAGTTCAGACTGAGCTCCGATCTAACGACTCTGACGATCTCTGGTGTATGCAAAGTTTGCAAAGATGGATCGAGTGACTTGATGAACATCCAATGCAACGCAAGCAACATTCACGGATATTCATTTGCTCAGGGATATGTCAATGTACTGCGTAAGTCCAACAACCATTTATAAGCCAACATTCAGAACTTTGTCGGTATAATTATGGCAACCATTGGTATAGGCCTACAGGAATTTTATTGCTGTTTTGACTGTTAGGTTAGACCTACTGCGAAAACGAATTCGAGAATTTCTTCAATTGTCATTGCAATCGTAACTTAGAGTGAAACTGTAATTTTGATTGAAATTGTTATTCTTGTTGCAACCGTAATGTTAATTGTAATTTTAATTGCTGATAGATTTTATTGTAGCTATAACCTAACGATTGTGATTGTAATTTTGATCGCAATTGTTCTTGTGATTGTTATTTACATTTATAACAGTTATAATTTTAATTGTAACTTTTATTGCAATTGTCATTTCGTTCGTCGCGACATATCGTAGTTGCGACAACAATTACATCTGAGTCGACTACAGTCCAGTGGTCTCCCAACGGAATCTACAATTTCGACTGCGCGGCCACTTGCGATGACAGTACCCCCTGCACGACGGAGTGGACCTTCGAGGGACAACCAATCGAGATAGAGGACGGCAAGTTGACCGTTGATGACCAGGGCACACTGCAAATAAACACGGCAGACGACACGGATGCAGGAAGCTCTCGAATAGGAACCTACACGTGTACTGCGTCGAATGGATACAGTAATACAACGATCATTGCGACGATTCAATCAGGTGAGTCTATCTTCACTATCGATTGAACGGTTTTCAGTCTTGGAGACGAAGGATTGGAATCGCACATCGATATGAGATTATGAGCATCAGGGGCCTTTTCGTTAATAATTTCCTTCGTTCTTTCGTTCACATCTCACGGTCTGTCAAAATTTATTCTCTGCCTCTGCCGTCGTCGCATTAACATCGCGCGAGTAGCTTTAATAGCTATTGGGTGGAGCTTCTGCGGCCTCTCATTGCTCTGTAACATAACTTCTGCGACCGAAAGTTCTTCGCAACTGTTTAATAGCGACACGAAACCTAACCGTGACCCTTACCGGCCCTCACGACTCAGATCACACAGTTTAGGTGTATTTAACAGTGCGCATGCGCCAAAGGTTGCGCATGCGCAGAGGTCTTCACTCCTTAGTCGCTAAATTCTGTATGTGTTCAGCAGTAGAAGTAAGATTTTCGTTTGTATTAGAGCCGAACTTGCGGCCGCAGAAGATTTGTGCATAATAAGCGTCATATCCTTCAGATAAGGATCCTCTTTAATCTGTCCATGTTCTGAACAGCTGAGCTGCCGAAGAAGGATGAGCCCTGGTGGATCGCAGTGCTAGTCCTCGCTCTCGTCTTTCTGACCCTTCTGATCATCCTTCTGTACTGCTTCTGCTGCGGAGCTGGAAAAATCTACTGTGATAACGAAGGCTGCAGCTGCTGCCAAGAATATGATGGCACAGACGAGGACATAGTTGTCAGCAGTTCTCAGTTGTCAGATCAGATCGGTACGGAATTATTGAACTTAAAGTTCGTTAGTTGTTATTGTACATAGTAAGTTAAGTTCTATAGCGCCATTGCTCGGTTGACATATTAGGATAAAGCATCATTTAGTTTATCTGACCAGAGAGAGAGAGAGAGGGAGAGAGAGGGAGAAAGAGAGACAGAGCGACAGACAGATACCGGGACAGACAGATAGAGAGAGAGAGACAGAGACAGAGATAACGAAGCTTAGTAAATACATAAATAGTGCTAGAATAACTATAGCCACCAGGCAGAATAGATCTCTCTCAATTGTAGGTCCCAATTGGTGTTGTTTTACATTGCCTTCCCTCTGACATACGTTCTCTCCCGTGGGACCTATTTAGCGCATTCTGTAAATGTCTCAAGACTTTCAATTTGGCTGGGTCTTGATCACAATAGTCATCTTGGAGAGGCGCTATATAAACTACATAGATGGATAGATAGATAATCATAATCAATGATGACAATTGAACGACGTCCGAAAAGAATTAATAACCGAAGTATCTTCTTCTCTTCAGTTGTTACACCAGCGATTGCAACGGATGATCCGACGAAGGATTCTATCCCCAAAAGGTAATCCACACCTTTAAATAGAAGCATTGATAGTCGGAGTAGTGATGACAGTAGTAACAGTAGCAGTCGCAACATAGCAGCTGTGGAAGTAGTTGTTGTAGCAGTTTGAATAAACTGATTATTTTTCATACAGTTCCTATTTTGCTAATTGGCTAAATTGGACTGATTAGCCTCAATGGAATCAATACCAGAACTACTTAATAATCGTCGTTCCAGATATTGAGTATCATTTAGACAAAGGCGTCGAAATTAGCCTACTATAAATAATAGGAAAATATAAATGAGCTCCAAATTAAGGCGCTTCAGGCAACTACGGCGCCCTGATTGTAATGTATTGTATTAAATTTTAAATGATTGAGCTTGGTTCGATTTGATTATAGGACATGTTATAAGAGCGTTCCTCTCTCTCTAGCGATAACCTATTATTTGCCTCCCGTCGCTGCAAAGCTAACCCTGATGAATGGAAAGGTAAAGACCCAAAAAGGAGAAGAAAGAGGGTTATGACTTTGATTTTGCCTTTGCTCTTCAGCTCTACTTCAAACCCTTACGTCTTCTTACCAACCTACACGGTGTCAACGCCGAAACAAATGTCTAATGTCAGCTTTACCAGTGCAGTCCCTGTTACCGACACCATCTACGTCGAAGGACAAGGAAACTTCCACTACATGGTACCGACGCTGCAACAACAATCAACAACAGCCAATGACTATTATACCACCGGAGCCCATGCGACTAAAAACAACCTCTACATGGTGCCATTATCAGGAGCGCAGCTGACAACCCAGCAAACTGGACAAGTGTATCAGCAGGACTATTCGGATGGCGTTCACTTTGGGAGACACATGAGTCAGGGAGACGTTTTCCAGGGAGACGTTATCCTGCGAGAAGTTTTTCAGGGAAACGCTTCTCGAGGTGACGTTTTCCAGGGAGAAGGTTTTCCGGGAAACGTTTTCCAGAGAGAAGTTTCCCAGAGAGGAGTTATCCAGGGTGCAGTTTCTAACGGAGGCTTTAACCAGGTTGGAGCTTTACAGGGTGGAGCTTTCCAAAGAGGAGTTATCCAGGGCGGAGTTTCTCACGGTGGCGTTAACCACGGCGGAGCTATCCAAAGAGGAGTTATCCAGGGCGGAGTTTCTCACGGTGGCGTTAACCACGGTGGAGCTTTCCAGGGTAGAGCTTTCCAACGAGGAGTTATCCAGGGTGGAGTTTCTCACAGTGGCGTGAACCAGGGAGAAATTATCCAGGGAGGAGTATCTCAGGGAAGAGTTTCCCAGGGTGAAGCTTTTCAAGGAAGAGCATACCAGGAAGTTTACCGGGAAGGAGTTTTCAACGCCAGTGGTCAGGAAGCATGGTTTCAGTACGGCGACATGCCACAATCTGAAGTCTAGGAAGAGGGACATATACGCTGACGCACGCCGGTGAAGGGACAGACAGCTAGACGGACAGACAGATTTATAAATCAAAAATAATTAAGACAGTGATAGTAATGCATTTAACAATTCTAACACTGATGCGTAATGCTCTGGTCCGATTCGCTCCGATTGTAACAGTTTCAGCTTAACGACGCTATGTGATAACGAGGACCATCAGCGTCGCCCTCTCCTTCAATCCAGTCTTGGAACTGGCACTAGCTGAATACGAACAGTAGTGGATAAGCTTTATACATTCAGCAATTCAGACTACATGAGCAGCTCTCTGGTTAGCTACGGTATCAGTATTTTATATCGTAGTCTCTTTAATTCCCTTACGATTCACTTTCCGCTGCTGTTCAATCAAGAATTGCAACTATAGAGCTCTTCAGCCTTTCTCTTCCACTGTTTCGGAAACGCCTGAAGACTTCTCCATTTGTTTTGAACAGCACTGACTTGTGCAGGGAGCGCCTCTGAATCTTCGCGTAGCGCTATACCAATGTTGAATTACAATAGCAATACAGCTGAACGCACAGGCAGAGACAACTAGACATGCATACGGAAACGAACAGTCGTACATCCAAGAGAGACAGAGACTGCCAGACCGAGACATACATCCAACCGGACACAGAGGCAGACAAATGGACAGACAGAGAGACCGAATCACGCAGTAAGGAATTCATTAAATTCCTAACAATGTCTAGCAATGATCTGATTTTTTTCTACGAGAGAATCCGTTTTTTCTTGGACACTTACCGAATGATTTGTTTCTATGTTATTCTCATGTTGCATAAATATCGTCATTCGTGTCTCTGCCATTACAGGAAGGTTTGTAACTTTGTACGTTCAATGTCGCTATTCATCACGTTTTCTCGCTCTCTCACTCAACTTCCTACAACCTCCTTCATCATCTAGCCAATTACATCACTATCGGTCTTCTTTTTGTCTCTCCTTTTCCAATCTTTACTCAATTACATGCATATTTCATAACAGGGAGTTCCCTCTCGTCGTGTGGCCCAGCCATTCTTTCTGCCGGCTTCTAATTATTCCTATCAGATATCTTTTCGTCCACCATTTGTAGTGTCTATACATTTATCCAACCAGCTGACTCTCTCCATCCTTCATTATGGCAAAGGAAGGAGAAGACATCCAATCTGTTGATGTCATCCTTCCTCATGGCCCACGTCTTCTATCCTCATATTATAGCACCACAGAATATTGTTCACCCATAACGTGCATTAAATTTTGGCCAGTAATCTGTTTCCTGTTTTTCGATCAACAA
Source organism: Bimastos eiseni (assembly GCA_959347315.1). NCBI lineage: Eukaryota > Metazoa > Annelida > Clitellata > Crassiclitellata > Lumbricidae > Bimastos > Bimastos eiseni. The sequence continues at coordinate 852,875 of OY365820.1, forward strand.
GGTGCTATTTCTGTATATTATTTTCTTTCACGATGTGCCTTAATCTTGTAAGTTAATTTGGTTATTACTGATATTCGAATAATTCATCTTATATTTTGTATATATATTTATACATATATATATATATACGTGATGTTATTTAGGTTTAATTCTCGAAAATTAGTTACGTCATTATCTCGTTGAGAACAATCGTCAATGCGTAGCTGTTCAAAGGCGTTTAGACAACAACTCATTCGCTTGCGAACAATCATCAAGCAGTAATTGAAGCAGATGAACATTAATTCTTTCAGTTTTCATTAATTTGTATTTTTTTACTTATCGGTAGAAGGGAGCAAAGAAGCTTAATTAATTTTTTAGATTTTTAGAACCGAAAATAATAATTATATCTCGGGTTTGGTGCAGGAATTCGATTGACTGCCACAATGAATAGTTTAATTATCTTTTGTACGTTTAAAAATTAAATTATTTCCAAAAAACTTTCGATGTTCAACCAAAGTAGTAGTGAAAGAAGTTTCAGTTGAACGACACTGCGTTATAACATAGGTCATTGGCATCGCACTCCTTCATTATCAAAGCTTTGGACTGGCTCTGCCAGAGTGTTAACAGTGGCGGAATTTTGGAAATGTATCTTAGTGTCTCATTGTTGTCTCATTGTGGTGATTATTGGTTGGGTTGAATTGATCTGTCACGTTCCCTTTCATTTACAAATGGAGGCTCATTGACAATCAATCAATCAATCAATCAATCAATGTGAATTTGATATAACGCCCCTTCAAGGTATCTACTCAGAAGCGCTCCCAGTCTGACTACTGCTGGAAAAAAACGGATTTCAATTAACAGTAAAATGCATGTGAGGAAATTCTCGGCAAGAGGCGTTGCTCTCGGGAGAGGTCATTCCAGACGGTCGGGTCAACCACTGAAAAGGCCTGATGCTGCATTGTTGTGGTACTGAGCGAAAGGGACAACCAGCTCCCTATGGGCAGCAGAACGGAGTTGGCGTCGGTCACTAGTGGCCTAAACGGTCCGACACAGCTCCTTGAGGTAAACTGGTGCAGCGCAGTAAAACACGACGTCAAACAAGTTTGCCTCAACGAGTTGCAGTCTAACGTCACAATGTGATAGCAGAGATCATTAGCGTCGCTTTCCTCTTACATCCAAGCTTGGGACTGGCATTATCAGGGTGCAAACAGTGGCGAAATTGCATCGAATCAAGGGGGTAGTCCCGCAAACGGTAATCCTCCATCGTAATGTAACGTAATCTGATGTATTCGACTGGATCTCCTCCATATACGGGTCTTAATTGGACAAACTCCAGCAGACGATCCATTCCCGCCATTTTGTAATTTCGTCGCTGGCGCCACCTGTCGATTTGTTTGGCGTCGGGCGACAGAGGGCGACAAGATAACGAAAATCCAGACAAATGAAGTCGTTAGGATTTTTTCCGTTGAACGGCGCTCCATAAAAGACCGGGTACATTATTAATGGCATCGCTGCAATGCTCTGTATGAAGACGCGAGGACGCTGCCATGGCCACGCCTGTTCGGGATCGGGACAATCGCATCTGTTTGGGTTAGATAACAAGTTTAGTTTTGGTGTTAGTGTTGCTGGAGCGTTTTGACACTTTGGGTGGAATTTGCAGCTTATATAGCGCTATGATGGGAAATTGCCTGTGTGGTGCTTGTTGATGCAGGACGCGGTGCGGTTGTCTGGTTTGTTCTTGAGCGGTGCTGTGCTATGAAGCAATGGAGCAGGCATCAGCCAAAACGAAATAATATCGGAAGGAGGGTGGATGGTGGAGGAGGAGAGGGAGAGGAGGAGGAGAAGAGGAGAAGGAGGAGGAGAAGGACGAGGAGGAGGAGGCATAAGAGGGTGAAAAGGAGGGGGAAGAGGAGGAGGAATAAAAAGAGGAGAGGACAAGGAGAGGAGGAAAAGAAGAATGAGGGAAGGAAGTAGAAAGATAGGGGAAGAAGGAAGAGGAAAGAGACGCAGAGGAATAGAAGAATATATTGGAAAAAATGATGAGAATGTGAGGGAGGAGGAGGAGGTGGAAGAAAAGAAGATAGAGTAAACTGAGATGGAAAGGAAAAAGAGGAGTTGGAAAGGAGCAAAGGAAAGGAAAGGATGAGATAGAGAAATGTGAAAGAGGAGGAAGAGCAGACAAAGGAGGCAGAGGAAGAGGAGAATGAGGAAGTGGATAAGAGGAAGACGTAACAGGAGAAGGAAGCGGAGGCAATGTTAGGGGGCTCAATCCGAAGCAGGAAGAGGCGGAGGCGACATCGGTAGCCACAGCACTCCTCTCCCCGCCTGCGTCAATTGCATCGGCGGGCTCGGCATTGAGCGCCCGGTCCCACCGTCTCTTCATCCGTCCTTGCACTGACCGTCCTCGCCTGGGTGCAGCCGGAGAGGAGCGGCCTTCAGCCGGCGAAGGCATTACCTCGCCCGCGAGCGAGCACGGCGCCTTGTCCTAGACTGGTGTCTTCAGCGAGCGGTCCAACATGGCCGAACGTCGTGGATAATCTGGTGTCCGGCGCTGCATGGATGAATGTAGAGTAGCTGTACTGAAACGTGAGTGTGCGATTAAGGCTACGAGACAAAGATGGCGGCGCTGAACGAAGTGACGTCTCATCGACAAGATGGCAGATTTTATGTCGAATTTAGCTGCTTGTCGTCTGTGTAGTTGAACCAGTTACTGGATTATCTAGATTCTGGGACAGGAATACGGCTTTCGATAACGCACAGCATAGGATATGTATTGGATTCTCTGCCTCTGTTCGTTGTTTCGTTAACAAGCTCTATTAGCCCTTCCCAGTAGTTCGTCTCTTGTTACCGGATTCTGAACTACATTTGGCATGCGTGGCCGACCTTGTCTGAACCGACGCAGCGCTCGTGAATAAGCTGGTTTCCCCGCGCTTGGGTTAAGAGAATCGCTTGAGTAACTTGAAGTTTACTCACCCTCTGGAAGTCGACTGTCATCTTTATCGATCTACCTTTTGGACACTTTCTCTGATTTGATGCAGCGCTTGTGAATAAGCTCGTGCCCTTGGCTTGGGTTTTGTGTGACGCTTTGGAAGTTTGTAGATTACAAATTGGAGGCCATACAAAATTAATTGGTTTTAGTGTAAGTCTTATATATAATAAAGTATTCATTAAAAATTAAGGTGTCTAATTACTGGCATATGGACCATCGACTCGAAAGACCTGATCACCCGTTTATAGTTTTGGTTTCCTTGTGACGTAACAGCTCACTGGGTCAGGTAAGAGGTCGCGAGGCGTTGGTAACTGACCTATATAGCTGAGGTCATGGCTGCATTGGCCAGTCACCCTTCGTTGCCTCCTCTGCCGGATCTTTCTCATTTGACGGAGGAGGAAAGGAAGATCATAGAGTCCGTTATGATGAGACAGAGAGAAGAGGAAGAAAAGGAACAGGCAATACTCAAGTCAGTATATTTACATACGACTCTAGCTGGACTGTTGAACGTGTTGTTATTGTTGTTACTATGATGATTGTGGTGATGTTGTTATTATTATTGTTGTTGTCGTCGTCGTCATCATTATCACCACCACCACCGCTCTCTTTCTTATTCTCGTTCTTATCATCACCATCATCATCATCATCATCGTCGTTATTGTTTGTTATTAACAATGTCGTCATACTACTGCTGCTGCTATTTTGTGTTATTGTTTGTGCTATATCTGGTAAGAAGCGCTCACAATATATTATAAGCAAAATATATTCATTAAAATGGGTGTCTAACATCATCTTGCGTCAAGTATAACGCCTTAACGTTTGATTTACTGTTTAACGACACCCTGTCAGAACAGAGAAGCTTAGCGTCGCCCTCCTTCTTTCTCAACACCTGGGACTGGCACCGATAAGAGTATACTAGCGGTTGCGTTCATGAGATTCACGCAGAGTTCAGTGGATGCTCCGCTGTAGTCAACGCTCGTGGATAAGCTAGTGCCCTGCGATTGGACATCCAGTGGCGGTTGAGACGTTTGGAGCCTGCGATTACGATAGTGATGCAACCCCATCTTGTGATCAATCTAGACAGACAGACAGACAGACAGATAGGTAGACAGATAGGTAGACAGATAGGTAGACAGATAGGTAGACAGATAGGTAGACAGATAGGTAGACAGATAGGTAGACAGATAGACAGACTGACGAACAGGCAGAGTCCTTTTGAGCGCAATGAACGCAACCGGTCCTAGGTCCGTCCGCCTTTGTTAGCAGAATTACGAAACGACTAATTGCTTGCAATGTGCGGAGGTGGTGCAGTCAATGATGTCCCTGCCAAATGATTTCCCCCATCTCAGTCGATTGCCATATTGCTTAATTAAGCACTGGACGAATATTCGTGTCAATTCGTGTCTTTCAGAAGCAAACGATTGGTTATAAAAACCGGATGGTTAGAGATATTAACAGACAGAGTGACTGAAGATTCATTGTCTGCAAGGCGTTTGTCGTCCATGGCAAAACAATTTGTGACGTTGTTTGTTTTAGCACACACGCTGTAGCAACAGAAACAATGTCATTATCATCAACAGTATTATTATCGTTTGCAACATCGCCTGTATCAGCATTATGGTTTTCATTGAAGTTATCATTAGCATTATTAGACTATTATTAGACTTTGACTATTTGGGAAGATAGTTATCTGCGACTTCGTCTCGTTTCTTGCGCTCTGTTGATCGTCTTGAATTATATATGTAGGCGTGTTTAGGTGTGTATGTGTGTGTGTATGTGTGTGTGTCTGTGTGTCTGTGTTTATCTGTGTGTGTATGTGTGCGTGTCTCAGAGATTTTCATTGGATGATTAATTTCGCTTCAATTCAGCCTCCATCTCTGTTCCCTGCCAACATAGTCTTCCATTGTCTCCACGGCTTTCGGGCGCCACACAACGGTACCAGAATTGGGGTCGATATTCCTCAGTCTCGAGTTTCAGTGCGAATGCGATACCTCGGTGATTCATGGAAGGCGTAAGAATACATCAGGTGGGACTCTTTTGACGTACGCCACAATAGCCTGTGAATAACCGGGGGATACTCACTGCTGCAGTTACGCCAAGCCATCTTCTCTGTGCTGCGTGTTGCAACCCGTGTCGATTGTAATGACTGGATCGATAGAGCACATTATCATGATCACAGACGCACGAGACAATGCACGTGTAATAATTATCTTTGTTAATATGTCTTTCAAATGCTACGTAGGTCTATTTTTGCATATAAATACACATGCATAATATACGTTTATGGTAACGATATTATTGTATTATTTTTAAGTCATGTCTTCATTGTTGTTATGATTGGTATTATTATTGTTATTAGGGCTATTGTTGTTGTTATTGTTGTTGTTATTGTTGTTGTTATTGTTCTTGCTCTTGTTGTTGTTATTGTTCTTGCTCTTGTTGTTGTTATTATTTATATATTTATTCATTTAATTTATTTATTTATTTTAGTTGTTTTGTTCATTTTATTTATTTTGTTTATTTTTTATTTTGTTTATTTTATTTATTTATGTATCTATTTATTTATTTTATTTATTTATTTATTAGTAATTTTGTTCCCTAGAAACCTACAGACGGACATCCAGGTCTATGAGGCATCTGCCAAGAAGTCAGTCGATGATAAGCAGCAACACCTTCCGTCGCATCCTCAACAGCCTCTGCAACCTCCTGCATCCCATCAGACTGGACTCGATCAGGATCCCGTCTGCGACATCTGTCACAAGACGAAGTTCGCCGATGGATTCGGTAACCAGTGCCACTACTGCGGCCTCCGATCCTGCGCCAGATGCGGCGGAAAGGTCGCTCTCCGCACGAGCAAGGTGATACGCAGATATATTATACGGTCCATGTGATAATGTCACCAAAATCATTTATTCAACGGATTTTATATTATGCTGTATCTGAGCCTTTATAGAGCGCCTCTAGTAATGTGAACTGCCAATGCGCAAATCCCCACGAGAAGAAGTAGGTTTTGAGAAAGCGAATGAGAACGAGAAACTGACAGAGTGAATTTTAGAGCGAACAGATGGAGAAAGTGCATTCCACAGAGAAGGACCAATTGAAGCAGAAGGTCGAGACTGAGTCCATAGATGTTGTAGTTCGAAGGACCAAGAGGTCACAAGTCCATTGAACGAGAGAAGTAGACGGTATTATCATCAAAAGCTGTCGTTCAATATTTGCATTCGTGTAAGAATATTTGAAACACATCTCAAACAAGAATATTAGAAATAATGGTAACATAGCATCGTTGAAAATAATGATAGTAACCAATCGTTTAAGCTATACATTGATCAATTTAATTAACAATCGTGCAATTGATCCTTGTTGAAATACTCAAAGTGTCAAAACGTAGGCTATTTTTAAACCCGCGCTCGATTCTGACAATGTTTAGTTCGCTTATAACTGAAGCAGAAACATGCGCTCAATGGTTGACTTTTACAATGTGATTTATTCAGCTCTAACTCATTGCTTAATTAAACGATTGAAATCTAGAGGTGGTTACCTGTGTGTAATGAGCACCCTATCACTTATACAATCGACTGAAACCTTTTTAGGGGTGTCTATTTGATGTCTCTAACCAGCATTGCCACGCTTTACAATGCGATTCGGTTGTAATTCATCCATTCAATCATTCGTTTAAAAATTTATATAGTGACCTTTCTCGGCAACTACGTCAAGGCGCTCACAACTTCAGTCTGAATAAGCCAATAGGAGTATCACATGGCGAATCCTGCGAGTGATGTATTTTCATCATACGTTCAAAAGAAGGTGTGCAATGATCTGCATTGGAACTAGTGTTGAAATTCTATATAATTGATTTCTATATTTAGAACTAAAAACTCTGCACGTGTCATCTTTTACTCTATGCTTCGCCATTTCTATGCACAAAGTGAACTATCATGTAGAATAATCGAAGGTATTTTAAGTGGTTACTCTGCCGCTAATGGTGACGTAATGATGGCAAGACAGCGTAAATGTAGACTCAATCTTCTATCATGCAACAGAACATGGCTGCCGTATGGTTAAATTCGACTATTGTTAAATTGCTATCATCTGTTACTACTGTTACATGTTTGTATGTTTCATATTTTCACATTATCGTTACAAGTCAACTATTGTCGACGTAAAATACCTTGGTAACAGCCAGCTGCCGTTATCATTTAAGAAACCATATTATCGAGGTCCGATTTAGACACCTTTAATTTGGTTGCTTCAGACTCCATATTAACCATTTTGCGTTCATAAAATAGCGTAACAAATAATTTCTATTACTCCAAGCAAGTACTACAAGTATAATTCAAATCTAGGTTTTTTAAGGATAAGGAGCCAACAAGGAAGAAACCCCAAAAAGGACACAAGTCCCGTAGTCGGGTCACCCTAATACGACAAGTAATTGTGGTAGCTGATATGACATGGAAACATGGAAAAAAATACTTAACTAGTTAATTATGTGCATAATGACGATAAGTTTATATATCTATAGGTGCACACATAATCTGAATTGATCAAATATTCAAATGTTCAAATATTCGCGTATTCGCTTTTTAAAAGAACCGAGATTTTTAAAGGAACGTATCTCCTCTGGTAGGTTGTTCCAAGTCTTTGGGCCGAAGTATCTAATTGAAAACATTGGTGCATACACAATCATGAAGATGCAACCATTAATCTATTAAACTGTAATCAGCCCAAATAATTTCGTTTTTATGGTAGCGAACTCAGTTGTGATAAGGTGTCGTTAAACTGTGCATTCCTTCTTCGTTAAGAAGAACATTCCGTTCTCTGTATGGGCAAACTCATTACTATGCAATCTGTAGTGCATATGTTGATCGCCGGATGGAGTGGTCGTTATCGTACTTGTAATCTCCAAACTTCTAAAGCGCCACTCGAAAACCAAGGGTAGGGCACCAGCGCTTGGTTTTTGATCGTATCTGCAAATTTATACAGCGCCAATCACAGGATTGCACAAATAGAGGCGCACCCAGTGAGGCCGACCCAGAGAATATAAGGCTGCCATTTAGCAGCGAAAGGGTATAAGGCGATCCTGAGGTTGAAGCAAAATGTTTAATAATGGGAGGAAGTTGATTCCGCTGAGGGGGATTAATAGAAAGAGAAACAATTTAACTGAGTTGAATATCCACCACACTCAGTGAATTTCAATCCAAGTGTTTTAATGTAGTATACATCATGAATGTTAAAATGGTATTAATTAAGTCAACTTCAACAGCATTCGCGTTATGTCGTTAAATCGTGAATACTATGAAGTTGCTCTAAGACACCTTTAAATCATTTCTAGCTGATAATATAAATATATGCGTCGCTTCGATTCTATAGTAAACCTAACGTCAAATCCTAATTAAACTATCTTGGTACTGATACATGTTTTGTTCATTAATTATCCACTGATTGCAGTCCAGCAGTGGCAGTCCCAAGCCTGGATAAAGGAGGAGGGCGACGCTAATGATCTTCGTTATCACTCAGTATCGTTATACTGCAACCAACCAACCTTCAGTCACTGAGTCAGTCAGTCAATCAATCAATCAAAAATACCTGATATAGCGCCCATTCAAGACAGAGGCACTCTTTTAACATTTCGCTTGCCATAAGCATGTAACTGGGTCTATTTCGACGTTGCACTCGAGACAGTCCAGTCTTTTCGAGACCATCGGCTGGCCATATTTACCCAATCGATATTGGCGTTCTTGTTGCGGAATACATGTATACCATGTTGTGTACTAAATGGTCGCCTTGCTGTGACCATGCAGCGCTGCTAAGAGAGATTATGTTACAAGGTATCCGATTGGATAGATCGTTCGCTTTGTAACGCGGAATGGGATAGATTAGATTTGGTTCTGACCCGCGGTAGCCTTGAGACAACACAATTGAGAATAAAAAATTATGATTTGTTATTTTTATAGCTCAATGCGTTTTCTGTGATATTTGAATTTGATCATGTAAATCGGAACCACGTTTTCAAAGCCTAATTCAACTGTCTGTATGGGCCTCTTTTGAGGTCCCTACCACATTTCCTCATGCGCCTTAGGCACTCCTGCCCGCTACTTGCTGGAAAATATTACCAATTGCCCGCCAAAACATAAATGCCAAAACATAAATGTCAAAACATAAATGTCAAAACATAAATGTCAAAACATAAATGTCAAAACATAAATGTCAAAACATAAATGCCAAAACATAGATGTCAAAACATAAATGTCAAAACATAAATGTCAAAACATAAATGCCAAAAGCATAAATGCCAAAACATAAATGTCAAAACATAAATGTCAAAACATAGATGTCAAAACATAAATGTCAAAACATAAATGCCAAAAACATAAATGTCAAAACATAAATGTCAAAACATAAATGTCAAAACATAAATGCCAAAACATAGATGTCAAAACATAAATGTCAAAACATAAATGCCAAAAGCATAAATGCCAAAACATAAATGTCAAAACATAAATGTCAAAACATAGATGTCAAAACATAGATGTCAAAACATAAATGTCAAAACATAAATGTCAAAACATAAATGCCAAAACATAAATGTCAAAACATAAATGTAAAAACATAAATGTCAAAACATAAATGCCAAAACATAAATGTCAAAACATAAATGTCAAAACATAAATGTCAAAACATAAATGCCAAAAACATAAATGTCAAAACATAAATGTCAAAACATAGATGTCAAAACATAGATGTCAAAACATAAATGTCAAAACATAAATGTCACAACATAAATGTCAAAACATAAATGCCAGAAACATAAATGCCAAAACATAAATGCCAAAAACATAAATGTCAAAATATAAATGTCAAAACATAAATTCCAAAACATAAATGTTTGACACCATTGTTTTAGTTACTCATTTATTGGCTGATCGAATAGACAAACGATTTTTTCTAATCTAGAAGCCACAAGATTTTGCTAAGTCTATCTCAGATCAATCAATCAATCAATCAATCAATAAGGCATACTGTCATTTCTTAACGATTGGTTTCAAGATATTTGCTTCTATTCAGATTATAATTAAGTTGTAAAGGAGTTTAGCAGCAAATTCTAATTCTAAATGATTTGCAATTAAACTTTGAGTTTTTGTAGCGTATAGTAGTAGTTGCAGTAAGTATAATAATGATTATAATGATATCAGTAATTGTAGTATTCGTATTAGCAGTTTGTGGTAATGGAAGTAAACAAAGAGTAGTAGTACTGACTATGATAATAGTAATAATAGCAATGATAAAAATTGATAATTGTGATATTTATGTTGATGTAAATTATGCTGTTAGTTCTATTTTTAAGTCAATTCGTCGTATAATTTGTTTGAGTAAATGGGTATACGCTCTAGCTCTGAGCTCATAGGGTCTCTGTAAGTGCATCGAGCTAACAGGTGACCCTAATAACAAGGGCAGACCTCTTTCAATTTTCAGTAAACTCCTCCACTGCTAGAACTCAGGCGGTGCCAGTCCCAAGCCTGAATAGAGGAGAAGGGTGACGTTAACAATCTTTGTTTTCGCACAGCAACTATCAAACGCCACCATTTTCAATGCATGGTGTTGCCAGATAAATATGTAGGGCGAAAAGAAGGGAAACGCTCAATAGCACTTTCCAAAGAAGGGAATTAAATGATGCAAGAGATCAAGACATGAGAGCCTTTTGGTATTGCGGGCAATTCTTCAGACTGTTCTCATAACGTTTATGAGCCTCCATTTTGAATCATTAATATGATTGATTGGATAATAACGACTCCTGGAATGTCGTTACAGTAACAAACATATAAGTCGTGGTGACACGCCGCTTGGCATTTAACCTCTCGAAAAGTCTCGATATATCTGTTTGCGATGATAGCTAAACTATACCAACCGATAAAACAGAGAGGGGGTGGTCGTCCATTCGAGAGCCCACTTGGGTAACGGGTTCGCTCGAATGGTCGGTACCGGGTACGTTTGGTGGATTTGCCCTCGGTCGTATGACTCGTATCAGGACGGAAAGATCTTCGTTGGCTCAGGATCCCATCTGTTTATACAGCCATTTCAGTCGCTTTTTACCTAATCGGTACCATCTCCGCTTGCTGTCCAGACTTTTCGTTGTCCATGACTTCGAGAAGCGCTTCAGCCGAAAGGGGAAGGCCCAGTCGCTGCAGCGGGGGAAAGCCCAGGCGCTGCATGGGAAGCGCTGCAGTATAAAGAAGGGGGAAGGCGGGGAAGGCGGGCGGGCGGGCGGGCGGGCGGGCGGGCGGGCGGGTGGGCGGCTGTGAGCTGTGTCTGCGTTGCTCTTCGATGCATTGATCGGTGGGTGATGTTGCCCGTGATGTCGCTGGGGCTGATGCGTCTATCCGATGCGCAGAATACAGCTCCTCGCTCTCTATATCTATATCGATGGAGTGGGACGGGGACGAATGGAAGGACGGACGGATTGACACGGAGAGAAGCAGACAGCCGGAAAGACAGATAGACAGACAGACAGACAGGCAGACAGGTAGACAAACATATATACAGACTGACTGATAGAGAGGCAGACAGATGGACAGAAAAATAGACAGACAGACACAAGGACCAAACGACAATACAGACAGATGACAGACAGACATCTATAGATGCACAAAAGGACAATACAAAGAGACGGACACGCAGAGATATAAAGAGACTCACACTTGCATACATAAAGACAATACGGACATAGAGGCATACAAACAAGGACAGATGGAGAGATGGATAGACGGCGTTGAAGATAAACGGAATTGTAGCTATCGAGAGTCTTTTCCTTCGACTGTCGACCATCATCGGCGCCGAGGATCCAGCTGAGATAGACGGATCGACCGCTCCATGCAGTCCCTCGCCGAGAATTACGATTCCCTCCAAGTCAGTTAAACTGACTGACTGTCTGTCTGTCTGTCTGTCTGTCTGACTGGTTGTAACATAGTCCATGAGTAGCTGGGATGATCGTTCAGATAAAATAGGTTTGTTTTCAGCCCTGGGCAAAAACATATATATTTAACTGGCTTAGCAGATAGATTGGCTGACGATCTAAATTCAAACAGATATTATTTTATTTTATTAGCTGAGTAGATGGATTAAACTGGCAGATAGCAGATAGATGTAACTGGTTGAGCGGATAGTTTTGACTGGCTGGACTGAGAGTTTTTCTCACTGATTGGTCCGCTAATTCCTGGCTGGCTGACTAAGACGACAGACACAGCATCGACTGATTCGCTGACAATTTGGCTTCTCTTTACTTCTGTCTTTCTCGCTTCCATGTCTCTCCCGTTCTATCTGTTCTTGTATGTTGCCCTTGTCGTGTGCCTCTCTGCCTGTATCCACCGCTTTCAATGTCTGCATGTTTCTCTGTATCTCTTTGTCTCTCTGTCTCTGTCTCTGTCTGTCTCTCTCTCTCTACGTCTGTTTGCATCTACCTGTAAATGAATTTCTATTACTCTTCGTTTGTGTTTTTATGTGTGTGTCTCTGTCTGTCCGTCTGTCTGTCTGTCTGTCTGTCTGTCTGTCCGTCTGTCTGTCTGTCTGTCTGTCCGTCTGTCCGTCCGTCTGTCTGTCTGTCTGTCTGTCTGTCCGTCTGTCTGTCTGTCCGTCCGTCTGTCTGTCTGTCTGTCCGTCTGTCCGTCCGTCTGTCTGTCTGTCTGTCCGTCCGTCTGTCTGTCTGTCTGTCTGTCTGTCTGTCCGTCTGTCTGTCTGTCCGTCTGTCTGTCTGTCCGTCTGTCTGTCCGTCTGTCTGTCTGTCTGTCTGTCTGGCCGTCTGTCTGTCTGTCTGTCTGTCGCTCATGCCTTGCTCCGTCTATCCCACTCCGTCTGCCAACATCCTCCCTCCCTGCGATCGTTTGCCTTAGAATCGCCTTCGACCGGTTTATTCCGGTCGCGTAATAAACGCATCGATGTCTCCGTCACCGTCACCGTCTGTCTTCCTCTGTAACTCTCGTCCTGTGCCTCGCTGCCTGTATCAGTCCATCGCTCTCGAAGTCCGTTTCTTTACGTCTCAGTGTTTGTGTACGTGTGTGTTTGCCTATATGCTTTTGTCTGCCAATTTCTCCTTCTTTCGTGTCTTACTCCTTCTATGCTTGGATATAGTGCTGCCTCCCATCAACGCAACTAACATCATCTAGTTAATTATTATTATTAATTCAGGGTTTAACGTCGTATTTTCACATCGAAGACCGTTAAGCAGTAGTAGTTGTTTCATTCTAACTAAACTGCGTGAAAACAGAGGTTATTATTGTCGCCCTCCTCCTTCATCCAGGCTTTGGACTGGAACTGCCAGAGTGTAAACAGTGGGGAGTTGCAGGCTAGTTTCAGTGTAATAGATCTTTAGCGTTTCATGGTACGAGATTAATAGAAAAGATCATGATCTAATTTGACGAGAATTCAATTTATTGGACGAAAATTCAATTTATAAAGGTCTGCAATCACTGATTAAGAGGTGTTCAAAACGACTATTAGGATTCGTTGCATTCAAGTGTTTAGCGACTAACACGTAAATGAGTACCTTTGATTTTACGTAACAAAGCGAAAATGACTGTTATAATACTATATGAGCAGTTGTAGCTGTTTAAACGGTGTCTAAGCTTAGGCCCACAAACAACGTATATTAGATCTGACGAAATTGAACAACATTTTCATAAATAAAATTGAACCTTTGAATTGAAGTGTTTGAGCCTTGTTTGATAATATTGATTAAAGAGAGATGCATGCGATTTGAATCAACTGTTTGCCTTATTTAGTTCTGTATGAGCATAGCTCGATGGAAAGACAGCTTACGCAAGTACGATGGTATGACACTTACCTAACTAAGAGAGCAGTTATTATTTATAAATCTGTGATACGCATTTTAAAGACCTTACATATATTCTGTTATTCTGTATTCAGCAACATCTTGCGCATAACTGCAATAGCAATAATTTCTATACACAACATAAGATATATAAAATACTATTAATATTTTAATAATATCCTGCGAATCATTAAAATTGACTGAATTTTTTTATAAGACATTAATCGATTAATTATTCATATACCTTCGACGAACGATCGTGTAGTTTTCTTTGTCACAGAGATGATGTTGAGCGTCACCCTCCTCGTTTGTACACGCTTTTGACTGGCACAGTTTGGCACATAGGTGATGTTGTGATATTTGCTCACTAACAAACGGATGTTGAAAGTACGGTTTAATGACATAATAAAGACAACATAAGTTGTTTTAAACAAAAGAAACATCTTGCATCGATTTCTTCTTAGAGAGTCTAACTAGGCCTATGTGATGGGTAATATTTATTCAAAGAATTAGCGCTACATAAAAATTAAGATAATTAGCATCTCATTTACATAAACGGCTTCCAATGTTGAAAGATTTCGGAAACAAACTACAAAATTTTCGCTTACTTGCAGTTGATCAGGTTCTTCATTTAAAGGAGCGAAGGACTTAAGCGGCGACGCCAGCCAAACTATATCGTTATAGGCCTACGATAACTATTGCTAAAGTAAGAATTGTCATTAAACACCCGTGAATAGCGATGATCCAATGTTATAAATTTTCTGATTTTTTAATGACCGACCAACGGGTTCTTGAAAAAAATAGTTGGTGGCAGTTGCAGTTTAACGACACTTCGATAACAACGATAATTAACGCCTCCCTCATCCTTTAGAAATACTTGGGACTTCCACTTCCTGAGCACCATCAATGGCGGGGTTTATGATTTAAAGTTCAATTGAGTATTTATAGCAATTGGCGCTGGGAATATATCACTGGCAAGGAATAAGGCAGGCATAGCACCTCTGAGTAGCTATCTATCTTATATGGGCGCTATGTCAAGTTCCATTGATTGATTGATTAATTGATTGATTGATTGATTGATTGATTGATTGATTGATTGATTGATTGATTGATTGATTGATTGACCGATTGACCGACTGACAGACTGACCGACTGTCTGAGTGACTGACTGACCGACTGACTAAATCTGAGCTACACTTAAACACCCTTAACTAGCGACACTTCATGCTATAAATACTTGTAACAACTAACGAATTTTTGGCAAGCATTTGGCATCGTAGATATTGTTCTAGGCACGAAATTTCAGTAGGCGCTCTGTAGGCGCTGAGTATATGTATCTAGAGGGACGTGTTTCATATGACGTTGAAAGAAAATACAATGTTTATAACAATCTTTGCATGGGTTAGCGACTAAGTAGGCAATGCCTTTTTGCCCCACAATGTCAGACGCTTGCCGAATAATCAATTGAGCTGGCGGCATACATGTATAAACTTAGACGCTATTCAGAAGACCCTACTTGAAAACAGATTTATCAGAGAAATTGGCGCTGAAGCAATAATTTAAAGCCATCTAAACAGTTACATTCCAAGTAGCTTGCTATCTACACTTTTTACAATAACACTTCTTGCATTTACATAACTTACAAAATTCACATCAAAATGTTTTCATTTACATCTTCACATTTACATTTTTAGATTTACAATTCTCACATCTTCATGATATGCATTATTATAATTGTTTAAATTCTTACATTTAAATTTTCAAGTTTGCATCTTTACACCTACATTGTTACATTTACACATTTTTATTTAAATTTTTTACATTTAAATTATCTACCTCACGTTTTTACATTTACAATTTTCTACATTGATATTATATATATATATATATATATACACTTTCATTGTTTACATTCACACTGCTTACATTTTCCACATTGACATAAGTATAATTATAATCATTCTTCAGGTTTGGGCGTGTGTCGTCTGTCGTAAGAAGCAGGAGATATTGATGAAGACGGGCCAATGGTATCACAGCAGCGACGGAACACAAGGGACCGTACCAGGGGTCGTCGGCGTTGGCGGTGGCGGCGGTTGCCCCGACCCTGACGCGGGCGCCGTGACCGGGTCGAGGTCCCTTGAGACGATACCACCAGCGATGCCTTCAACGACGCAGCCTCTACCGACCGATCTCAGGACGACGGAACCGGGTCGACGGTTGGAACCGACAGAACATGCTCGACGAGTGGAACCGACTGAACCAGGTCGACGGGTGGAACCGACGGAACCGAGTCGACGAGTGGAAGCTGCGGAACCTGGGTGGCGAGTGGAACAGTTGGAACCGGGGCGGCGGGTGGAACTTGGACGACGGACGGAACTTGCAGAACAGCAGGATTTTGGTCGTCCGTTGGAACCGAATGAACCGGGCTACAGGACGGGACACGTGGAGGAAATGGAACGCGGTCATCGCGCGGAGCACGGTCGTCGCACGGAACCTACGGAACACAATCGTCGTTCGGAACCGGTAGAGCTCGATCATAACATGGAACAATCGGTACAGGCTACGATGCAGCGTGGCGTTTATCCCGATGAATCAGCGTTCGAGCGGAACCAGACATGTTCCGGACAGGAACATCGGAACCAGGATAGGGCAAACCGAAGCGAAAGAGAGGTACGTCAACGTTGCTTAATCTGCAACTGATTAAATCTAATCTTTGATACGTATAAATTCAATAGAACCGGGATTAAGAATAGAAAAGAAATCGTTGTAGCTAATTAATTATATCATAATGAAATCGGGTTCAACTGGAAAATGACGACCAACAACTTGCTGTTTTGACTTTTACTGAAGCTGATGCTATTAGTTATATATATCAAAGCTATCCAATAAAAGGACGAGAATGACAGTTAATAGAGGTGTGCAATTATGTTTTGTCATCGAATTAAACAGAACAAGTTTGTTTTTTATTGCCGTCGCCCTCCTACTATAATCCAGCTTTGGACTGGCACTGCTGGACTGCATGCAGTGTAGAAGTCATAAAGCGAGTTTAGCGACTTCTGATGGTTGTATACATACATGTACAAAGCTATCCAAGAAAAGGTTTATAATGTCATCAACACAATTAAGCTGCAACTAAAAATTCAAGCTCTCTACATTTGCCATATACGATTGCACAATACACCTCTTTTAAGTTTGATGCTCGTCATATAAGTTTAACTTACATGCTGTTATTGATGCCCTAGCGTTATACTGAAAGCTCCAAGAACACAGCACTGCTTGCAGAGCCAAGCCCAAGCCTGGAAAAGGAAAAGGAGGAGGGTGACGTAGTGATCTGTGTGGTACTCTGTCATATATATTGTTGTGAACCTATCTGGAGCGTTGAACGAAGAGAGAGATAATACAGTTTTGGCATCGTATTGTAATTGCATATGCGTGGAGCTTCTGCGGCCGAAAATTCGGCCTCTCAACGGACGGAAAATAACTTCTACGGCCGAAAATTCCTCGCATAATTACTTCAAAAAACGACACTAACCCTAACTCTGCCGACCCAAACCGACCCTCACGATGCATATTAAAAACATTCAGGTGTTGTTAACAGTGCGCATGCGCCGAAGGTTGTGAATGTGCAGAGGTCTTCATTCGTTAAATTTTGCACGTGTTCAGCCTTAGAAATAATATTTTCGTTTTGGCTGCGGCCGAACTTTCGGCGGCAGAAGATTTGCCCGTTTCATATAATTATGGACTGAAACATCACATGCGCTGCATTGTAATTAGTAATGACCAGTGGCATTTGTTTTAAAAGCCCCAAACCCACAAAATAAGCCAACCCTCTACTCTCAACAACTTTGCACGGCTCGTCGTGTTCCATGTCGTAACACCGAGTATGCCCTGCGTCAGCCCAGAGCATAAGTGGAACGCACCCGAGATGTCAATATTGGACACGGTGCTAGGACAGGGCGGCCATCTGCCATCCCATCTCTCGAGGGATGAGTGCAGCGCCATCAGGGCGTCTAGACCGGAGCTTACGAGTCCGGAGGGTTCCTTAGTCTCCGGGACTTACGTAATCTTACCATGTCTTCAGGATCTGTCTAGTATAGTACGTTTAGACGCATGTGTGATTGGCTGCGTTGTTAGTTGTTGTTTAACGACGCTGTGTGATAACAGAGATCACTACCGTTGCCCTCCTCCTTTATCTAGGCTTGTGACTGGCACTACCTGAGTTCATGCAGTGGTGGAGTCTATTCCTCATACAGAGAGCAAGATCATTAATTTTGAACCTGTTTAACAGGCAAAGAAGCGGAATATTATTAAGGGTATGCCATTTATTTATGTTAACATATAACAGCATTTCCTCTCTTATATAAAGCATCAGAAACAATCGATTTGATGGTGTTTAACAGTGAGGAATGGGCTTTTCCAAATTCGCAACGTCACCGCAATGATAAAGTCCAAATGTGAAAAATGCGCCACAATAAAGCTAATCGTGGGGCACCAGCTTATTGGTGAGCGCTACGCCGATTCAGAGCGGTTGTCCAAAGGTAGTGAAATCTCTGTCGGAAGGGAGATATAAGGAGATTATTACAAGTTACGCTAATGGTAGGAAGTAAAGCTTAAAGTTATAGGTTTAATAACACATGATATTAAGGTGTCAACTCTCATAGGATTAATTCACTGGAGCTCAGAACTGAGGAAACGAGTTCGATATCTGTGTCCTTCGTAAGGTTGACTAGTCCTTCTTTCGCTAGGCGGTGCGGCGCAGTCGATAAGTTAGATGTAATGCGTAATGGGCGCCTTGCATGGCTGCAGTCTGTTAAATTCGACTTATTTAATAACTTATCCTGATTCGTTCATACTGTGTCAGTTTGAATTTAAACGAAGATTATTATTATTATTATTATTATTATTATTATTATTATTATTATTATTATTGTAATTTATATTATTGTTATTATTTTTTTATTGTTATTATTATTTTAGTTTATTGTTTAAAGGCGAATTTATCCCATTACAGCTTCACGATTGCCAACTAAATTTTCATATTCCAGGATCAGTCGAGATTTCCCGGTTCACGGGATCCCTCCAGACATCCGGACCGTACGGAGGACCTAAGGACCCATCCACGAGGTCCGCACGTTCCTCACCAGGACCATTCTCAACCAGATTCACTCCTGACGGACGAGAACAGATATCCCGCGAGGGAGTCCCAGCAACAAGGGAACGTGCCACAGGATTACGACAGGCAGTGGAACAAGGAGAGACAAGGGGGAAGAGACAATGGGAGAAGGCCAGACCCAGCCAGGCTAAGGTAGGGTGGATGGTTATTGGATGTGTAGCGAAGTGGGCGCCTTGCATGTCTGTCGACAGTTAAATTGAACTCCCATGATAAGTAATTCGTTTATTATGTACTTATGTCCGTAGTTGTGTAATGACAAAGATCATTAGTGAGCTTGGGACTGGCACTGTACGGTAGCGAAAGGTGACGGAGTTTCTTGTAAACACAGCTCTATTACTTTTTGTCGGTTTTGCATTTAGGGAAAGGGTTCACATTCGACAATGACGATAACGATGACGATGACGACGACGACGATGATGACGATGACGATGAATATGATGATGATGATTATGATGATGATGATGATGGTGATGCTGATGATTATGAATTTATGATGATAATAATGCGGCGGTGGCGATGACGATGATATTATTATCACTGAGGAAATTAAAATTCTTACGGAATCTTAGAATTTTTGGACAAAAGATTATAACATTAAAAAAATCATACAGAATATAGCTCGCTCAACATTTTCCTTTCCTACCAGGGAGGGCAGAGAAACGATGGGGCGCAGACCAGACGACGTTCTCAATCCTTCTCCTGATCAACCACCCCGCGATCCCTACATGAACGACCCGGAACCCCTATCACGCCAGCCGCGGGGTAACCGCGACATCAACACCACCCCAGAAAGAACACGGGACATCGGGTACCGCGAATACCGCGACCGAATGTCGCCCGACCGAATAGCGAAGGACCCAGGGCGACCCTTAGTGGACAACTCCCGACAGTCCGGCTATCCCGGATACGAAACCACCCGACGCTACCGGCACAAGGACCCTGCTGCCTCCATCCTCGAATCACCCCCGACAGAATTCCACCCCGACAGGCTCATGCTTGGGAACGGGGATATTGAACATCACGGGTTTGACAAACCGGGAAGGAAGGCCCAACATGGGATCCGCGGTGCTGCGGTCGCTACCAGAGGCGATCTGGATGAACCTCCTAACCGCCGTTATGGTGGTGATGTCACCTCCAACAAGCATCACTTGGACCCTAGTTCGGCGGCTGCCTTTGGCTCCCACGGCCGACAGAGGTTCGATGGATCGCAGAGGAACGACTCCTTGGGCTCCGATCCTTCGGACTACGCTCGACCGTCTCCACCGAAGGGACACAGACATCGCAATGGAGGAAAGAGACAATCGTCGATGAGTAGTTCAGATGATGGGATTCAAACGACGCCTGAAGGAACGAGCGCAGAGGAACAGGAACTGGAGAGTGAGAGCATCAGTGAGAAAGGTCGGTGCAGATCCTTGTCTCTGTTCTGTTCTGTTTTATTTCATTCTATTCCACCATGTTCTCTCATATTGTATTGTATTGTGTTGAAGTGTAATATATTGCATTCTATTCTATTCTATCCTATTCTGTTCTGTAGGTGCTCTCTGCTCTCATGCTCTGCTGTCTGTCTGTCTGTCTGTCTGTCTGTCTGTCTGTCTGTCCGTCCGTCCGTCCGTCCGTCCGTCCGTCTCACTCACTCACTCACTCACTCACTCACTCACTCACTCACTCACTCACTCACTCACTCACTCACTCACTCACTCACTCACTCACTCACTCACTCACTCACTCACTCACTCACTCACTCACTCACTCACTCACTCACTCACTCACTCACTCACTCACTCACTCACTCACTCACTCACTCACTCACTCACTCACTCACTCACTCACTCACTCACTCACTCACTCACTCACTCACTCACTCACTCACTCACTCACTCACTCACTCACTCACTCACTCACTCACTCACTCACTCACTCACTCACTCACTCACTCACTCACTCACTCACTCACTCACTCACTCACTCACTCACTCACTCACTCACTCACTCACTCACTCACTCACTCACTCACTCACTCACTCACTCACTCACTCACTCACTCACTCACTCACTCACTCACTCACTCACTCACTCACTCACTCACTCACTCACTCACTCACTCACTCACTCACTCACTCACTCACTCACTCACTCACTCACTCACTCACTCACTCACTCACTCACTCACTCACTCACTCACTCACTCACTCACTCACTCACTCACTCACTCACTCACTCACTCACTCACTCACTCACTCACTCACTCACTCACTCACTCACTCACTCACTCACTCACTCACTCACTCACTCACTCACTCACTCACTCACTCACTCACTCACTCACTCACTCACTCACTCACTCACTCACTCACTCACTCACTCACTCACTCACTCACTCACTCACTCACTCACTCACTCACTCACTCACTCACTCACTCACTCACTCACTCACTCACTCACTCACTCACTCACTCACTCACTCACTCACTCACTCACTCACTCACTCACTCACTCACTCACTCACTCACTCACTCACTCACTCACTCACTCACTCACTCACTCACTCACTCACTCACTCACTCACTCACTCACTCACTCACTCACTCACTCACTCACTCACTCACTCACTCACTCACTCACTCACTCACTCACTCACTCACTCACTCACTCACTCACTCACTCACTCACTCACTCACTCACTCACTCACTCACTCACTCACTCACTCACTCACTCACTCACTCACTCACTCACTCACTCACTCACTCACTCACTCACTCACTCACTCACTCACTCACTCACTCACTCACTCACTCACTCACTCACTCACTCACTCACTCACTCACTCACTCACTCACTCACTCACTCACTCACTCACTCACTCACTCACTCACTCACTCACTCACTCACTCACTCACTCACTCACTCACTCACTCACTCACTCACTCACTCACTCACTCACTCACTCACTCACTCACTCACTCACTCACTCACTCACTCACTCACTCACTCACTCACTCACTCACTCACTCACTCACTCACTCACTCTCTGTCTCTGTCTCTCTCTCTGTCTCAGTGGTGGCAACTACCCCATTGCTTGCACTTTGCCAGTCTCACTCCAAAGCCTGGACGAAGGAGGATGGCAACGCTGATGATCTGTGTTATAACACAGTGTCGTTAAACTCCAACTACTGCTTCGGTTGCAAGACACAGAACATACTTCTACACCACTCTCGTCCAACTTTCCTTTACGTCAGAACAATGACATAATGGCATAATATTCTTTACAGTTCTGCTGGTGGTTGTTGCAGTTTAACGACACTGTGTGATGACACAGATCACTAGCGTCGCCCTCCTCCTTTATCTAGGCTTGGGACTGTCATTGCTGGACTGCAAGCAGTGTAATGCAGCCCTTGGAGTATGAGTGCTTATATTAAAAAACTTTGTTCAATGAACTCATGAAGTTGCGAGATATAAGTATTTATAGAAACTGCTGGCCATAGTTGCAGGTGTTTTAAGCATATGAGCGGTTGACAGAATCGCAGTTTGACTGAATATGGGTAATTGTAATATAAATTAAGATAGTAAATGTGTGCGAAATCGCTGTCTGCATCTGTCTTACTTTCTTTATCGCTCTCCATGTTTGCATTTATCTTTCTCGGCCTCTATCTATGTATCCCTGTCTTTCTGTTTGCCACTTTGTCTACCTGTCTGTCTCTCGCTCGCTCACTCTCTCTGTCGCCCTGTTGCTCTCTCAGTTTGCTTATTTGTCTGTCTCGCTATCTCTATTTCTGTCATTCCGTCTGTGTCTGTCGCTGTCTTTGTCTATCTATGTGTCTAACAGTTTTTTTGTCTGTCTGTCTGTCTGTCTGTCTATCTGTTTAGCTGTGGTTCTATCTATCTATATTTCACTCCATCCTTCTTGCAATCGTAACCCCTAAACTTCTAAGTCGCCCCTCCAACCCTTAGCGAAGGGCACGGGTTAATTCACGAGCGTACAGGATTGACTTAACAGGACCAGATTGATTGGGATCTGCTTGCCATAGAGTCAAGAGAGAGGAGACAAACAGCGCTGAACAAATTATTTGGATTGGAAGTGATTGTAGTTTTTGATTGTTACTTAAAGACCAAAGATTGGCGCATGGTCAACAGTTCAATCTTGAAGATGAGAAATGGAAACGCGATGAAATCCTTGTCGCCAAAATCAGCAAATTTCTTGAGGTAATAGTCACTTCGTCTGCTATCATTGCTTCCTTTGTGATCGCTAATAGGTTATGTTTAATCTTTGTTAAACACCCATAAATGTCAAATTCCAGCGCTTTAAATACCACGTATGCTCAAGTAAGGTATTAATTCAGCCCACTAGGCTACCACAAGAGGTTCAGAATTGGAGGGAAGACTATAAATAACCTTAGATATGCTGATGACATCGTGCTACTGGCCACTTCACCAGAGGATTTACAGAAGTTGGTGCAACGTGTTGAGATATCAGCAAAAGAATACAGTATGCTGATTAACATAGTAAAGACAAAAGTAATGACAAATAACAATGACGCACTTTTGATCAAGTTGATCAAATACAAACTGGAACCGTGGACAATAAAGAAAGAAGAAGAGAAACGCATACAAGCATTTGAGAACAAGTGCATGAGGAAACTGCTCAGAATTCCATGGACAGCAATGGTGACCACCGAACAAGTGTATCAAATGGCGAAAGTTGACAGCAAACGGTTGGGTCACATCAAATCCAGAAAATTGCGGTACTTCGGGCACATCGTGAGACAGCCTAAAGACAGTATTGAGAACAGTGTAATGTTGGGTATAGTGGAAGGAAGCCGAAGTTGTGGAAGACCCAGAATCTGCTGGTTTGACAATGTCATGGCGTGGACTGGCTTAAGAGGCACAAGCTTAATGAACATCGTACGAGACAGAAAGCATTGGACGTCACTTTCCCATTCATGTAGTCAACCGTCATGACGATGTGACATGACATGACAATCAAACAGGGTTAGGATAGATTAACGACGGTGTGTGATAACTGACGTCATTATAGTCGCCCTCCTCCTTTGTTTAGGTTTGAACTTGCACTGCTGCATGCAGACAGTGGGAAAATTATCCGATGGATGGATCCAGGGTTTAACGACAGCTTATGACAACAGAGGCCGTTGCCGTCGACAGAAATTTGCTAGGCATATTGCAGCACTTACAGCTCAGTTTTAATAATAACAAATTATCCGATGGATGGATCCGGAGTTTAACGACCGCTGTTGACAGAAATGGACATTGTAGTCGACAGAAATTCCGTGCTTATATAGCACCATTTTAACACATTTTAAAGGTGTCTAAAGTTCCTTGCGCTCTATTGATTGCCTTGACCTATTTGTTCGTGGGATTAAGACTACCTTGGCCCAACACTAGGCGTTTGCTGTTTTGGGTCCATCTACCTGGCTTTATTCCATCACCAAGGGTTAAGCTAATGACTGATTTCTCAACATCTTTATTTGAAGGCGTTTCTTTTTCCTTGGGGTTTCCGCGCCTCTGAAGGGTTATTTTACGAGAGGCGCTATATAAATCTAAAGGTGCGCTATACTAATAATAAAAAAATTAATTAAGAAACAATGATGATAGTAATAATAATGGGCCCAAAAAATTATCTTGCTCTGACGAAAGAAATAATGATCTTAGCCTATAAGTATTTAAATTACGTTGCAGCATCCCGCTCAGTGGCAGCCTTCTCCCGATGGAAGGCACCAGGTCGGTCACATGATCCTTCGCAAGACCGTGGAAGGCGCCAGTCCTGGCGAAAGGGGTGGCGTTCAAGGCAAAGGAGCGTTAGGTAAGGCTTGGCATCTCTTGGATTTATCCCATCAGATGCAGGGGTGCAAAAAACAAGATTCGAAAATCAAAAGTTGTTTGTTTGTTTTTGTTTTTGTTTTTATTTTTTGTTTTTTTGTTTTTAGTTTTCATTTGGATTTTGTCACTGCTGTTTTGTTATAAAAAGCATCAAACACAGCATGAAAAGAGCTCCAACTTGTTTATATAATTAATTTAGCTTGATTTCCGACTGAATAACACAGAATGAGTAATATAATAGTAATATTAGTAAATTTAAAATATATATATATTAAAAAAAACAAAAATTCCAATTTTTGTTTTTATTGTTTTTTTTGTAAAAAATCCAAAAAACCACATAACAAGAAACCAACATGTTTGCAGCCCTGATCAGATGCAATATATTTCTTCTGGTATTTAAATGCAGTCATCTTCCGTTATCCAGGTTTGAGACTGGCACTGCCAGAGTGCGACCAGTGGTGAATTAGTTGGATCAATTGCTGCATGCTGATGTTGAATGAATCCATGGTTTAACGACAGCTTATGACAACAGAGGCCGTTGCCGTCGACAGAAATCTGCTTGGCATATTTGAAGCACATACAACTCATTTAAGAACACAGCAGCTTCGGTAGAGAACAAAATGCAGATGTTGTTTTGCACCCCTCTTTCCATTACTATATTTATTGTATATATAATGGCTGAACAGAATAACATGCTAATAATATTATCTTTTGACCTTTATTTATACAGTGAATATAGTAATTAAAAGAGGTGTGTAAGGAACGCTTCTTCTCTTCTTACATTACAATACAATTAGCGTAAAGTTCACACCAAGATGACTCTACCCTTAATGATATGCATCGGAATAACTATTCCACTTTATTTATATGATAAATTTAAAACTTAAAAGAGGTGTGTAGGAGCTTGTTCACTTCTTACTTTGCAATAGGTCTGAAAGTGACTGGTGGGAAGATGACTCCGTCCGGATACAGAGGTGCCTTCATTACGAAGGTCAAGAGAGGAAGCATCGCAGACACAGCTGGCCATCTCAGAGCAGGTATGCCGAATAAATATGGGAATTATTAGAATTATGATAATAATAACAATGACAATTTTAATGATAATAATAATAAAAATAATGATAACAATATCAATAACAATAACAATAACAATAAAGCAACAATAGCAATAAAAGTAGCGATAACGATAATAATAATAATAATAATAATAATAATAATAATAATAATAATATTAATAATAATAATAACAATAATAATAAATAATAGATAAAATAATAATAATCTTTTGTTTTCAATCTTATTTGTTTACTCCGCTTAAACACTTTTAAATAATTTTATTATCATGCTATAAATTCTGTATGTCCGTCTATTTTAACTACACCCTAGTTGTACTCTGCCAGTGCCAGTCCCAAGCCTGGATAAGGAGGAGGGCGACTCTAATGGTCATTGTCACCACACAGTATCGTTAAACTGCAACTAACACATAGTAACTTAGTAACTTCCTCACATCAAGGTGACAAATCGCTGTATGATTACAATTAGAGTATGGACGAATGATCATAAGTGATTACAGGAGTGGAATTCAACCTAAGACAGCGATGTATCATGTAAACGAGAGTCCATTACGCTATACATCTCATTTAACCAACGCCTAGCGAAATGAAAGACTTGTCAACCTTATGGGAGACACGGGTATCGAACTCGGTTGCTCAACTCTGCGCACTGTGTGTTAACAATTGCTCTACGCAGGTGTTTATTAATAAATCTAAGTTGGACACCTTCTAAAAGGTGTTTACTGATCATATATAAGCTTGAAAGACCGTAGAAGAATGATAGGCGGTCTTTAACTTTCACAGCCCTATGCATTATGGCATCCTAAGTTAGATCGACTTCCTAACACGCGAGAGTGAGCAGTGAAACGTGACCGGCGTCTTGGCAATTAAATTTGAGTCGTATAGCATCACACTACATAAACATACAAGTAAGCGATATTCAAGGATCAATAGCGTCCTTTGCTTACATGTATATTGCATTAATCGATACTGTTATAAAGGTGTCTAATTCGCCCAATTGTATGATCAATCTGCTAGTGTGTGAATAGTTCTATTGGTTGTGTTAAGGGGACGAGGTCGTTCGATGGAATGGTCACAACTTGCGAGGTCTTACATTTGAACAAGTCTACGACGTCATCTTTGAGGCAAAGATGGACCCAAGGGTCGAATTGGTCGTCCAAAGACCCATTCGAATGGGAGAACTGCGCGTCGGCATTCCAGAACTACCAGGTAATTGTAATGGTAATTGTATTGGTAATTGTATTGGAAAATTGTGATGGTGATTGTGATTGTGATTGTAATTGTCATTTTATATTATCTTTCAAATCGAATATTCTTCGCATTTTTATTCGATACGGCTTTCATTTAATGAATTTCACCGAATTCGATGCTCTAATTTCTTCTCTCCTTTCCACTAACATTTGAATTCACATTTTTTTCGCTTGCAAAATAATTCAATTTCGTGCGCACAAATTAGGAATTTTGTCAATTTCCCTTAATTCACTTTTCTGTGAATTTGAATTACACCGAGTGTGCTCGTTTGTAGAGAGACTGGAGCAGAATCAGTTGACTATCGCTGCCCTGAATAAGCCAAGCGTTACAATCACTTCACCAGGGTCTCCAGGAACAGCTCAGACTAATCAGTACATCCCACAGAACTGCGGCCGAATGCAGGTATACTCTTGTCCCAATAAACTGCTATATAATTCTAATCTTATCCCAATCTTATGCCACCGAAAAATTTTAATCATGTCCAAATTCAAATAAAAAGTCCAAATCAAATCTCTAATCTATAGTTTTGTTCTGACCCTTATCCAGTCCTAACAAATCCAGTCAACATCTGAATAAAATTAATCCATTTCAAATCTCTAATCGAAAATTAATCCTAGTCTAATCATAATCCAATCGATCATAATCTAACACAAATCTAACTCAAATCTTATCTCAGTCGTAATCTAATCTTAGCGTCATCATAATATAATTACTTCTTTCTGTTCATTCATTTGTTGATTAGTATTATCGCGAACCCTGAACTTCTGAAGCGCTGCTATTTGCGTTCGATTGGTAGGGTTTGTTAAGACCGAGTGAGAGGGCGGGGTAGGGAGGAAAGGAGGGAGGGAGGGAGTCAATCAATCGGTCAGTCGGTCAGTCAGTCAGCCAGCCAATAACGGAGCGAGCGATCATCCATGTAAGAAGAGATGGAACAGATGGAAGAATCAGACCGATTCAATGTAGTGCTTACTATAGCATCCGTTAATACCGTTAAAAAGGTGTCCAATGTGGGGATATAATAACTATCTCTCTCGCCAATGAGATAAAGATCATTGGAGCAGGATATGAGTGAGCGAACGAGTGAACGAAAGAACGAACGACTGAAAACACAAACACAGTCACCTCTACATAGTTGGGTTTCCCCACTTGATATAAATAGACTGGAATTTCTTTTGTTGGTTAGGTAAAGATGTTCTACGATGGGTCGATCTGTCAGTTGATAGTGACGGTTGTCAGCGCAGTTGATCTTCCACCGAGAGAAAATGGACAGCCTAGGAATCCATACTGCAAGCTCTATCTACTGCCAGAAAGAAGGTTATCATATGCTCATCATTTCTTAAATTCATTTAAGCGAGAATTATTAACATTCTTACTCATTTAGAATAAAATAATAGGGGGTTTTACTTATCCAAGATAAATAATATGCATTTATATTAATTTAAGAGAAAGTACTTCAGGGTAAATAAAAATTACTGTATTGCTTTTCTTATTCTTCTTCTTTCTTCTTCTTCTTCTTCTTCTTCTTCTTCTTCTTCTTCTTCTTCTTCATTTTCGTCCTCCTCTTCCTTCTACTCCTCCCCTCCTCCTCCTCCTACTCCCCTTCCTCCTCATGTTTCGATTAATCATTCTCCTCTTCTTCCTCTTCTTTTTCACATCGCATAAAACTCAAATAAAACTCTTCATTCATGCTTTGCTTCTTAAGTGAGAAGAGCAAGCGTCGTACTAAGACCGTGGCTGGAACATTGGAGCCAAAGTGGAACCAGACTTTCGTCTACGCTCCAATGAAGCGATCTGACATCCGAAGCCAATCCATGCAAATCACCGTCTACGATTACGATCGCATTGGAAGCGGAGAATACGTCAGTGAAGTGGGTGTTCATAACACAATTGTATATAAGGGTATATAAAAAACAAATTTTAAACTTCAATCGATAAGGTTCAATTTAGACAGCTTTAAATTAGACACACCACACTTAGATAAGTAAAACTCTGTCGATGTTAAAATGAGTTCGGAAAATGCTTGCAGTCAGCAGTGTTATTCTCGAGAGTAGATAATAGCGTCGTTAACTGTAACTAACCAAGGTTCTTAATGTGATCATAATTTTATTTTGCTCAACTTACACACCTTTAAATTGGATATTCTAGAACCTTTATAAATCTTACGTTTTCTCAGGCAAGTTGATGCAACCACAGCGAATCAAATTTATAAACCTCTAAATTGATTAATACAAAACGATAGAAGTCCTTACTTGTCATTGTTATTTGATGCGCCACACGCATTATAGTCCTTACTTGTCATTGTTAAATTACAAAAAGTGTTGTAATATGCCCAGCAAATTTCTGTCGACGGCAACGGCCTGTGTTGTCATAAGCTGTCGTTAAACCCTGGATCCATCCATGTTAAATTAGAGAAACTCCCCACTGGCTGAACTCTGCCAGTGAAAATTCCAAGCCTGGATAAAGGGGATTGCGACGCCAATGGTCTTTGCTACCACACAGTGTCGTTAAATTGCAACTACCAACCTACCTGTTAAATTAATGTCGTCATATTTTACTATTTGTTTATCGTATTATTCCAAGTGATAATATACAGTTAACTACATCTTTGCATAGATTTTAACTTACTCACGATAACTTTCTAATACAACTTCATTAACATTTGTCACATATGCAGATACATGTTTCTGTTATTACACAATGTGGATAAACTGCAACTAATCAGCCTAAATAACTTCACCATTGTTAGATCAACGTTAATATATTGGACCCAATTTAGACACCTTTTTAATTGGATATTCCACATATGCGTGAGCCTCATTTTCGCTTACTCATTACAAAAGCTGCAATATATTTGAACAATACAACATGTTGTATGACCTTGTTTGAAATCAATGCTGCTATTTATACATCGTGTAAGCGATTTGCTGGTAGTCTACTAAATAATATTTCTACTTACTTACCTAAAATTTCATCAATTCAAGCGATCAACAATACTCCTCGTTTCGTATATAATATTGACAAAGTTGCATTATGCAAAAATTATTATTTGTTGCCTTTGTCGACTCTAATTGGCCATGTAAAGAACACAGAGAAGAGCTGTTGTATTAAAGGAGGCAGAAGACAAACTAGAACATGATAATTATCATGGGTGTGTATTTCTGTCATAGACTGTGATAGAGCTGAACTCGGCTGATAAGCATGATCGTCCGCAGTGGTACTCACTGAATCACCATGACGACACAACCAGTGACATGAGCTCATCACCGTGGGAGGTTCGTTCCATTGCCTTATTCATTGGTTTATTTATTAATTAATTTTTTATTTATATATATTCATTCATTCATTCATTCATTCACATATTCATTAATCAATTGGTTAATTTTTATATTTATTTATTTGTTAATTAAGTAATTTATAATTTTGGCCACCACAGTTATGATTAAGATAAGTTATTAATTACAATAATTAATAATTATGATGCCTATGTTCATTAATCATTGATGTTATTGATTACAACGATATTATTATTTATTATAATCATTATCATTATCTTCTAATTTTAAATCGTTTATCAGTAAAATTAAAAGAAATTTAGGCATATAAATTAATTACTATTAGTAATAATAATCATGATTATTAACAATATCAAGCATTACTAACACTGTAACAGCCGCAGCCATAATCATTTCCAGTAAAATCTTTTCTCACCAACCTCCATTTATTTTCGGTAAAGGGTTATCCGCGGCGCGACCCGTTCACGAAGGACCGCCTCTCACCTCCTAGCTCTACGAACCGCCTTAGTGACAGCGACGTCTCCGAAGACGGTTCGATCACCGCTGAGTACATCCGTCGGGGAGATGGGGCAGCCGCTGTTACCATGGATACGTCACAATGCAGGTCACGTGTGTCTTCTGTCAGCGGGAGGTCAAGGTCGTGTTCACCGTCTAGGTATCAGAGGATTGTTGGAGTTGGAGCAGACTCTGGAGAAAGGTGGCTGTTTGTTACCTCACAGATTGATAATAATTAATGATTAAGGAGCCTTTAATTTTGACTTTTTCATTTACACTGGCTCAATACTAACCGAAATCATCGGAGAAAATTACTCTTTGATGTGGCGGCGGCGGAGGTGATGATGATGATGATGATGAAGATGATGACGATGACGATCAAATAATTTTGAAAATAAGTATTGATGAATTTCTTAATTGTTTCAGCTTCTTCTTTCAGGAAACGTCAACTGCCTCGCATTCCACTGACGGGATCACAGACCAGCGTCAATCGAGGTCAGTCATTCTTTGTAGGGGTTCTACGCGTGTACGAGGGCCGGCACAATCCTTGCTGGGTCTTGCCCTGCCTGTTTTCGCGACCTCTGCGTGCCCCTTGCTATTTAATACCGCCTACAACTGGTTCAACTGAAAGCCACAATATAAGCTGTAAGTGCTGTAATATGCCCAGCAAATTTTTGTCGACGGCAACGGCCTCTATTGTCATAAGCTGTCGTTAAACCCTGGATCCATCTATCCATACGTAATCACAAATTTAGTAATAATTTTGTTTATGAAGGTCTACAAATACCGATTTAGAGGTGTCCAAAAATGACTGTTACTATACGTAGCATTCAAATGTTACGTTGCTTGTAGCGAAGTAAACCCCGTCATTTACTAAGCATTTGAATACTACGAATGAAAATAGTAATCCTTAACCCTATAACGACCAGCGTTATTGATTACACTGCAGTACACGCTGGTCTTTAAATGGTTAACACATCTAAATCAGTATTTGCAGACATGTATAATTTCAAGTTTTTTCAATGCTTGGGTAGAATCTCAATTAATTATGTTGCCCCTTTTGCCCGTACAACTACTGAACAATATTGTGCCTTCTCCGTGGTTGGCCCCTCGCTCATTGGTCGAATTATTCATATTCGGTAAAATAATGAAATTCACCCATTTGGTACAGCCTTAATCGAAAGCTAGGCTTGAACACATAGGAGATCAAAGTTGCTAATCGATAAACAATAATAATTATTAATAATAAGATAATCATGATCCTACAATGTTCCAGTTATGTACACTGTGTCCGGAAATAAAGTAAACATTTCAACAAGATGGGACTCCAGCAGCTCATCCAGCTCGTGAGACGGTTCAATTTCTGACAAAGTATAATCCAGATCTTATATCCTCTAATCTTTGGCCGCCATAAAGTCCAGACTTAAATCCGGTTGATCACATTATTTGGTAGATAACGAAAGAGAAGATTTACACAACGAAAATCGACGAAACCCGTTATTTTTCTTTTTCATATTTCCGGACACAGCGTATAGTTATAGCGTTGTCTGAACCATAGATTCCGGCGAGATACACTACAGAATGTAGATGCTGTACTAATTAATAGACAGCCATTAATAATACGGTAATGATGATGCTTGTTACGTGATGTTCCAGTTGCACAGGAACTGGAGGAACGTGCTAGAATGTTGAAGTTGAAGTTGAAATTCAAACACCCTGATCTTCCTCTCTCAGACTCCGAAGTCAACCGCCACACTCGCTCTCACAGGCGACACGACTCCACCGACTACGCCGCGATGGACCGCTTCGAGTCGGACCCTGAGGCCCAGGCGTCTAGACCCACCAGTCAGGAGCCATGGGCCCCTGGAGGGTACGGGTCGAGTTACGCCCGGCGTGAGTTCGGCCCTGGTCGCAGGGATTTGGACGCGGGCTACGGGTATGCGGGGGTTAATGATGGAAGGTCGCAACCGAGGGGGCATGAGCAGGGGCCCTCGCGGAAGGGTGATTCGGGAATGTCTGGTTATGGGAGTGGAGGGTATTTCTATGATCCAAGGAATAGGGATAGGGTGAGGGATGTATTGCAGGGTGATGCTGGAAGATATAGGAGGGAAAGACAGAAGAGCACCGACAGAAATTCGATACGGAAAGGTAGGCTGTACGAGTTATCGTTTTCGTAATCGAATTCTTCGCACTTCTAAGGCGCCATTTGAAAGCCAAGCCACAAGCACCAGCTTATCACGAGCGCTGAGCTCTGTGTTGAAATTTAGCACTAACAAAACACGCATTAGGTAGTTTTGCATGAGCCGAAGATCCAATGAGAGGTCGCTCCAAGCAGTCGGGCCCACAGCCGAAGAATCATCGTAGAGTATATTGAGCTTGTCTAACGTTGCTATTAATTTGTTACTGGACAGCGGTTTGGATATACAGACAGCTCGAAATGACATTGTTTTGACTGTGCGGTTATAAGACCAACTGAATGATCATCTTTTGTGCCATTTAACGCTAATGTTAAATTTATCTTTGTCGTGTAAAGTTAGCTCATATAACATAGTGTTATGTTTTGTTATATTTGAGAATGTTATAATGAAGGTTTTTGCGGATTCTCATTTATATAGCATTGGTTGAAAACGTTTTAAGGTGTCTAAGGGAGCACTTTGACACACTGGGTTCGACATTCTGAGGAGATATCTTTAAGGGGCGCTATATAAAGTTCCAATGATTGATTGCATTACAGCTATTTTCATGACTATCAGCCAGCGCGTACATACACGCAAACACAGACACATACACATACAAACACACGCACACATATGCATACATAATGTCTTATGTTTTTTCTTCAGATGGTGAGTTCGTAACAGAGTCCGATGAGTTGGCCATGCAGAGCGATGCGTCTGAAATGAGTGATATGTCTATATCGAAATACAGCGTCCGTTCCACACAGTCAGAAAGACCCTCCGCCTCCTCTCGACACTTCACGTAAGCGTCTAATAATTCAATGTGTACACGCTAAATACAGATCTCCTTACACACCTTGAAAATTGTTACATTCAATACAACATATACAGGTTCATATAAAAGCAAGAACGTTATAACACTGAATAAAATTCGCTAAATGTATTTCAACATGTATTCAGATACTAGTGAGCTGAGGGGAGTGTTGTCTTCTTGCATCAAGTATCTATTGCATTTATGATGAGAAGTCATCTCAAGGCTTAGTAATAGATGCTGTAGAATGGCTCATGCTTTTGATTTAAAAATTCTTTATTTCAAATACCTTGCGTTGATTGTGTTAATTAAATACTTATACAAACATGTGATAATTAATATTGACCTCATGTGAGTCATTTTATGCATGTATCTGCATATGTGTCAAATGTTAATGGAGTTGTATTAGAATGTCATAGTGAGTAAGTTAAAGTCTATGCAAAGATGTAGTTCACTGTATAATTATTATCACTTGGAATAATATGATAAATAAATAGTATAGACTTACATTATTAGAAAATATTTCTGTAATAATGTTTAATAGAAAAAGAACATTATGGCAAAATTCAAAGCCAAACATTCTTTGAAGGTATGATGTTTAGACAAATGTACTTAGTGATTGGTCATACGCAATTTGTTTTATTTTGAACATTTCTTGGTGCAAATATTTATGCAAATATAGTTACATTTGCATGAGATACCACATGACATGTATTATAGATGATGTTAATCCGTCATTATTTATGTGTAAAACAATGAACATTAGTTTAAAGTTCAAACAGTTATGAATTATGTCTTTTGAACGCTATGAATTTGTTATCACTGTACTTTATGTTTCAAATTGTCGTCAACGACCATTGATGTCATATGACGACGTTAAACTGTGGAATAATAATAAAACTAACAAGGCCTACATGTTATACAGCTCGTAACGGAAAAATACTATTAATAATATTCCTATGCCAAGATTAATATCCGCTAAATTCCTTGGTATATAATATCTATGGATCAACACATGACATAGAAAAAACACATCCAGCATTTATATCTGTCAAAATTGCAAAAAATATAGAAATTTTGTAACGAATTTTATACTTATTGTCAATTAATATACTTATAACTTTATATTAAACGATGACTAACCCGTATTTCACTTATTGCGTCTGGGCTTAAAACTATACAACATGATTGAAGAAATTAAATGTCTTCCAAAAAAGAGCCCTACACATAATCGATGGCTCACATTATATATATTCCTACTGACCATATCTGCAAACAAACATTCTTACAGTTCAACAGCTATTGATTTTCCAAACCAATGAATTCATGTGGGTCCTACAAGTACACCTGCAATCAATTACCTTCAGTATTCGACAATTACTTTTCATCTCTATCTCTAAGGTCAATCGGTACAGGTTACGATCCTCCTCTAACTACAGGCCTATCTTTTCTAGAACAAATACTAGAATGTTCTCGATTAAATATGCTGACCAGAAAGCATGGCACGTGTTCCGGATGAATTGCGCTCTCTCAATAATCTTCATTTATTTAAAATGAAATTGTGTAATTGTCTGACTAATCAATAAATTGTGTAATGTGCACATATATTTAAATTTTTATTATGATTCTATAAATAGCTAACTAGTTAAGTTTCGGACTAAATGTCAATGTATTTTTACACCTAACCGGCTGTAACTACCAATCTATTGTAAGGGTGACCCTGATTACAAGACTGCCGGAAACAGTGAAAGCGGCATCAGCTTATCGACATTGTGATTACACAGATCATCAGCGACGCCACTCCTTCCTTGTTCAGGCTTAGGACTGGCACTGTCATCGTGCCAGTAGTGGGGAGATTCCTATGCTTACGACTGAGTCATCAAACTTTGAACGCGGCAGCCGTGGTGGTTGGGCCATTTAGTTAAGCCTATTCTAATAGTCTCTGTATTTAAATGTTAACTAATTTCCAGAATGGAGCCTCAAACTGCGAAATACAATCAGTACAACCGAACGGAGATCGTCAAGACTTTGGCACACCAGCCACCTGGCGGTGGGGAAGGAAACGACGGAAGTATCTCGGATTCGGCGCTCTCCTTTAGTCTAACGGAGGGAAGGAGGAAGCGAAGGTCGAGCATCGGAGACAAAATGGCATCGCTCGTCGGTTTAAACAGGAACAAAAGCAACAGCGCCTCACAGATACCACCCAACGGTTCTCATTGTTATTACTATCACTGTAGTTCTTGTTGTTGTCGTCGTCGTTGTAATTGTTATTATCATTGTCATTTTCTTCTATTCTATTCCATTCTATTATTCTAAATTATTTTCTATTATACGGACTTAAAAATCGCCTCTCACGGTACAACCTAATCGGAGGCGCTCCCAGTGCGAAAAACCCCTAGCGAAAAGAAAAGTCTTAAGAGAACGAACAGAAACAGTTGTGCGACTAGATAAGATTGCAGCACGAGTCACAGCAAGAAGACTGTTCCATAGCAAAGCGCTAACAAAGCTGCTGAGCTGTGGTAGTTCTAGACAGAGGTATTAGAAGGTTCTGACGGTCTATAGAGCGGAGAGGACTTTCAGAAGTAGTCGAGATATATAGCCTGATAATTTCACATTGGGAGTTTGATCCAACAACACTTCGTATCAAAGAAAGAGAACTCTGCTTTCGTTTACATTATTGTTATTGCGCATCACGCTTGAAAACGGCTTGGATTTTCGCACACTTGATTTTATGATTGGAACCATATTATAGCATGGGGATCAACTAAGAAAAGGGTGTCAAAAATGATAGCAATTATTGTCGCAATCTTATCATGATCTTGCGTGTAGGTGTGTAGTTGTAAATGAACATCTTGTGCGTGTTTTTATTTTTGTATGTTGCTTGGTTTGCGTTCCTGCCTATGTTTACGCGTGTTTGTATTTGTGTATTTGTGTCGTCTGACTGTTACGTTTGTCTTTGCCCCAGAAGAAGCCAAACGCGGTCGAAGTTCATTTCAGCGGAGCGAAGAAGTTGGACGTCCGACTGATGCAAGGAACCACATCACAGGAGGAGGAGGAGGAGGGCGCCACTCTTCCAACCATCACGGGTCCAGTAAACATTCCTCTGGTGGCAGCACCTATCCAGACGAAGAGTATGTAGCCCTGGTAACATGGAAATCGATAGAGAAGAGCCTTATGTTAGACACCTTTAAAAATAGTTGAAGGTTGACATAAATTCTTAAAACTCATTAGCTGTAAGTGCTGTAATATGCCCAGCAAATTTCTGTCGACGGCAACGGCCTCTGTTGTCATCAGCTGTCGTTAAACCCTGGATCCATCCATGCGATATCAACTGCAAAGGCGATTGGACCAGTTAGCCTTCATCTAATGACGACACACATATTCAGACGAAGAGTAATAACATGAGGTTGCATAGGCACCTATGAGAGCCATTCGTTAGTCATCCTTTAAACTGGTTAAAATTAATGTTGTTATAAATTCTTAAGACTAGGAAAGTATTCAAGTCCTGCACCTACTTGATTCATCACGGGTTCACAGTAAACACCCTGTCATTTCTCCCCACGGTCTTCAAATCGGGACTATGAAGTCGTACCGTGGAAGCGTACTCCGATGGAACCACTCCGCTGCCTTCAGTCCAGTAGTGCCAGTCCTAAACCAGAAAAAAGGGAGGGCGACGCTAATGATCTTTTTCATCACACGGTGTCGTTAAACTATAACTACCCAAGCGCACTTCAATGGTTCAGTGTATAAGTTTCTCCATTGTGGAATTGGCCACCTCAGTCACTTAGGCCCAACTAATATGGTATTCTGTCTAAGCTACTGATCAGTTTTCTAGGCTCTTGAAAACTGCCCTTCCCTATTCGTCAGTGATACTATATGCCTGTGTCATAAACGCCTCTGACTTAAAGTGGCGCTATATAAATATTTGATTTGATTATAATTAGAATTTCAGTGTCGCTAGACTGAAACGTCGTGGTAATGAGAGCTCGTTGCATTAGACACCTTTGAAACAATATTAATGGAAGGTATATATAACAACAGGCCGTAGCTCAATCATCATTATTCCTGTCAAGCGAGACAAACTGTAGAAACTATATCCATAGACGGAAAGGAATTAAAAGAAATTCGAAAATCCTGTTATTCATAGATTGTACTATCAAAAATAATCGAAAGTGCTGTGTTATAATAAAGGGAAGAAGCGACGGGCGGGGTATGCTCTATGCACACGCAAACTTACAGACCCCACGATAGACTCGTCATTGCCATAATTGTCATATTATATTTGTCATTTGAACAGATTACGGCAATATTGGAGACTTGGAGAGGAATTTTGTGTACTGCCCAAAATTCTAAAGAGGGCACTGGAGAGATGCCTTCTATGAATTAATAACTTTAATGAGTGACAGGTTAGATAAAATTGGAAGAAACTAATAATAAGTCCATTATGTCGAGTGTTGGGCTATACGGATACGGATTGGAAGCATGGACGATGAGGAAGGACATCAAATTGCTTAGGGCTAAGCGAGTGACATGCTATATGACATCTGTTGTTAGCATTAAAACGGTGTTTAATACAGAGTTATCTCTCACGTTCCGTCCAACGAACTTCTTCCATTCTGCGCCTCACGATCCAAATTTCCAATGATTCTAATCTTTTCTTGTCACCTTCTCTTATTGTCCATGTGTCTGATCCATAAAGGACCCCATATAATCGTTTAATCCTTTTCTTTTTTAAGTTTCTATTTATTTTCCTCTCAGAAGTTCTTTCCTTTTGTAAAATGCATCTTTTCCCATTCCTATTCTTCGTTTAATCTCTTGTATAATCCTGCTTCTGAATAATATAAATGGTATTGTGGATAGCGGGAATCCTTGCCTCGCTACCCTTCCTGTTCTTCCTGATTCTGAGTATTCACCATTTATTCTTTTTTTCACACTCTTTCTCACATGAAATCTCGAATTGCGACGAACAGAATGTGCTGGATGGATGGATCCAGGATTTAACGACAGCTTATGACAACAGAGGCCGTTGCCGTCGACAGAAATCTGCGAGGCATATTGCAGCACTTACAGCTTCAGAATGTGCTAATCCGGTCCTAAGCTTATAGAACATTCCGTAGAGTTGTTTCAACATCGTTCTGGGCATACATGGAGACATAGCAAAGGATGGCGAGAGTCAGCTGGAAGGAACGTAGGACAAAGGAAGTGATACTGGTAGAATTAACAAAAAGCCGGAAGAGAAATTGGTTGGTCCGAATAATTAAAGGAGGCTTTCCCTTCCTAAGATCTGTAACTGAAGAAAGAATTGATGGGAAGAGACTCGAGAAAGACCGATAGAAGGATTTTAACTGATGTCATTATGGTTTCTATTGAAATTAAAGAGATTTAACGTTTACTGTCATAATTTTGCATCTCCATTATCTGTCTTATTTTGCTGCAGGCATTTAAATTCAACTCCTGTGATAACGTGTCATCGTTCGTCCATACTGAACATTATCGTATTATTTCCAGGATGTTTTCTAGAATGGAGCAGGAGGGTCAATACGGTGACTTCATCGAAGGTCTTGGTCCGTCACAGATGGTCGGACGCCAGGTTCTTGGTCTTCCATGCATGGGCGAGATTCAGCTGAGCATCGCTGACCGGAAAGGTCAACTCGAGGTAGAGGTCATAAGAGCGAGGGGCCTCGTCGCAAAGCCAGGAGCAAAGCTACTTCCAGGTGAGCTGTTCGGGAGGTTTCTGACATAAGCTTATTATTAATCCACAGTTTAACGTCGTCATATGACATTTACGGCAGTTGATGACAATTTGAAACATTTACAGCACAGTGCAAAGAAATTCATAGCGTCTGAAAGACACCATTCAAAACTGTCTGAATTTTAAACTGTCATTAGTGTTCATTGTTTTACAACATAAATAATAATGGTATTAATAACCTCAATAATACATGTAATATGGTATTTCATGCAAATGTAACAATATTTGCATTAATATTTGCATAAAGAAATGTTCAAAATAAAACAAATTGTGTTTGACCAGTCTCTATGTACATTATGCAATCATCAAACTTTGAAAGAATCTTTTAACATGAAATTTTTTCATAATGTTCTTATTCTATCAAACAGTACTACAGAAATATTTTCATATGATGTATGTTTAAAAAATATTTCTGTAGTAATGTTTGATAGAATAAGATTAAGATGTCCTAAGCTTGGAAATTATTTATGCATCTATATCATCCGTTGGTACCGTTTTAAAGGTATCTAATGTAATTGAGTGCATTTTTGTTGATTAAGAACGAGAAATAATATCACAAAAATGCAGAAATGCTGACATGAGTGACGGTGGTAAATAAAAGTAACAAGAATAACTAGAATTTGTTATATAATGATCTTTGTATGGCTAGAGAACATGGTTTTGCTCTAGGTCTTAATTGGTGAATGGAATGGGGATGGAGTGGACGATGGAGTTGGTAAAGAACAAGGTGGAGAAATGAAGTTTGACATCTGCTCTGTTTGAAAGTTCAGAGACTGTTGGGAAGGCTTGTTCTAAGTAACCTAGACTTTTGGCTTTTCTTAGGAGTTTTAAGTAGGAACTCTTTATCATAGAAAAGGATTAAACCCCACCAGGGTGTGGGGGCATATAAGTGTGGGAAGTGGTTTTGGTTATGTTATAAATATCTGACGGCATAAAGAAGTGAAGCAAGCTATGAATATTGGCAGACACCTTAGAAACCTTTCAAACGATGCTAATTGGAAATATTTAAGCCTAGACCTAATCGCAACAGTTATTATAGCCTTTAACAAGTTCCATTCGCAAAGGAAAAGACTTGCTTGCACTCAGGTAGTGCCAGTCCCAAATATGAATAAAGGAAGAGGGCAACGCCAGTGATTTTTATCATCACATAGTCATGACGCATATTTTATACAGCAAAGCTAACAGATTAACAAATAATAACTTAACCTTTCCATCCGCGTCAAATCCTAATTCTTTACTAAATGTGTAATAATAAGAATAAAAATAACCAATATATTTATATATAAGTGTATATTCACATATCTAAATGCATAATTACACACATGCGTACATTGCTATATGCATACATACATATATACATATTGTCACATTAACATAAGATTAAACGCCTGTGTTACGTTACGCCTTTGTGTAGCGCCGTACATCAAGGTGTATTTGATGGATGATAAGAACTGCGTCGAGAAACAGAAGACGATGACGGCCAGGCGAACGCTCGACCCACTCTACCAACAACAACTATGCTTCTGCGAACCATACAACGGACGCATACTACAGGTTAATAAGGATGATGATGATGATGATGATGATGATGATGACGACAATGATGATGACGATGATGATGACGACGACGATGATGATGACGACAATGATGATGACGTCGACGATGATGATGATGACGACAATGATGATGACGACGACAACGCGACGATAACAATTAATAATAATAACAATACTAATAATGTGGTTGCCTTCAGAGGCACATTTGCCCTATTACACATTGCCGAATGAGTTAGTTGCTTGGAATAGCCTCTCATCGGAACTTCGATCCTTGTCTAAGAACTCTGTACTCATTTTTGTTCCACTCTGAAATCTGTCTTAGGACTTAGAGCGCCTCAGAGTAGTTTTCAAGAAGAGTCGCTATATTAAGTATATTTGATTGATTACTTTACATTAGAATACGCTACATTACGTTGGTGTCTGGTGTAGGTTACGGTGTGGGGTGATTACGGTCGTTCCGATCGTAAGGTGTTCATGGGTGTTGCTCAAATCAAACTGGACGACCTTGACCTTTCTTCGATGGCCATTGGATGGTATAAGCTATTCACTCAGTCGTCTCTTGTCAGTGCAGGAGGAATGCCAGCACCAACAGCAGACATGGCTACGATGCAACGGAACACAGGAGGAGGAGGAGGAGGAGGAGGAGGTGGAATGGCAATGGATGCCACACGGCCAACAGGGAACTACAGGACGGGACTATCCAGGTCGTAACACAGGTAGGGATGGAAGAGGGATTAAGTGGGGAAGAATTTGGGTGGTTTTGGGTGGTTCGGTGGGTGGGTGAGTACTTGCGTGGATGGGTGGACGAATGGATGATGGATGTATGAATGGGTGAAAGAGGAATGAACAAGTAAATGCATGTATGAATGAATGTAATGAATGAATGTAGTGAATTAATGTAATGAATTAATGTAATGAATTAATGGAAGCATGGATGGATCGATGGAGAATTGAATGAATGAATGAATGAATGAATGAATGAATGAGTAAATGAATGGATAGATGGACGAGTGCATTGAATGAATCGATGTATATGGGTAATAAAAGTTGGCTTAGCATTTAATTAGATTTTTATAGATCTTTGCAATTTTTACTAATTATCAATTTGTTGTTGCGTTAATTGTTGCGTGCAACTAATGAGCACCTTAAAATTAAAATTAAAAAAAATAAATATTATAATCTACTATTTTTATATTAAATATACATCTTGTAGCTAATATGGCTAACTTCAGTTCAACAGATGACGTCATGTTTAAAGAAGCTGACGTCATTCTCCTGTGTCATTCTTTTTCCTGTCCAGAACGGAATC
The DNA here is from genome assembly GCA_959347315.1 of Bimastos eiseni. Classification (NCBI taxonomy): domain Eukaryota; kingdom Metazoa; phylum Annelida; class Clitellata; order Crassiclitellata; family Lumbricidae; genus Bimastos; species Bimastos eiseni. The sequence goes on from OY365820.1 coordinate 895,389, forward strand.
CACGTAATCAAAGCGAGGACGACCTTCACACCGGATGAATGAACGGTGCAAGCGCAGTGACGGGGAGGATCCCATGGAAACCCTGTAGAAGAAACCTGCGGAAGAAACCTGTGAAAAAATTTCGTGAAAAAACTCGTGGAAAACCCTGGCCGCAGTCCTTCTCCGTGGCGCAAGGACGACGCACCTTTACGAGTGTTTACTAATTACTATGCATAATTACGTCAATAATCGTTGTTAGTCAATTAATTCTTTTATGTGTCACGTTTCCATAATCGTCAAACCGCCGCTGGCATGCCCAGAAAGATTGCATGGGGTACAGTTGGCTATGACGGGCTTTTTCGACACCTTTAAAATGTTGGTCACTGATGATGCTTTATAATTATAAAAATTCATAAAATGTGCTACGTGCCTCCCATTATCGCATCACAGCTTCAAATTTATATAGCGCTCCTCCCAGAATAGCTATTCAGAGGCGCTCTTATCACGGGAACCCCATGAGAAAAGAAATGTCTTTAAAGAGCGAGAAGCCGTTGTATAGAATCCAGGTCATTAAAGGTAGATGGACCAACCATAGTAAACGCCGGGTGTTGGGTCAAGGCAGTCTTATTCGTAGGGGCAAAAATTTCAAGATAATCGCATGGAACTTTAGACACCTCTATAACGTGTTTAAATTTGGCTATAAAATTAGGTACGGGATGTTGTCCTTGTTCGAATTGTGGGTTATTCCTTCTAAGCATTGATTGGTGTAGTTTTGAATTCAGTGGAAATTTCTTTATTATTCATTAGGATTTTCAGATTAATCTTTTTTGCCAGGTAAAGAAATGATTGACTGCAATTGTTAATTTTTTGCCCACAGTCTTGTCAATTTATATGACTGCGAAAATTATGAAGCCAATTTCTTCTACCTGTATATCGTTTTATTATATAATTTTACACGTATTATTATGATTATTGTTTTCACGACTACTTATTTTTTTACTAATTTTATTACTACAAGTACTGCTGCTGATACTACTGCTAAACGCCTACTATAATTTCACTCTTACCACTCCAATGAAAACTAGTCCAACTATTATTATTATTATTATTATTATTATTATTATTATTATTATTATTATTATTATTATTATTAATGTTATTATCATTATTTTTATTATTATTTTTATTTCATTCGGTGATTTGCCTTAGTAAGTAGATGTAGGGGAGATTTTCACTTGGGTTCTTCGTGTGACGTCATGTCGTTGCTCTAATTTGACTGTTTTCTAAACATCCCTTCATTTATTACAAACGTTTTCATTGCGACCAACTTTAGTGGTCGTCAAGAGCCAATTAGAAATTAGTTCGTGCTTTCGGAGCATTTATTGTTGCTGAGGAAATCAGTTACCCAATGGTGCGACATGGAAAGCGATCAGTTTAAACGATAGCACACCTTTAAAATGGTTTCAAGAATGGGCGACAACAGACACCTACCTTCTTACAGGTCTTAGATGTCTTAAACACCCATAAAATATTTAAGGCCGCTGCTTCTCAAATTTCCAAAGGTTAATTTGTCCAGTGTCTTGTAGCCCCGTTAAATTTCAGTCAACGTTAATTGACGAGGTGTTCAAGCCACACCGACAACGTGAATACATTTCTACGACCATTTTACTTAAGCCATTAACAAAATGAATCGAAATAATTCCAAATAGTTTACAGTGTTCACCTGCAGCCTTTGTTTGATATGTTCCACAAAGGTTTTCACAAGCGATTCCAGTTTAATTTCATGAGTTTTATTTCACGCAATTTCACGTGTTTTATTCCATTCGTAAAGTGGATTTTAGTGATGCTGAATCAATTGTTTAACAACACTTGTGCTGATATTTAAGTCGTATTAATTTCGCTTGATTAATTTTCACGTTTTCTGAAATGACATTGTGTTCAATTTAAAATGTCTATTGTAACATTATTTCATGCAACATATTCTGTGACGTTTTCAAATGGACGTTTTTATTCAAAAATGTTCACAAACGAACTTGAATACGGTTTGGGTTTTGTACGATATCGGTTGAAACATTGTGCATTCACTATATGACGATGATTATAAACTTGGCAATTTACACAAGGGCCTATAGAAATTGATTAGTCCTTGAAAGGTCAATTTGACCTACTTTTTCACATAAATCCTTTAAAAAATCTAAATATCCTAAAATGCTTAGTCGTAAAACAGTGATACGTATACCACGTACCCAGAATAAAGGTGGTAGTTTGATTGTTTAAAACCTCATACGGTGTAATAAAGCTGAATTATTTAGCGAACGAGCTCTTTTCTGCAAAGGATTGTGCATTTATGTGAAGCGATGCTTCTATTTCAAAATATAAATCGCTTGTAAGAACCCGCATTCTGTAAATAACCCCCCTTTTTGGCGTTTTAAGGGGTAACCCTTAAAGCTTGGAATTAGATATTACGTGACGATGGAGTGCTTGAGTACTGTCCCGAGTGTGTTCGGAGCATTTTCTTTACCGAAATGTAGAACACAATCGAGTACGTTGCTACCCCGAAGCGCATTATATACTATTGATTATCAATTGAGAAATTGAGTTTAGTCTACTGTGTTTCGTAATTTTTATATTCTATTCTTTCTATCGTAATCATCGGCAAACTGTACGTTAAACTCTGTAAATACTAAATGTAAAAAATAGTAGCTCCGGCTAATTGCTCTAAACCTTTCCGTTGGTTTTTCTGTCGTCCTGAACCAGGTTAAGCTGGGACATGGTAGGGATATGAAGCTGCAACGTGTCAGCCAATCAGTGATCATCTTTCCTGATACATTGCGAGCGAAGTCTGTGGTCGGCTTCGCAATGAATGAATTGACTTCCGGGTACAAGTCAGGATACCTACCATTAAACGTTTAATTTATAAGCGCCGAAAAAGTTCATCTAGGATGTCAAAAAATCTTCATTTGAATTAGTAACCCCAAAAATAGCTCGATAATCTAGCTGGGAGTAACATGTTAGGTATATAAAAAGACCAGGCGTCAGACAATAAGTAATTTTCTGATACATTGCAGGCGTTGTCTGTAGACTGGTTTATTTCGGAGATCCCATACCATACATGTGATCATTATGATCGGACATTTATGATTTGCTGTGTCATGGACGAAGGCATTGACATATATTCCATATTACTGGTACGTGTTCCATATTATGGGTATGTGTTCCATATTATGGGTATGTGTTCCATATTATGGGTATGTGCGCCCACGGGCATGTTTGCTGTTGTCAGTCTGTATGTTTCCTGCTCACATAGATAACTGTCTGTAATTATTTACTTACTTACTAGATTTTGCTACTTGTTTTTCGTTTCTTTTGCCGCATTTTCTATTAAATTCTTGAACAATTATACAGAAATATTGTGTCTTTGTTCCTCCACAGAATACAGAATATTCAAGGATTGCAGTTATAAAATGGCGACGAATTAACTCATAGGTCGTTGTAATTGCAGCGCATCTGTTTCCATGCAAACGGTGTTATTTATACACATGCTTTGCTAAATTCCTCACTGTATATCATCGCCTCATCGTGTTATTCATCGCGACATCACCTCTTTTCCCTAAACCGGGTCACTCTTCACCTCATTGTTCATATATGATCAGGGGCTACATGTATATATATATATATATATATATATACATGTATATATATATATTATGAATTTTACTTCAGGCGCTTCTACTCTGCGCATTTCTCTAGCGCCACTTTGATCGATGATGCACCAATTGATGGCTCGGAGCAATAATGACCGAATTTATTGTCCTGCGTATTCGCATCATTCGACATTACTCCTGTGTTCAATGAATATATAGTAATGTTAATACCGTTTTAAGGGTGTCTAACAATGCGTACTAACTGATCGGACACAGCGTCTCTTAATCCTAACAATGGGGGGCAAAAGTTTCAAAGTGTGTGATAACAGAAGCTGATTAGCATCGCCCTCCTCCTTTATCCAGGCTTGGAACTTGCATGGCCATAATGCCATAAGTGATGGAGTTCTGAAATACATAATACCAGTTGCAGCTTAACGGCATTGTGATCATTAGCGTTAAGCAACTTCACTGGCTCCCTCTCCATGCTCGCATAGTCTAAAATGCTCATTCTAATGTTCATGGCTCAGTGGGCTCTTGCCCCGAGATACCTCTTGTTGACGTAATACTTCGGCCTCGTTCAGTTTCCTCCCTTCGTCCACTTCTCCCTTTCTAGAGACGGACTTTTTGATTCATCGTACAGCTATGGCTCAGTTTGCTTCAATTGGTCCTTCTCTGTGGAATGTACTTTCATCTGTTCGCTCTAAATTCCATAATTCTATCTGGCAGTCTCTCGTCCTCTTTGCTTTTCTCAAAACCGACTTCTTCTCACACAGCGCTTCTGAACGGTTCACCTTACTATAGAAGCGCTTAATAAATTTGTATGCTTAAATACAATAAGATGCAATTTTAAAAAAACATTGATTCTTAATACACCTTTTACGAGGATACGAAAATTTTCTCAATTGCCAGAGGAAGACTGAGAGCGCCCCTATAAGACGAGATGTGTTAGTTAAATCCTCTGCAAGGAATGGTTTGGCGAATATGTTGATTAATTAAATATGCGCTCTGCATAGGCCTGAACGCATTCATGCAGAAATTTAGCTGGTTTTGGAAACAGTCATTCAAACCTTCTATTCTTTTAAATGAACAAATATCGAATTTCATTATGCGTTCCATTACAATTTTGCACACATTTTCTTACATTTTGTGTAAAAGTACGTGTGTCCTAGAGTGCAGTTTATATTTCGTGCCATATGGCCGATTTAAAGGTGTCTAAAATCTAGTACTGTCTTTAAATGGCATCATTATTATTATTACTGGACAGGAAAGAAAGATTTCCTCACCAGTCTCAGACAGTTTAATTGTTCTAATGATCGACGGAAGAGAAGAAATATATTCATATACGTCAGGATATTAAAAGTGAAATTGCTGATTGTAAACTTCAGGTATACCCTATTAATTGACGAAGGCGATGCAGCTCTCTTTGGTGAATCTCTTTGTGAGGGTTGAAATATTCGTTCAGTTTTAAAGGGTTGAAATATATTGAGTCTGATGTAAAAGACTTGTGATTATCTAATCTTAGCATTAAATTATTCGTTGTAGATATTGGAAACAACATCTTTCGACTACTAATGTCCATCTATGGCATCGACTTTTGCTTGTTTATGGCGATGCTGGAGTGAAAAAAAGCATACAAATATAAAATTATCTTGTATTTCACGGTTTTATATTCAGTTTGTGTAGAAGATTGTTTATTTTTTGTATTATAACGACCTCTTAAATTAAACTATAATGCGTTGGAACGAAGATCAGCAGACGATGACTGACTAGGGTGGCCTTAAGGGGACTCAATAAGTGGAGACCGAATTACAAGTAAAGCCAGAAAGACTGAGTGACGTAATCAGACAAATAATGCAAAATGTGTCAAGGTAAAGGTTTATCTCTAGCTCTGTCTGTCAAGGTTGGTCATGTGTGTTTATTAACTTTAGCCGGATGTCTAACTTAAAAATGTTTAAAGTGTTTCATATGATAGTAGAAACTGTGGAATCGTAGATGTTGAGGGTTCTAGGCTGAGGCGGCGATCTCGTTTGACCGGTGGGAGGAACACCCATTAAAGAGGAGTAGGAAATGTGGGAGGACACACGCATGACTTTTCACTTCTATGCAGAAGGTGGGGGGACTTACCCTCTCAGCCCATCCGGGTCGTCGCAGTTGACAAGTTTAAAATTCACAGAAGGCGGCGTACTCTTCCGGTTTTGGCCGGCTGTGCAATGTGTCCATAGTCTAAAAAAGAGATCAAGGAGATGCAACTGTTTCTTCCGCGACTCGTCGAAGAAGCCATCGTCAGACGCCAGACGCCTTCGTCACTGGTGAGTGAATTTCCCCATTTGCAGTTGTATAGCGCATTTCCTGTTACAATTATCAGTCACAAGTCTTTTTGTCTTGGACGAACGACTTAGTTTAGCAGTTTCATTTTGTATGCCCTGACGTGTAGATTGCTCGATTTTCTAAAGTTTATGATTTTGCTGCAACTTTCGGTGATCCGCAGCTCTCTTCCGCTGTGACAATATTTCTGATGGCCTACTTTACGGGTAAAGAATATAAGCTTATAACATTATACGTATTCAAATAGGCCTATGTTGGTATGTACGTATGTAAGAGAAAACTTAATAATAAGTTATAGCACATTTCAAGATAAGCTTAGGCCCGCCTCACAAAAGTGTTCAGCTAAATATGGCTACAGCGATGAAGACGTTCATTGAGAATCTCACGCACCCACAAGCGATGAGTGGCTTCAACACTTCGCGCTGATTGATTGATTGATTGATTTTATTTTACTGCAACCAAAGCAAAACAAGAATCATTATCCGGTTAAGCAAATAAACTATACAAAATACATTGGAAAAAATTATTATAGCAATAGATAGAAGGTTACAGATGGGAAAGCCCCAAGGGATTTTCTCCCGCTGACGGGGCTACCCCCAAGACTATTCAATAGATCATTGGGCACAGTTTTGCTTATCAAAATTCTAAGCTATGGTAACTAATATCACATAACACATAAGTATTTTAAGAAGTATGCTAGATACTTAACTAACTTAGCTAGCCTTAACTAAACTGCCATTCGTCCACTGCCGCAGCAGATCTGCTAAGGGTGTCTTAATTTGCCTAGAATTCCTTAGTCCTTCTGGAGGAGGGGATCAAATATTAAATGGGCTATGAGTTTGTGCTTGAAGAGGTGTAGAGTAGATGCTAGTAAAATGTCATTTGGTGTTCCCCGTCTGTCAAAAGAGATCGCCGCCTCAGTAGATTGTCATTTTAATTGTATCGATTATATCGTTTCTATTGTATAGACCTTGTAGCGAACATTGTAGTTAATTTTTATCATTGTTGATTGTAACCAAGGCGGGGAAAGGATCAAACCCAATTCCGTTGCGTTGGCATTGGGAAAAGCGTACCACCAGTCGCCCCAAAGGGTTGTTTGGCCGGCCGCCAGCTTATGACCTGTCTTGACCTCCTTGAATATTAATATTGTTGACTCTATTCTGTGTTTTTGTGATGTTTGTGTTAATCTGGAAATTTCCATGTCGCCCTAAACCAATGTCGATTGATAGTGTGTAGTCTGTTCAAAGGCTAGATGCACTACGAGCAAGGTATTGTACTATTTACATATTTCTATAGCGTCTACAACCTAATGAGAGGCGCTGCGCTCTCGATGCTAAAATCCCGTGGGAATAGAAAAGTCTTAAGAATGCGAGCAGAGTCAGAAGCACAGAGTTAAAATGCAGAAGGCATACGTACTTGAATCATTCCAAAGCCAACCGAGACATGAGAAGGATGGTGAAGGAAAGACGAGGAGTGGCCCTACAGGCCTAGTAACCCACGATGGTTAGTAGCAAATGACGGTCTTGTGAGTGTCCAGGTAGCAAGCGATGGTTCTGGCAATGCTTCACTAGGTTATAAATATCTGTACAATTACTAATTATAGGCCTGCATAACCACTCTTTGTAACATTAATAGTTTCTGTAGTGATCAGACTCGTTAATGGTCGCTAATGATGGCGAGGCATGGCCCATGGGTCGCTTGTGGACCAACGTCATGATCGTCGTCCCATAACGGCCAGGGTCTGTCATTGTTCACTCCATCCACCCCAAATCTTTTACCAAAGAGGCATCTGCTTACGTCCTTCTCAAACTACTCTTTTGACAACTCATTGATTTGACGCAGCGCTCGTGAAGAAGTTTGTGCCTTGCGCGTGACTGTCTTGCGGTGCTGTAGATGTTCGCAAGTATTTGAATTCGCATGTCTCACATGATGTCTGTATGGGAGGAATAACTGTTTCCCATTTAGATAATTAAAAATCACCTTTTCTCTAGTTTTTATTCCATTTTATTAATCTAACCTGATTATTTTAAGCTTCTAATTAAATTGCTGCTCGAAAGCGAAGCACCAACTTGTTCACGAGTAAGAGTATCGCTGGTCTCTCCAAGCAACCCATCTGACGAGACGCAGCGCTTGCAACCCAGAGCTTCAAGGTTGGGGGCAGCAAACGTCCAGCTATTAACTAATATTCGTAGGCCTACTGGTTAAGATGCGTGGTTTAGGCCTTTGGTATGAAGCTTGCTTAGTAGGAGTCGCACGTTTTTCATTAATTTTGTAAGGTTATAAATAGTTTTCTGCAATGCGGAGCTTGACTCGAATAGGTTTGGGAACCACTTCATGCGAAACGCCTGAGGGATTATATCTAGGCCTATGCCTAGCTGGTCTCTCCTCGATTAATATTAATATCAACTTGCGATAATTTGTCATTAGCCTCTAACTCGTTCTTTGTGCAAAATCAGTTTTTTTGAGTCGCGCATAAAATTAAGCATCCTTACACCCCTAAAAATAGACTCCTGTTATTTGGCCCGAGCACAAACGGTACTGCTATTATTAAGCTTTAAAAATGTTCGATTGCATCAATTAGGTCTACACCACATTAAAGTCCTATCTGGGCATTGCGAAATTACGTAACGCACCTGTTTTTATAAATAAAGACGAGGCTACATAATAACGTTTTAGGTCGGGTAACTCCCCATAATATCCGGTTTACTTTTACGGGCTGATTTTCGAGGGCATCGTAGCGTTAAATTTCTCTTGTAAGTGCAGGCATGTGATGCGTCACGTGATTCGCATATCAATTCGAAGCAAATGATTTCAATTACTATTTTTCCTATTAATTCTTTGTCGTTTAATTTGCGATTATGCGCTGTGTTTGCTTTCTGAGTCTTTTGTTGTTGGGTGTTGTTGTTGGTCAGCTTGATTTCCGGCGACAAAGCGATGTGGTGTCTTTTTCGAATCGCGACCACGGGCTTCCTCCCCTTCCAGGCTCCTCTGACGAGGGAGTGGCCACCCCATTCTCCGTTGACGACGACCATGGCATTGGAAGGGTGTTCGATGGAATCGGGGCCATCAGCGGAGGAGGGGTCAGTTGATTTTATTTAGCGTTTTTTTAGCGAGCGTAGACGTAAACTACAGACGGCACTAAATAGTCACGCACTGGGAACCATCGTTTTAACGCCATCGTCAAAACCCAGCAGAACAACCATGGCTTACAGAAAAGTCGACCGAATGCTAAGCAATAGAGAAGATGAGGGCGCAAAGGAAAAGAATGCAAGAGGTAGTATAACTACAGCCAGTATCGCTCGGCGACCTCCGTCAAATTGGTTCGCATTCGGATATTGAATATTCGGCATGGAAAGCCAGCCGCATGTGAAATTCATTTATAAATCTTTTATGAATTCACATTGCTGCACACATTGCTCAGATAAAATCAAACTCACTCCACAGTTATTAACATGGTCTACTAGAAAATAATCACAAACTGATTTAATAAGGTTGGTAACCAGGTTGGTAAATTTGGGTAGAAACACTGGTAAATGGCATTTACGATCATATTCATTAATTCATTACAGTTGGTCAATCTATGCACTTCATTGTTCCAATGATGAGTTATCCGCTCAATTAAAAAATAATCAGACATTTATTTAATGTGGTAGGTAAGTGGGTCAGATTTGGCATGAAACACAAGGAAGACCAATTAACCATTTTTGCACATTTTCTCACTCCAGTTGGTGAATCTGTGCACTATATTCTTCTTATCATTAGTAATGCACCAAGGTTATCAGAAAATAATCACAAACAGACTTAATGAGGTTGGTAAGTGTGCCAGATTTGGGTCAAAACACGGGAAAGCCATTTTCTCACAGTTTCTCACATTTTCTCACTCCAATGGGTGAATCTATGCATCAATATTCTTCCTATCATGAGTTACCCACCTTCACTATCAGATACTATTCAGAAACTGATTTAATTGGGTGGGTAAATGGGTCAGATTTAACTTGTCCCACATTTTCTCAGCACAGTTGAATTAAATAAGTTTATGGATGCTAATTAGATAGATAATGCACATAATTATATGAAATTAGTTAATGTTCATTAATTTCTTATTTATAGGCTACATCAAAGCTTCTCGTTAGCTACAAAGATCCACACCGGAGCAACATTCTCGATTACCTTTTCAAGGTTTGAGGTCTTACGATTTAAAAGTTTATCACTTGTTTTTTTTGTCTTAGTGAGATGCTAATTATTGAACAATTTTCTTCTTTTTGACACATGTAGAATTTCTGTAGGGATTTGATTATCGTATTTTGATTTGCTATTGTGCTGTTGAGAATTTAGTCTTGTTATTGTTAGTCATGTTTTGCTTGCAATGTTAAGATTATATAGTTTTGGCTGTATAGAATAATTTTGCTGAAGCTATTTAGAATTTCATTGATTCTTGTAGTTAATTTACTTGTGTTTATTCAATTTAAATTTATTTTATTCTATTTGTTATCTTGTGCTGATGTTGTTTTTAAATTCATTAATTCATGTAATTAATTAAATTTTATTAATTTGTGTTGACTTAGTTTTATTGTATTGATTTGATTTGATTTATTCTATTTGATTTTTTATCTTGTGCAGCATTAAAATTCAGTTCCTGTGCTATGAGCTACTTTTGAATTTGTTTCTTTTAGCCAGGATTTGGTGCATCCCTGCAGATTCTGAAGGTGGAAATTGGGGGCGACTCACAGAGCTCTGGTCAGTGGCACTACATGACTACAACACTGCATGACTAGGAGATCACAACATCACATGACTTTGGATGGGGTGCCTTTCGGGTGCTTCTGCTTCTGCCCATATTCTTTGGACTTTTCTTTAACCACAGGACTCATTGGGCTGAGATTGCCTCTGATTAGGTTGTGCTGGGAGAGGTGCTATAGAAATCTGTAAATAAAATATATTACAATTAATACAACATCCATGTCAGCTGTCAAAGGGAATCCATTGGTTGGTTCCACGTGTGTGTGTGGGTCTACTACTGCCCATATTCTTCAGACTTTTCTTTTCTTGCAGGACTCTCGCTCTAAAATTGTGCATTAATTCATTGGTGCATTCATACACAGGTGCACTAATTCGTCGTCTGGATACTCATCCAATTCAGTTCATAGTTTTGCTAACAGACGTATTTTACTCGTTAGCGGTGATGTCTAGCGTGATTGAGGCCAGTGTCTCAATCAGTGGAAAAATCTTGAAGGGTGCTAAGTAAATGTTTGATTACATTACAGTACAATAAATACAGTATGTTTAATACATTACAATGATGTTATTCTACTACTCTCTTTTCTCTTCAGATGGATCCGAGTCTTCGCACATGCATTCGGCCGACGATCAGAATTACAACCGCGGATACGAATGGTGGCTTATGAAGGAGGCGAAGAAGGTTGATGCATTTGTTTTAATAATAATGATTATTATTATTATTAATTATAATAATGTACAGCACAAGAAATATATGGTTTAGTAATTAAAAAATTAATAATATTAATAATGTCAATAAGAGTAATGATTATTATTATGCTGATAAGGATTACGATACTTATAATTATACTTACGTTCTATAGAGAAATCCGGATATCAAGCTGTATGGATTGCCGTGGACATATCCCGGATGGGTTGGTGGAGGGATCCGAGATCCGTTTGTCAACCGCACGGCCACTGCCTTCTACATCATCAACTGGATAAATGGAGCCAAACGCCAGCACAATCTCACCATCAACTACATAGGAGTCTGTCTTATTCATTACTATACATTTTTTATTCAATTTCAATTGTTATTCATTAATATTTTTTAATATTGATTATTATTTATTGATCATCATTATACATTGTTATTTATTAGTTTTTTTATTAGTCAATAGTCATTATTACTGGCTGATCATTACTATGCATTTTTTCATTTAAATTTTATTGTTTTTCAGTAATATTTTTTATTATACATTTTTATTTAATTTTCCTTATTATTCATGGTTATTCAATAACATTTGTTATTATTCATTGTTTTCGTTATTGCAGATATCTTGATATCGCGCTTTAGCGAGTCTATTTGATTATTATAATTCATTAATATTCATTATTGTTCAGTATTAATAACCGTAATTTTTTTTCATCCTTGGTGCTTACTGCCAGATTATTTTTATTATTTCTGGTTATATTCAGTAGTATTATTTTTTTAAAAGGTCCCCTTCTTGGCCGGTAGTACTTGTTTCCCTTGCAATCAATTAGAGTGCATGGGTTCGATCCTCCTCCTCCTCCTCTTCTGAAATGGTTACCATGTGGGGACCTTTTGATCGAATCATTTGCTCACAATTGCTCAACACCATCCTCTCATGCCTTCTTATCAGACTGTGACACTTGACAAACACTTATGATCATGAAATTGGAAAGAAAAGAAAAACAATTTTCCGTTTTCATTTTAGGGCTAATGTGTAATTTTGTGGCATTCGTCTTGTGATTAACTAATCTAATCTAGTACCATAATGAAATAAGTTATTGATGAAATCTCTAATATTTCAGTCAGTCAATGTCGTTGTGAAATGAGAGTTGTTTGTGGATATTTTCTCTTCAGGTTTGGAACGAAAGAAACTGTGATGCCACCTACGTCAAGGTATTGAATCACGAGTACTACTATGGGGGACTTAGTTACATGTCCGAAATAGTTTAACTGTGATTATAAAGTAACAATTTCCTGGGAAAGTTTTTCTTACCTCAGTTTTTGATTGGCTGGTTGATTGATTTATTAATTAATTGATTGACGTGGTTATTACCTTATTAACCTATTCCATTCTTGCGTCTTATGTGGAATAATATAGATTTGTTAATTATTGATTAATTCAGGTTTTTTAGAGCTGGTCTAGATCTGCAGTCAATTTTTTATAGCTTAAACTTCATTTTATTCATATGATTATGATTTTAAAATGAATTGATTCAAAAGATTGATTGACTTATTATGGCCTAACTGATTCACAGAATTATCTGTTTCTGATGAACTATTGATGGATTTTCTGTTCTTGCAATGATCATTGGAGGCAGTGGTAAAATTTCTCATCCAGGACTTACACATATATATGAATGAAAGCCCTAAGATCAAGTCAGACCAAGTGGCGAATCAATAACAGATATAATCGCTATTTGCTATTCGTTTAGGCATAAAATGAGTAAAACAAGGTGCATATGGTTGATTTTTAAACTAAATATTTATTTAGGTGTAAGCATTATTTAGGATGCTTTCAATATCAATATGGTGGATCTCATGGTTGAAGTGGTGGATCTCAAATCCAAAATTCCGGATCGCAGATCCGGCTGAATTTAACCACTGATTTTATGAATGAATTGTGTGTGCAATTGAATTTTTCCGATCTACCATAGCATATGATTATCCGATTGATTTATCGTTGTGTTTGATTGCTGTAGCTGTTGAGAAGACTTCTGAACGAACAAGGCCATTCCAATGTCAAGATTGTTGTTCCGGACTCCATGGACTGGTCCATCGTCGACAAACTAATAGCCGATCCAGAATACTTGGCTGCCATCGACATTGTAGGGTGAGCTCTACTCTTCTGACTATGGGGATTTGCAGGTGCCTCGCTTTCACACATAATGGACTCGTCTCCTTGATGTCTAATTAAGCTGCTAATGAGGTCCAGCTTAAGTGAATACTCTTCTCTTCTCTTGTTGCGTTATTACATTGTATTTTCAGATTTCTATAGCATCTTCCACAGTGCAGATTAATCAGAGGCGCTGCTCCCAGTGCGAAAAACCCACAGCAAGGGAATATGTTCTTTATTTATATCTATTATTTTATTTTGCTTTTGTTATTTTCGTGCTCTATTTTATTTAGAGCATTTATTATTATTATTATTATTATTATTATTGTTATGTATTTTTATTGTAAGGGTCCATTTATTTTTTATGTTTTGGTAACACATGTATATTGTATGTGTTTGTGTTACAGGCAGCATTACCCTGGAGCCTTCAGTCCGGAATCAGCCCGGAAGTTGGGCAAGGCGCTGTGGGGATCCGAGGAATACAGCTCGACGAACACCCTCTCCGGGGGAGGGTGCTGGGCAAGGGTCAGGGCTTCGTTTTTTATTCCTCATCTCAAATTCTTTAATTCATGCGGTCAATTACAGTACATGTGATTGTATAGTAGTTTGAATGTTGGTCTGTCAATCAAAAGGTTGGGAATTGAAATCCTTGCCATATGGCAGAAATTTGGTTTGATATGTCTTCTCCACCTGCACCCCTATTGAACTTAGCTACAATGAATGCACTGATTGTAGATGAGAAGGCAAGGCAGAGGAATGGCCATCTTCCCTCCTATTCCAAGGCTAAGAAAAGGAAGCTGCTAAGAAACTGTTCGACATCAAGCAATACATAAGACTAGCACATTCCAAAAGAAGATCTTGGTTATACATAACAGAAGATTAGCCTAAAAATGACAAGTACTAAAAAAAATGTAGAGCGAAAAACAATAATATATATTTGGCAAGGAAGCAGCATGATGGTACAAGTATGTTCAAATCAGGAGAGCGACTGACATTAATTTGATACTCCGTGTGTTTCAAGTCTCTTTTCTGTCCAAGGCTCCTTGGTTGCTTCTCTCATTTCGTTCTTCAAGTTACTTATTTTGCTGATTGCTGACCTGATTGCAGCTTATTTTTTCTGGCTGATGCCTTGTGCATTTGACACTGATGTTACCGATTCATAATGACTATTCTTTAGTTCTTCTTTAGTTTTCTGCCTTTTCAGCAGGTTCGTAAATCCAATATCGCTACATCTCTCTGTTCTGGACCTCCTCATTCATCCTCTTGTAATTGCCACATTCCATAATGATTGTAATGCTAAATACGACATACAAAATGTTTCCTATTTTCTATTTCAGGTCTTGAATGAAAGTCCAGTTAACGCAATGTTGACGAGGTAATCTGAAGTGACATTCATGTCGCTGTTTATTCTCAAAATCTTCAAGACATCTAGTTGACATATTTACCATAAATAACACATTACATTCTAACTGCAGATTTTTTAGCAATTATCTGTTGACTGGGGGATTATGTGGATGGATTTGGTTGATGGCTGGTGCTGGACATGGGCTGGAGTAACTGGACAGCCCCAAGGAGTTGTTTAAATGTTGGGAGTCCTTTGCGTAACGTAATGGTGTTAATGGATGGCACTGCAGAATGGGCGGTTTTGGTGCCTGGAGCGGGTTCAGCGTTCTGCTGCATATCTTGTCGGACGAATTCCAAAATTTGGCCATGTCTCCGGCTATATACTGTGCTCCACTGGCTCCCCCTCCAACAGCGAATCTCGTACCATATCATCTCTTTGGTATGGCGGTCCTTGCTAGGTCTCGCCCCTGCCTATCTTTGCAATCTCTGTTAATCTACTTTGAGTGTACTGGATCATCGCTTTCTACGCTCTACTGAGCGAGGCATGCTCATTGTCCCATTTGCCTGTAAAACTACTAAACAGAATTGTGCCTTCTCGGTGGTTGGCCCCTCGCTCTGTAACAGTTGAATCTCATTATAAGAAAATTCCTAATTTTAAACTTTGCCATTCATGATGATAAATGACGAGGCAATGGTACTTCCCGGAGTGGCCATTTCAGTAGTGACCCACTACTACCCGGTTTGTACCCGGATCTGGCAAATATACATTCAAATACCTGGATTTGAAACCCGGTGGATATTGTCTACCCGGTCGGTCCCTACTCCTTCGCAGTAGCCTTGAAGGGGCACTATATAAATTTTCGTAATGAATTACTGTCAATCGAAAGTTTGGGGATTGAATTTCCCCACCATCGCCCAGGCAGAAATGTTTCTCATGATTTCTGCCTTAAATGCACCCAAGCCAACTGAACTATATAGTGTGTACGGTGAGGGAATGCACTAGCCACGCACCATCGTAAGCCGAGGCTAAGAAAATAAAGGCGCTTGCACTGCATACCCAAGATTAACACACGAGACTTGTTTACTTCTGCTTGGTTTGTTTCAAGTTTCATCGCTTGGAACCTGATCGCTAGTTATTATGATGGCTTCCCATACACAGAGGACGGTCTGATGTCAGCCACGGAGCCGTGGAGTGGGCACTACGTTGTCAGTTCACCCATATGGACGTCAGGTTCTCGAGTATTTTTCAAAAACTCATTATTGTTCACAATCAATTAATGCTCACAAATTAAACATTCTAGCGATATGCATGGCTGCATTACTGCGCTTTAGAAATTGTCCGTTTAATAATAATAATTCACTCTTATTTTACAACTTTATTTAGCAAATTTGTGAGATAAGTAGAATTATCGTCTGTCTTGCTATAACCTTGAGTCGAAGAAGCCAAGCTCTGTCAAGAAATACTGTATGAGGTGGAGGATATAACCAATGTTTCCTTTAATTTTTGGATGATTGTGTGCACAATAAAAAAATGTGCAGCTTTTCTATTATTTAAATGGTTCACACTTTTGTGCACATTTCCGAGCTGAATGCAAAAGCAGTTTAATTAAGATTTTATTCTATGATGATAAGTTCTTATTGCCTAAGAAGAGTTGCTAGCCTAAAGAAAAACAATGGGACGTATCAGCCAAAGAATCCAAGGTTCTCGAGTAAGGTAGGCCACAGCCAGATAGGAGACTCAATTTACAGCCAGATAGGAGACTCAATTTACAGCCAGATAGGAGACTCAATTTACATAGACTTTTGTAAGAAATTTTTTTGCACACTAACCGGCCTTGCGCACGCGCACTGTGTAGAGGGAACATTGGAGATAACCCATGCTAATCCATGCTAACCAAGCAGGCCTGGTGAGAGTATCTTGTGAAAATTGTACTGACAGAAATGGTTGTTTTAGCACATCACACGCAATTCTACCATCCCGGGTGGACCTACCTATTGCCCTACCATGGCCTTGGCAATCTCACTGGTAATGGAACGTACATTGCGCTGACCTGTCCAGATCGAAAACAGCTGACCATCGTCATCGAAACAATGGTAACAATAATCAGTCACTAGTTGTCATTAATTATGTGGGACAGGTAGATGATATTTTGAATAGGCAGATGGTTTTTAATGGGTTTATGTTATTTTGAATCAAACTATACAGAATTTATTTTAAATGGAGAGATGCTGTTTGGAATATGCAGGTTTAGAAGTTATTTTTCAATTGGCAGATCTTATTTGGACTAAGCGTTTTTAGAATAAATAAACCTGACTGTCGGCAGCCACGCATGGGGCCATACGATATTACATCTAATTTGCCAACGGTGAAAGAATGACTAGTCAACCTTATGGGAGACATAGGTATCTATCTCTGTTCCTCAGCTATGCGCCCCAATCTGTTATCCATTACTCCACGGCTTTTCTTCATTCAAAAAGGGTCTCTAACCTCAAAGGCCACATTAATTTTTGTTTTCTATATGAGTTCAAGCTTGTAGTTAAGTACTTATATAACAAATTATTGTACTTAGAAGAGGTGTGTAATTATTTCGAACATTCCCGCCGTTCTAAGTAAATAAGTAGGTAAACAGTGAGTAAAACCAGAAGTGTATTCGTGGTCTATAGTATTACAAGCATAGCTTTACGTAGCCAGCGTCTCTTGGGTGGAGGGCGCCATATAAATTAAGTAAATAAACGAACTGTTAGAATGTTCGGAATAACTTCTGCCGCACTTCAGAGACATTTGTTGACTTGATTTTTCGCTACCATTGATCAACATAATCCGTTGTCAGACAATATTTCAATTGTTCATGCTATTTCTAACGACGATGACACTCTGAAATTTACATGTCTTTAAACACCTTGAAATCGGTAAAACAGAAGCTATAATTACGAACTTTCTTCATATAACATTGATTGAATTACTCTTATGAGAATATACTCGCTGTTTACTATACTCGCGGTTTACTTTCATGATATACAACTCGGCCATTGAGGTTAGAAACAAGCGAAAGGGAGATGTAATTGAATATTTATGCAGCCCATAGGTTTGATTTATTTTATCCATACCCCTGCAAAATTTTCTATGAACGCCCATAATTGTCTTCATGCCTTGGTCTATTGCATTATCCAGGATTGACTACTGAATTCGATACTTCCGCCACTGCTCGTATGCTCTCGTAGACTAATTCCAGTTTGGATGTCAAATGCTGTTAAGTGTACTAGATGATGTTTAACTGTCTTATCCATTCGAAGGACCTTTGCATCATCGACGGCACAAATTCCAGGCGTAATAATTTTATAAGCCCTTTTATAAATTGTAGTCTCATTAAGCTGCCTGACAGCCAATAGATCTCCTCTCACGCGAGTGATTAAAACAATTATGTAGCCTAACTGAGTAACTGTGCTTGGACACCTTTAAACGCGTCATTCTGGTGTTATAAATACTGAATTTCCTTCGTCTATTTGGAGTATATTTGGCCATATCAAATCTATAGGTAAGAACCCAATTGATATATGCTCTCAATGTCAGATGACTGAAACAGTTGATCATATATTACTTGCTTGCAAGAAAAATGACTTATCAAATTTACTAATTAAACTATGCGCAGAAAAAAGGTGGATTATACTGTTATGAATATATTATCTATTCGAGATATCTATATTGAGGTATATAGCATACTAATAATAATAAATAATGGAAAGATTATTTAAAATTAATCAGTACAATTAAATAGTGGAATAATATTTTTGGATTCTTTATTATTATTCCTTTGGTTGTTATGTTGATTTGAATTATTGAATATTGAATATTACTTGTTAGCATTTATGTAGATAGTTTGACATTGATGTTATGAAATTGTTTCGATGCTCTGTAAATAAGATGGGAAAAACCTTCATGGAAAAAAACTGAAGAAAAGAACCGATACGGTCAAAAAAGAACCTTCATGAACAAAAACGAAGCTATGACTACATGAATAAATTTTACATATGTATGTGTGTATATTGTATGTATATATATATATATATTTATTCAATATGTATGTTTATATATGTAGGAATAAAATATAATAGTCATTTATATGTTATGAAATATCTACAACGACTGTTGCTGTCTCAGCAACCGGTCATGCAGAAATAGAACAAGACAAAATAAAGAAAGACAACATAAAGATAAAGGATTAAAACTATATAGGAAATTGACCTCTATGCGAAGCAGCATCGAAATTTTTCGGTTGTGGACGGCTTGAAATAGCCTCCATTGGATCTTCGGCTCTTGCCTAGGAACACTTTCTATCCCATTTTTATTCTACTCTGAAATCTGTCTTATTTTGCCAAGGTTGGACTGGGAGTAACTCTGAGTAGATTTCTTAATTGAAGAGGCTCTATATCAAGTTTCATAGATTGATTAGTGGGTTGATTAGTTGGTTGGTTAATTGACTGACTTAACTGACTGATTGATTGCGTAGGATCCTAGAGACTCCGGTTGTGCTTATCCGATGCCGAGGTTCACTGTTGCAGACCAGCAAACGGTTTCATTGAAACTCGGCGGATCATTCGTAAGTGAAATGACCTACATTCCAGAGGTCATGGCTAATAAATATTCAGTTACTTTGTCAATATAGCTACAAATTGCATATAAAGACCTTCACCCCAATTAAATCTTATCCAAGCTTGACCTCTTCTCGTGATGTATTTGAATGTGAGAAACTTAATTCATTCAACCTGGATTAATATGGAAGGGTTACGAAGCCACAACGTGTCAGCCAATCAACGATCGTCTTCTTTTCTGATACATTGCGGGCGATGTCTGTGATCGGCTATGTAGTGAATAAAGTGACTGCCGGGTTCGCGGCAGGAAACTCCACCACTGTTCGTGCCCTGGCAATGCGAGTCCCAAGCCTGGAGAAAGGAGGAGGGCAACACCAAATCATCTTCGTTATGGAATGGTGTCGTTAAAAATCAACATACGCATACTCTGCAGGATTACCTTGAATGTATAATATTTGCATGCATACATACAAATACATAGTTACATATTACATAGACCTACATGCATATTTATAATCCTGCATGCGTGCATGTATGTATGTATGTATCGATGGTGGACCCAAATACTTGTAATAGCCTCTCAGTGGATCTTCGGCTTTTGCCCAAGAACTCTCTCTATCATTTTTATTCTACTCTGAAATCTGTCTAATTTTATTTGTCCGAGGTTGTACTAAGATCGCCTCTGTGTTGGTTTCTTGAAGAGGCGCTGTTACATTTGATTGCTTTATTGATTAATTGACTTTAATAGTAGGCTTCTGTTTGATATAATGATAGAATGATACGCTATTGTTGCATTAGCGTTATAAGTGTTGCCAAACCGCGTCATTATTCATAATTAGACTGGTAGTCATAGCAACCAATTGTTAAATTTGCCGTATAGTTAAGAATGAGACGTCATCGTTGAGAAATTACGACCAACATGGGACTGATATGGAAGGGTTATGAAGCCGCAACGTGTCAGCCAGTCCGTAGATATCTTGAAGGGGCGCTATATCAAGTAATTTTTTTGGATTGATTTTGATCGTCTTTTCTGATACATTGCGTCTGTGATCGGCTATGTAGGCCTAGTGAAAAAGTGACATCCGAGTACCCGGAAGGATGACGTTGTACGAATAATCGCCAAAAGTCCATCTAAATTTATGCGACTCTTGTAAATAAATCTTGCTTTGAAGACATTTTACTTGTATTGCAAGTTCTGTATGTATTAAGTCGTTTTATTTCGAGAAGAAAACCAAATCTGACTGCCGATTTATCCTGCAAAAGTCCCGGATGTAGTCACACACATGATCTATAGGAGAGCGAACCCGTTTTCGTCGGCTTCATATCTCTTACATAATAAACCCAAGATCAACAATACCCGTGTGACCCAGTGTACTTCTGCGGTTACCAAATCTTCACGAGTGACTCTATCGTATTCTATGACTCTTCGTCAAGAGTGGATGAAAAACATTTATATGCGCAGAATGGCGTATTGATTACGCTTTATTAATCTAAGCAACTCACTGTCAAGACTGTATTGCAAGAAATTGATGTCTAATCGGATCATCGGAGATATGTAGCCAACGGCTTAATACGTTTTCTGTTGAGCTTGGTATAATTCCATCATATATATATATATACATATATACGGTTAGTTTGAAGCGTGGTGTAAGGCCTACAAGAACGTTCTTCTTGTTTATTCCTAATAAGAACATTACGGAAAGCCATCGTCAAATCGCGATTGGAACGCCGCCTGTTGAATCAAATAATCCTAGCCAAGAGTGCCACTTGAAAAGCGTAGACGTGCACACGCCATCTATCTCTTACCCCATGCTTTGAAGCAAGCTCCTAGCGTGTGATTTTTCATGACACAAGAACGACGTTTTTACTTGATGCTATTGAAGTTATTGTGTTTGATGTGTTAATGCAATTTCATACGAAGTCTTCAGGTATTTAAGCGAAAGTTCTTACCTAAAATTGAATTTCTTTATTCAGGCAAAGATTCAACAGTTTAACGTCTGGTATTCTCATCTCGATTTCTCAGGAGGCAATGGAACGGTCTTGTTTCAGAAACTTCCACCAATTTCGGTAAGATATCTGAGATAACGGCGCAGTAGATGTTTTCAGGTGTATAGTTTTTTGGTAACATTGGAAGGCTATTCACTATTGTTTCTATCATATCGTATTTTTATATAGCACCTCTCCAAGAATATCTATTCAGAGGCGCTCTCAGCATAGAAACCTCTGGGAAAAGAAACACCTTTAAGGATCGAGAAGCCGATGGAGAGAATTAAGTCGTTAGTTTAGTCTTTAGCGAGTGTTTATAGATTAGAATCCATTGATTTCAGAGCTAATTATTATTTCCGGATTAGACGTGTTTCTAAGGTAATTCATGAACGTTTCCAGTAGGGCTGTACTGAACATTCGCTTTATGACCTCTATGATGCAGTATCGTGCTTTTTCGGTTGTGCTTCGACTCTTGCCTAGGGACTCTTTATCGCATTTCTATTCTACTCTGAAATCTATGTCTTCTTTTGCCGAGGTTAGACTGGGAACGCCTCTGAGTGGATTTCTTTAAGAGGAGCTATATCAAGTTTTATTGGTATCTTTATTGCTTGGGTTAGCCATTCAGCCGAATAGTAGTGGTCGGACCGAATACGAATAGTGATCACATGACATCTGGCTTTGCACATGCGGCCGCTGCTATATCGACTGGACTGAAGTAACGTAATGTGTTGTGGTTGCAGTAATCTCATTTCTAAGTTTAGTTAAATTAGTTCCATTTTTAATTTAGGCCTACACAGACTGGAAGAAATAATTTACATGTAGTCAACTGTTGACTTTTAGTTTATGTATTAATTTTCCTTAAATGAAGCTTTTGCTTATATTTTTAAATTTTTTATGTTGTCAGTTGACGACATTTTTACACTATTCGCATTCGTCCGATTAGTAATGTAATGAAGCATTTATATTGCGCCATCCGAATGAGCAGCGCTCTCAACGGGCCTGGGTAAGGGAACAAGAAAGTCTTTAAACGTCTCTGAAACTGGCATGGTCAGAGGTTCAGTAACTCCAGGCAGGAGAGACTGTGGAAGACAGTTCCAAGCTGAATGGCCAACATAGGCAAAGCTCTTCGACTGGGCCGTAGCAGAGTGCATGATAAGACTGATTTGGTACGGACCTAGTTCTCATATTTGTCTAGAATTGACGTCAGAGACGTGCAATATTGTTGAGGTCATTTGAGTCAAGTAACAATCAATCAACTGTAGTTCCCATTGTTCCTTTATTTCTCTTTGTTAACATTTTGTGGCACGTATGCTTCTCAGGTCGTTGGTGGTATGGTCGAGATCAAGTTAAAGAAGAACGAAGTCTACACACTGACCACAGTTACCGGTGGTCAGAAGGGTGACCACGGAGAGCCTCCGGTCAGCCGGTCATTCCCCGAAGTCTACTCGGACAACTTCGAAAGTATGATGCCCATCAATCAATGAAACTTAATATAGCGCCCCTTCAAGATGTCTTCTCTATCCTAGCCTTAATGATGCTAAGTGTCATGGCGAATGAGTAAGATACGTTTGTTCGCGTTGCTATGCACAGTAAGCTGAATAGTGTCGCCAGATGACAGGGATGTTCAGAATCTCTGAACCAGGTTGCGTCGATAGGATAGATTGACGTCTGTAGACATCGCTCGAAGACACGGGTAAAATGTAGCTAAGTAGTCCCTCACTGGTGGTAAGATGACGTGCCTCAGCTTAACGACACCATGTGATAACAAAGATCATCAGGGTCGTCCTCCTTCTTCATCTAGGCTAGGGACTGGCATCGTTACGGTGCGCGAAGCGCGGGTTCTGTTGCGTGTCCTGTTACCTGTGCTTACGTAGCATTGGTTACCTCTATGTTAGGCATACAGGTTACTATGTTATTGATCGCCTGTAGTTTCCTGTACTTTTATAGCGTCGGACGACCATTGTAAAAGGTGTCTATGTTAATGACCGATGACAGTGGAGATCATTTATGCTTACCCGTCACCCCCAGAAGGCTGACGTCATTAACTGATGCTGATGATGAGTTTGAATTTTTTTATTAATTTTAATATGATGAATTTTTATTTTACGAATTTGATTTTTAGCAGTTTAACCTTTAATTGTTTTACTTATTGGTCCAATATAGAATACGAGATGGGGGAGGAACCCGCTCTCCTGTCTCAGCAGTCAGGCTCTTTCGAGGTCACGGACTCTGGTGACGTTTCACATGGTAAGGTGATGACGCAAGTCGTGACGCAACCTCCTGTTGACACGTGTCTTCCTACGACGTTCCTTCGTCCAGCCAACGTGTTTGGTGACCATCGCTGGTACGAGATGATTTTCACTCAGTTATTTTTTATATAGGTTTGTTATTCTCTGAGAAGCGCTATTTAAATCTAAAGATCTTTGCTATCACAGTGTCGTTAGACAAAAACATATATAGATTGAATCTTGTTTGCAAGATGTCGTTAAACACTGAACTATTGTAGGCCTACAATTGCAACGCTCATCTTAAACACCTTTAAATCGCGACTATTCGATGCTATATATTCATCATTTCGTGCAAAACAAATTCAGTCTCACTTTCTTTCATACTTTTCCTTTGAAATCGTCTGTTTAATTTAAGTAACTAAGTGAGTTTGAGTATATTCTTTATTGCCGTCTGCAAACTCACTACGGGTTCATGACAAAACATAATAATAATAATAATGCCAAGCAAATTTCTGATTTTCAAATTTCAGCAATGGTCATTGCTGTCAAAAGTTGTCGTTAAGCTCTGGATCCATATTGGTAATGGTAATCTAAGTTCGATGATAGAGAAGAAACAGTTGCTGCTTGTGTGTAAACCAGTTCCGTTTTAAAGCTGCTTTTAGGAAGCACTTCACAAATTTCTTTCCAGTGTCCCAGTGTTGAATACAGCTTATTGTTGCCATGAAACTGTATTGCATAATTATTGCATAATTATATCTGCGTGATCCAATTTAATTGCTATATTAAAAGGCTATTTATTGTGTCAGTGATCAATATCTTGGGAATTATGATTAAATTAGATTTGAATTGATGGTTCCAGACATTCTCTGCACTGCTCAACCTTCCATCGACCTAAATACCAGACTTTGATAAATGTGTAACAATGATAAATGATAACAATAGTAGCACTGATGATAGTAGCATTTTAAATGTAATTTGTTGCTTGTAAACTTTTCATCATTTTCTGTCATTTCTTAGGAAAAACGTTCGGGTCTCTTTGGACGCATTCCTCGATAAGAAATCGCCGAAGAGATCGACTGGGGTTTACCTTGGCTCACAGGTCGATGGGGGCGGTTGCCCTACAGTTCAGGGAAAGGGTATCTACTATTGGATCTCGGTCGAATCTCATATGGCGAGGATAACGTCAAGTCAGGAAGGTAAGAATGTAACCGGGAGAGTGGATGTTGGTTATGGAAGTTGATAAAAGTGTTCTTAGAGAATGAGGTTCTTTGGGCGTTGATGGACCTGATATCTTTAGGTTTGGGTAGCGCCTCTCGCGGCATAACTACTTCGCGCTGAAACCTGGTGGAAAAGTGGTAAAGGAAATGCCGTTGAAGAGCGATATCCTGATGGAGAGTAGCCAGTCAATAACTTAGAAAAGATCTAGGGCTGCAGTTGGCTGTCACTACAATAGCAAAGCGCATACAGCTAGTAATGGGACCACACGACTAGCACACACTAGCACACTGTGATATGTTATTATTTAGTTCTCTGCTTTATTTAACGTATTCTAAATTGTGAATCGTCCATAGTATCTGCTGATCTCTGTTTTACGAACTCATATTTTCGATATCAACCCATGTGTGGCATAGTTTGATGCCTTTTTGTATCTCTACTTCAGTAAGGTTTTTCACTAAGGTACTTCACAACTTTAGGGTACTTCACTAAGGATACTTCGCAAAGGTACTTCACAACTTTAGGGTACTTCACAAATGGTACTTCGCAAAGGTACTTCACAAAGGTACTTTGAATGAGTGCTTCACAACTTTCGGGTACTTCTTGAAGTACATCGAGCTTTTTCAGTGGTTGGCCCGACCATCTGGATTGGGCTCCCCAAGAAATACACCTCTTGCCGAGAAATTCTTCGCATGCATTTTACTGTTAATTGGAATCTGTTTTTTCAGCCGTAGTCAGACCGGGAGCGCCTCTGAAAAGATACCTTAAAGGGGCGCTATATCAAATTGATTGATTGATTGAAAGATACTTCACAAAGGTACTTCACAAGTGTACTTCAACTAAAGTAGTGTCTTGCAAGTACTGTAAGTGCAGATAAGAGCCTGTTGACTTGGAGTAGACTCTCTCTGTGACTCTGGCTTTTGTACTGTTTGCTTTTAGAGAGCTGTGTGGTCTTCATGGAGGTCGTTCTGCTGTCTATTGACTACGGACGATGGTTCAACATGATCCTCGATGTGCAGGTTTGGACTTTCTCACGCATTCATTCAGTCAGTACGAAGATTTATATCGCTTCAAGATTACCAACCTACTCTGTGGGGCTCTGGACCCCAGCACGTCTGACGAGGACAGTTTTAAGAAGAGTAGACCCTATTAATAGAGTCAGATTAGACTTTAAGGGACAACCCCAACGCCAATGGAAGCGTGTTTCAGAGTGAGGGACCATCCAATGAGAAGGCACGATTCTGTTTAGTAGTTGTACAGGCAAATCAGACGATTTCAAATTGTTAGAAATTATTTGGTTACTAGTCGTAGCTGACGTGGATTATTATTCTGTTATTATTTGTAGTATATTATTGTAATTATCATTGTTATTATTATTATCATTGTTTTATTGTTTTTTTTGTATATTGATATTTTTATTGCTCTCATTTGTATTATTGTTTTTGTTGTTTTTTTATTATTATTTTTATTATTCCTGTTATTTATTATTTTAATTTGTTTATATTTATTTTTATTCTTCTAATATGAGCTGTTATTGATCCTCGTCATATAAATGAAATCACGCTAGAAATTGAAACATTGCTCCCATGAAATAAACTCTTATTCATCTATGTTTTCAGAATAACACGATTCTGGCATATCTCGATCAGCAGTTGATCATGAAGGTGTACATTCCCCAGCTGCCTTCTTCCCACGGATTCATCGTTCTCGGACCAGAGACCTTCGGCGTCGCCCACTTCGACAATCTTTCCATATCACGTGCGGAAATCGCCAGCGAGGCAGAATGGGGGCCAGACCTGGAAAGACGGAAAAATATGCGACGGGTCCCTCGCTCCATGGGACGTCACTGAACAGTTTTCTGGGATGAGGTACTAGGACGGTGGTTTTTAACCTGGGGAGCCGGGACCCAAATGATTCAAGATTCTTGGGGCATGAGGATTGGGTCTGATATTATCGTGACTCCACTTCTGGCCCTGACAGGGAAGCCTCTAAGTTTAAAAATTGTTTCAAATTGGAATTTTTTTATACAATTTCATGCAATTTTATATGCTATAATTTGGCTGTGGTGTTATTTTCAACAAATTTCCTTTTTCCTTTTATTTTCAGTCTGGACTCTGCTTTGCTTACTTATCCACCCTAAATCGGAAATGGAATGAATATTTCATCTGTACCACTTTTCCAATATATATTTTTTTATATTTTCGAATTTTTGTGTCAGTATATAGTTAATTAATCATGCTACATGCTGCTGGTTAATTATTTAATAATAGTGGCTGATAATTTGACATGTAGATTCCAGCTTTGTCTTTTTGTCTTCCGAGGATTTGAAATTCAAGACCTTGTTATCTTGTCTTTAACTTATTTAAATAATGGTCTGCTAAAAGAGGTGTGTAAAGCCTTAACCACTTCTTCGCCTTAGAGATGTTATAAATCAAACACTTTAAAAAAGGGTGTGTAAGGGACGTCATTATTGTTTCGATTTGGAACAGCATCTTAGGAGATGCCGACATAGGACAGGTTAAGAACCACTGGTCTAGCGGGCTCTCTGTGCTGCCTGCATCTGAGATTACCGTAATTTAAACACGGCTTGATCTTCTGCATCGTGGGTGTTGTTCGGTGCGTCAGATACGGACGCTATATAAATTCAAATTGCAATTGGTGTAATGTGTAATGAGATTGTCAGATATTTTGATGATTTATTATGTTCGAAATTACACCTCTTATTGGATTGATGTAAACTGCCTTGTCGAGTTAATGTTGTAATGTTGGCTGATGTCAACTATTAATTATAATTGCATTAATGCTTGGTATGACATAATATATTTTGTGTTATGACAATGATTATCCTGGTGTGCATGGTGTAAGCTGATGATCACTTTTGTAATTTTATGATGTGGTATAATCTGAACGCCAATGTTGGTAATATTGTATTGTTCGCAGTTTATATATAGCAAGGCGTAACAAACTAAAAGGTGTGTAGAAGAAACCAAAATTTTACTTTGTTGAACAATGATGATTACTGATTAGTGATATTTTACGACTATCTGAAACAATGACGGTGACTCAAATATTTTAAAGGCGCTTGCGATGGTAATTTAATGTAGTCAAACATTTATACAGCACCGCTCGAATCAGCAGCGCTCTCAGCGGGCGTTTTTGCTTGGACAAGGGAACAAGAAAGTCTGAGGTATGGGTCTAAAAAGCCGTTAATGAATTTGTAGTAGAATTTATTTAATTCTTCAATTTCATATAGCGTCTAGTGCGCCTGTTCTAGCTGAGACGAATTGACATTGAAAACTCCTGTAAAGTCGGTGATCTCACTTAGGGGTCATCCACTAAGGACGTCCGCAACGAGGAGGAGAGGGGTAGGGCAAAGTGCGGAGGGGGTCTTGGTCTATGTGGACGTCTGCATGTAACTACGCCAAGTTGTCGCCAAAATCACTCCTAATGGTAATTACGTCATAATCTTAGTTGTTTATTAATAGCTTTATGTTTTGCTTCCCATTTGAGAGACTGATATACGAAGTACACAGCAAATAAGGGCTTATAAAATATACGTTTTTTACATAGCTTTTATTCAATCTCATTGTTTGTTAATAAATTAAAAAGTGATGCAGTACAATAATATCAATGGTGGCCGACACATGTGTGATGCGGACGTCCGCAAAGGGGAAGGGGTCAGTCGAATGCGGACAATAGGGGAGGGGTGAAAAAGTATGGTTTTTGCGGACGTCCTTTACGGACGACCCCTTAGACTCTTGTTCTCTGTATATATATATATATATATATATATATATATATATATATATATATATATATATATATATATATATAAATGTCTGCGGGTTACTGGATAAGTATATATAGTGCAGATTCCGGATCTAAACCAATCTAAGTCCCGTTCAGACTCTGCCACTGCCTGGATAAAGGAGGAGGGTGGCGTGAAATGGTTAAACTACAACTACCAGTCGCATTCCATCAGCAATGACAACCGAACCGAGTAGTAAGAGTAAATTTGGCTTAAGACGTGGTACAATGACTAATGTAAAGAGAATGTAGAGATGAGGCCAAACACGGATATTTAGGAAAGCATAAGGGATGGGACGAATGAGATAAGTGACAGATGAGAAATGTATAACGCTCCGATAGACAAAAGGTGATCGAGACAAGTGGAAAGAACCTTAATCTCGATTGTTGAATTGAGGGCATCACTTTTAACTTGGGCCTATCATATGGGCATAAGACCGTTAGTGTGTAACGCAGTCCTTGACAGAGCTGTATACATGTGTTTTGGTAATCAAAGGTGTGCTCAGGTGTGCTCAATAATAGTTTTATGTGGCGGTTTCTATTTATCGACACACTGGGGTGGCAATGATCATTTACGTTACCCCCCTCCTTTATCCAGGCCTGGAACTGGCACCGTCAGAGTGCGCGTAGTGGTGCTGTTTCTTGTAATGGTTTGAGTTTCTATTATATAAATTCGGTAGGCCTATAGAACAACACTGGTAAAGGTGTCGTAATTATTCGGTGTCATTATAAAACACCTTTTTATTGATTTTATTGACGATACATAGAGGGATCATTGAGTAATTCATACTTTGCTCGAGACCACAATGCTATCTGAAGAATTACGTAGGTTTGTGTAGAGCGGTTCGCAGAATGACAATTTTTCAGCATTTTATACACCAGGTAGCCTACATGTGCGTGTATAAGCTTAGTTATTATATTTTTTATACGGGTTGAGAGTGATACCCGTTTGGGGTAAGCCGTACGTACTACATATCTGTTTATAAGAGATTCTAATAGGCCTATCTGAAAGCATGGTCTTATTGATAATCATTATCATTCGTCCTGGGAGTTTTTCATCATTACTTAGGCCTAGTACTTACTCATTATTTATTGAGATTTGCGTGATTCCTCCACAGTCACTGTTAGGGTAGTGCCAGTCCGAAGACTCAATGACAAGCGAGGGCGACCATAATAAATTATCAATGCATTGTGTGGTAAAATGTAACAGATTCTATGCACTATTTAACATGTAGGCAGTAGTAGTAGTTTCAGTTTGTCGATTACGAAGATAATTAGCGACGCCTTCCTCCTTTATTCAGGTTTGAGACTGGCACTGCTGAACCGCAAGCAGTGTTGGTGTTAACATGTAGGCTCCAACTCTAATTTAGTTTTTTATTGCACAGTGCTTCTGAACTAATCTTTAATGCGTTTCTGAAATTCGTTCACACATGGTTAAGATGTGCTAAACAGAATGTATATATAGGGATAAAGAACAGACTGTTAAAGGTGTCTAAGAGGCATGTAGCAATTTCGTTAGCTGTCTAACGAAACTGCGTCAAAATCGTAACTTACTAGTTGTTCATTAAGATATGCATTATTCATCCACTTCCAGTATTATGGTAGTGCCAGTCCCAAGCCTCGACAAGGAAGAGGGCGACCCTGATAGATAAGCAATGCATTATGTGTCAAAATTCACTTATGTACAGGACGCTGTCGTATATAGGCTCAAACTCTGCTATTATACCAATGCAAATTTTACCAA
This sequence comes from Bimastos eiseni, assembly GCA_959347315.1. NCBI lineage: Eukaryota > Metazoa > Annelida > Clitellata > Crassiclitellata > Lumbricidae > Bimastos > Bimastos eiseni. The sequence continues at coordinate 925,834 of OY365820.1, forward strand.
GATTTTCTACCATATCTACTGAGTAGGTTTTCGAAGGGCGCTATATGGATGCTCAGAATGAATGAATTCAGCATGCACACAAAGATGTGAATAAATCTATAGTTGCTACGTCAACCAAACGAGCAGCGGCCAGTATAACGCCCTATATAAGGGTCGCAATGGAGCCTGTGGGAACTCAGAGGGAAAAGGGGAACAGTAGACTATTCGATTGCCGATGATGGCAACAACCAAGGACAAATGGTGATGACGAAAACCTCCAGGACCCTATATAAGGAGCGAGCAATCACAAGCTTGAAGTTGTGTAAAACTAAATTTATATATATTATTTTTAATTTATGGTAATTAATGATATTTTTCGACTAGCAATAAATTTCCCAATGAGAAATATTACTCTAAAACGCTTGCACTGGTATAAATAGCGATAGAGTATAACAATTTGTAGTTTTAATAAGTTTCACTTCAACGGAATTTCAACTCAACGGAACTATTTCACATATTGCGGATGATTGGCACCCCTCCCCTTATTTCACGGCTTGGGACTGGCATCTCATAATTATGATTGAAATTTAACTTGCTTTATAGTTTACAACACGTATCGAGTGCGCCTGTACCAACTAAGACGAACTGTAATTATATCGATAACTACTGTAAAAGTAGAGGTTTTTCTTTGACACCTTTAACAGTGTTGTTCGTTTGTTCATTTTTTTATATAAGAGCGCTTTGGCAAAAACGACTGGTTAAAGCATAAAGGTTCTCTCACACGTATACGCAGACTACATTACTATAAATGCCATTAAACAAGTTAATGGAGCTGTAAGTGCCGTAATATGCCAAGCAAATTTCTGTCGACTGCAACGGCCATTGTTGTCCAAAACGGTCGTTAAACTCCCGGATCCATCAAAACTCTCGGGTCCTCTGTACGGTTAACTACTCCTTTACTCGCTAGGCGGTGGCGTTGATTGAAGTAGCTGTATAACGTAATGGCTGCCAACAGTTCAGTTAGACGCCTATAATAACTTGTCACAGAGGCGTCCTATCGAGCAAACAGTTAGAGGTTGGACATTTTATGCGTCTCAGGAAGGCGATATCATGACTCTGGCACTTAGGACCGGGGGTTTGCCTCCATCACTCAGACGCCTCTCACTTGTCATCATTCGCTCATAGTTTGTGATTGTCTGATCCTACTGCGTAGTTGTCAGTCTGAAAGTAAACGAAAATTATTTATCAGTATAATAATTATCTCATGACAACATCGGCCGCTGACGTCATATCAAACGTCGAAGGCCTACTTTGACAATTTTACAAACATCACTATACCTTAACATCTAAACTACAATTGTAGTTTTCATGATTGATCTGTTAGCCTACATTGTTGAAATGCCTAACATATTTGAGTGTCAGTTTCATTAAAAATCTAATTATATATGCTACGTGTTGTTTATAAGATGAAAATAATAACTATTGGCCAGCCTAAAATTATTATTTGTCGCTAGTCTATGCTTACACACCTTCAAATACCGCACCAGCTTAATATAATTCAAACCAAAACCAATTTCAATTGTGTATCCAAGAAGCAACGTATCATCGTGTCACCAGTTTTTGGGCGATAATCTGAAGTACAAAATTTTCACAAATTTTTGACAGAACAAGCTGATTCGTAAACTTTTAGTGATGAAGATAAATTGACTAAAAATTACGTCAGCAAATTAAACACTGCCGTTAGAGGGTTAAAACACCATATTAATCTCCAATAGAAATGAAATTTAGATTGGGGCGGCATCTATGTTTTAGAGTAAATCGTGTACACGGAAATTTGACGAGTAAACGTTTTCTTAAAGCGGTCGTCCATGTATCAGGCACCATTGCCAATGTACCGATAATTATTTTCCTGTATCGCTTTTTAATATACATTTATTGACAAATAATTATATTGAATGAAAGCTAAGCAAATGACTTAAATTTAACAAACGCTTATTTGCAGAGGCGGTTCCCCAAACCTTTTATAGAGAGGAGACAGGTTATACTTTGTCCACCCCAACATTTCTTACCCCTCTCATTGCGAGTCCCCCCACCTATCAAACGAGATCGCCACCTCTGCTTATTGGCATATTGGCTTCGTATATCGTGAAGTTTAACCTAAGGTCTAAAGCTACTAATAAGCAATTAAGATTATGACGCAACTACCATTAGATATGCTTTTGGCGATAATTTAACATTGTCACATGCGGACAGTCCATGACCCCTCCCTGTTCGCAGTTGTTCGCTTTTTCCCTACCCCACCCCATACACTCGTTCCGCCGGACGTCCTTTGTGGATGACCCCTAATATAGATCCTTGATGTCATGCATAGGCCTGATAAAGTCCGGGTTATGAGTGGGCCTCGGAAATTTCTGATACACGTTTATATAGATTATTATTCTGAGCTGTTCCTAAAATTCGTTCCGGTAGCTGTTAAGCCCTATTACGTCATAATTATAGTTATATTTATATCATGATTGGCATATAATTAATATGTGATTAGGCAATAAAATGCAATGTTGTAAATGTTTCCGAAGCTGGAGAGGGAAGGGCTTCATGTCTCCGCCACTGTCCGTACATTGGTAGTGACAGACCTAAGCCTTAGCAAAGAAAGGAGGGCGATGCCGATCAACCTGTTACAACATTTTTCCATCCAACGCAAAGTGCATATCGTCAGCGTGGTTGCTAACACTGTCACCAGTCGTCGCTCTACCCTATCGAGTATCGACGCAATAGGCCTATGGCCCATAGACTCTTGAACATCCATTCCATCGGTCAACTGTCGATGGGAATCCATTGGTTGGCTCCACCACAGGCGACTCTTGCACTATTTTTGCTAATCGATGTTAAATATTCACTAGTAATGACATTCAACATCATTCAGGCTTGCGCATATCCTAAAGGGGTGCTATATAAAAATTCGATAACATTACATATTCGTCAGTAATTACATGTTGACATCATTTGGGACAGCGCAGAGAGCGCCTCCGATTGGATTTTCTATAGGGACGCTAAATAAATGAACGGTCAAAATCATTTAGGGAATGTTTCGATTACATTATATTAAATTACATTACAAAACACAACGTTACATTACATTATAATAAATTACATTTCATTACATTATGAAACACTACAATACATTATATTATATTAAATTACATTTCATTACATTATAAAACACTACATTGCATTACATTACATCCTGTCCCATTACATCACATCACATTGGCAAATTTGGCACACGACATAACACGACACGACATAACCGACCTGTGGGTTAATAATGACAATGATATTTCCAACGAAGTGTTTCCACTCAGAATGTTTGGTCTTCGAGATTCCTCGTATCGAGTGCATCACACAGGTGGCCGAGCACGCACTCCTAAACCCGGGCTTGTAATTGCGTTCTTAGTAGGAGGGCTTCGTGTTGTTTTTAGAAACAAGGAGAGGTCACGTAGGCTCTGAGTGAATATGAAATAGCCTCCGGTCTCTTCGTAAGGAGCCGGTAGTTCGCTGTGGGCTCGATGACTGGGCCACTGTCTACGCTGGCGTGAATGACGACAGTCCTCTCAATTATTGTATACTGTTAGAATATTGTGTGCCTACAGTAATGGTTGTGTTATCAACATATGAGTCGGTCGCTTGCTCATGTCTATTTTGACTGTTGTCATAAATTCATAAGTTAGAAGTTCAGTTAGGTTGGCTGCGCCACTACATGTGGTACTCTGGACGTAGTGCCAGTCCCAGGGATGAAAAAGGATGGGGGCATATTAATCATCTTTGTTAAGATACAGCGTCGTCAGACGGAAACTAGCCTAGACCGTAACTTTAATATTTAGGAGTGGTTTGAGAATCCTGGCTTTACATTCGTGGTGGAAGTCGAGATTGACTTCCTTAATTCCTTTTCTGATAATTTCTTCTTTGCTTTTCTGTCTCCGTCTGGCTTTATTCGGCATTTCTCTCCTTCAAGTTTGTTATGAACTTTCTTTTTCGTAGGCCCTGTGGAGGCCTAAGTATAATAGGCTATGCTTAATGAGTTGGTGACGTTTGCGAGGAAGAAATTGACGATGACAGTTTCAGCAAATCTTCCAGTCTCTCTTCGATCGTTGCTGATCCCTCAACTTCCTCAAGCCACACAAAAATTGCAGTTGATCAATCGACCTACTTCCCGTCCTAAAACAGTGTATTTTCGGAAACCAAGTGCACTTTTGACATTGTCAAGTGTGCAGTCGACTTGTCTCAAGTGTGCAAAGTGTAGCAAACAGTCAAAGTAGACAAAACACCCACACGCGACTTTATTATAATGCGTGAAACATTAATTAAAAATTCAATTGCAGTATGAGGATCATGGAGTGCGATGTGTTTTTAAGTGTCTGTGGCCCAGTCTCATGAAAAAGCCAACTAATGAGCTCTCGAATGTTGAAGGTGTATAGGCTACGCAAAGCTAAGTCCGAGCCGATGATTTGAAACTTACTGACAACAACTGCTCTGTGCGCTTTAGCAGTTGTACCAAAGATCTTAGAGTCGCAGATTATAAGTACATGATACTCAATGTAGTTGGGACGTCCACGTCACCTTCCTGAAATTTGATTGACCGCGATTGTCGTTGCTAAGATACCATAAATCCTGTCGCTACGTGGCGCGACGACTTGTAAGCCTATGCTTTTACCACAACACAGACCAAATACACAGCGGAGATAGTAACTGCATTATCTTTGTTTAGGAATCTAACATCTTGGGTACCATTTAAGCATCAAGGATTATTATGCATGTACTTTGTTAAACCGCTTGTAAAATGCACTGCGGTGACATCAGATATATGAGCAATCAAAGAATGTACAATCACAAACTAATTATAATCAGCAATCAAAACGAACCCGGGGTCAGACAATTATCTTATATGCTTTTAGTTGACAATGTGCTAACAACACGATGATGGACTAAGGTCTAAGATAATTGACATTTCTTTAATTTACTTAATTTCGGCAATCGCGAATGCATTCCGTGACCTAATGACTGAGGAATGATCATTCCAATTTCGTACAATATGATTAACCATAACAACAAGGTTGACAATTAACTCACCACGCACGACGTCATTCGAAACGTCACTAATATCAGAAATAATAGAAAAAAGTAAACAACAATAGCGACGAAGGTCACTTAATCACAATATAATACATTTAGACATTTATGACCCGTTTTAACAAGTCAAGTCTTGCACGAAAGCGCAATAAAATAATTGTACAGTTGAGCTGTCGTGGAGACTACAAGGGACAAATAGCGGAACTAATTTTAATATAGGGCCTACTATTAGTAGGCCTATCCTACTGCATCGGTTCATAGGCCTAATTGTACTTCCGTACGAATAGGACACAGAATAATATTATGCAGCACACAAAAGCCTCCGAAGTCAACCACGCATTGTTCGCATAATAGACAATCCGAATGCGAGGCTATGGACCAATAATCAAATATGTCAACAATATTTGGAAAAGATTGACAATTCTTGACAAGAACTCTTCTCGTCAATAATTGTCAAATTTTTCCAAACTCCTCCCAATTTTTGAGTTGAAAACAAGTTGATGTCGAAACATTTTTGCAATGAATCAACACCACACCGCCAAAGTTACTTGTGCTTGAAACGCACGTATTAAACTAGGCCTATACGCCTAAGCCTTACTTAAATGTCAGCCTTTAGATTTGAGATTGCAAAATCATTATTTTTTTAATGTTAAAAATAACTAACAGTAGCCTACGTGTTTTTATGCTCTGTACCTGAAGCAATTAGTCATAATTTTTCTGCAGTGATCAACAGTCAAAAAAAGCTCTATACGATGACAATGACAATTTTAAAAAATCTAATTAAAAATTAGGTGGGGGTTGTCAATCGCAGTTTAAACTTGTGCTGAAAGGCACACAATGTTGTAGACCTACGTAGGTCTTAGCGACGAACTAAATGCACGGGGGAAAACAACGTAGGCCTACATTGCCAGCGAAACTATATCACGCGAGGAGATCCGCCGATGGAAATTCTGGACCATATAGGCAGAGAAATTCCAGGCCCCTAAGCGAGCATCTAGCTATATTTTCAGACTCGATGAGAAAATTATGTAGGCTTATACGGGTCCGGTCCGGGCCCCGAAAATCTCCGATGAGCAATTTGCCTTAATTTGACTACACTCTCGGCGGGTCTGCACTCTGCAGTAATGCGCGCTATTGAAACTCAAAGGGCGAGTTACAACGTTTGTTAGGCTACAATGCTTATATGCTATGGAATTTAGATTTAAAACATTGATCCCAAGGGTGTCAATCCCCTCTGAGTGATGGAGGCAAACTTCCGGTCCCAATTGTCAGGAATGCAGGATATTCCCCACAGACTCACGAAATGCCAACCACCCCTATCTGAAATTGAAGACATTTTACTCCGGAACCCCTCCCCAAAAAATCTGGACGCCTCTGATTGATGTAATGAAATGGAGCACTTATATAGCGTCACTCGAATCAGAGGCACTAATGACTCAACACAAAGCTAGAGAGAAATCAAGGAAAGGAAAGGATCTTCGGATTGGTCCTGGACTCTTGGTGGGTTAAATTAAGCTGGACCAGTTCGACCAGCTACTTCAAACATTCTGTTTCCAAATTCAGATTTGCTTATTTTTATTCAATTTACTACAATTACTAGTATTATATTGCTAATTGTGTGTTATTCAGTCCGAAACCAAGTTTAATTAATTATAAAAAACGAGTTGGAGCTCTTTTTCATGCTGCGTTTGATGCTTTTTAAAACAAAACTGTTGTGACAAAATCCAAAGGAAAACTAAAAATCAAATAAAACCAAAAAAACTACTTTGGATTTTTTAAATCTTGTTTTGTGCACCTCTGGCCTTGACTCGCCAAGAGCAGAGGTTAATAACTAAAGAAAATAAGTATGATCCAAGACCTCAATGTGAACATCGATCAAAAGAGTTCTGTATCGATAGTCCGAAGGGTCAATAGTCCAAAGGTTCGATAGTCCGAAGGTTCGATAATCCGAGAAAAGATTTCTAGTTCGAATTTTCTTCGGATTATCGAACCTTCGAGCTATCGAACCTTCGGACTGTCGAACCTTCGGACTGTCGAACCCTCAGACTATCGAACCCTAGGCACTTTCGAGCTTACACTAATTATCTTTGAACTATTGAACATTCGGATTATCGAACCTTTCGTATTAGGCCTATCGAGCGGACACCGATCAAAAGACTAGCGTAATGTAAAGTTTGTAAACTGTAAAGTATTAAAATCGACATGATAATCTAAGCTCGCCATTTTCTACAGATCCCACAATGGCGAAGTCGCGGGAACCAGCTTCATAAGCGTTGTAGCTAATCGTGTTTTTAAAGTTCAAATGACACCGAATATCACGTGACTTTGCGATCCAGTGATTTGCTTGTAACATTAGAGCCGTTGTACGAAGCCTAAAAATCTGGGTATGGATATAATTTCTTATCGTTTCCGTTGTAAATTTAACCAAATCATGGTGATTTATTACTTTAGCAGTGTTAACAGAACATCCGATCTTGATATATGAATATTCATGATATCATATTAACTCAAGAACAACGTGGGCGCAGACGGAATAATTACTATTAGCATTCGACATCCGATGCGTTTTGATGTCTCAATTTTTGAATCAAGATATTTGCATCGGGAGGAATCTTTGTAACGAAACGAGAGAGTAGGACTAAATGATTCTGTCATGTGTAGACAGCTTGGATGGTTCGTTTTTTGCACTAGACAACAATGCATTGTAAGCCATTAGATATTTATTTATAGACCTACTTAACTTTTTGTGAGAGTCAATTTTGAAATAAAATTTATATGCAATGGTTTGTAGCTATGGATGTTTGAATCTTGAATTCCTGATACATTTTGTTGATATTTTTCGATGAAAATACTATTCTTGTATATTGATTGAAACAAGCACAATGCAGTACATGATATCAAGTCATAGTGTGAATTAACGGATGTTTAAAATTAGGCCTATTTACATGAGTCGAGCTTAATGCACGACATGGCCATGCATGCAAGACGGTAATCGAGAATAGGCCCCATACTATTACATTTACGACATAACGTTTCCCACGCCATCAGCAGAGGTGCTACTATAAGGGGGTGCTGACTGCTGAGGGGTGCTTCACGAGCATCCATGGATAAAAAAGTTGATCCACACAATTGATCCAATTCCGTTGAGTTTTATCTTAAGGGTGCTTTTAGGCCGCTGTTTCACGCCTTCGGAGTTTTCAATATGAGCAGTTGAACACCCCCAGAAAAATGCTCTAGTTGCGCCCCTGGGTATTAGTATTCTATACCAACCTTAAGACTGTACTATTTAGCCGGGGTTGGGCCGGGAGCGCTCCTGAGTAGATGTTCCTAGGTGGTAGCTATTATACATCCTTCAAATAAATACAAGATCAGAACTCAGATTCATTTATATTACATCACCTGATGCGCTTTACTATTATACTAGCGTGTGGGCGTGGCCTACCTGTCCCGCCTACGGTGGGCGTGGTTTAAGTGCGGTTGCCCGGATGGAGGGTTGCTGCGTACCAAAACATTGAAACTTTAACAACATTGTCGAGTCTAAGATCGTACAAACGGTTACTTTTAACAATTCTTGTCAGTCGCTTATCATTTTGTATGTTTGAAACGGACTAAATTCGAATTTCTCCTTCGGCTGAAAGTTAGGCGCTAGTCTCAACCGCGAATGAATTATTTTTTGGTAAGTTTTTGAACAAGTTTTTATCCTGACTACGTTTTGTTTCTGCTTTTACATTGTTAATTGTTCCATTTTTATTGGTTTTCTACTAGATCTTTATTAATGGAGTTTTCTGAGAATATGGAATTATGAAATTTGTTTTAATGTATAGTTTGAACGTGAGTTGATGAAAGTTGTACTGTTTCAAACAGAGAGTTTAGTCTTGACAAAATGACCTTCTCATACCTATTTGTTGCGCTCACGGAACCTAACTTTTGGCAACCATCGGTTCATTATGGAGGCTGCCAGGTTAGAATTTTTCAGTGCGCAATCGAGGTTAATAAATAAGACTAGAATGGACAATCTGATAATCGTATGACGGTGTGTGGAGCTATTGTCGAGAGTGGCTATGGCTTGAATGGGTATCATTTACATAGACTCCTTCTGTGCTATCTCAACCTTCCATCTTCTCTAGCTGCTCCTCCATTCCTTCTTCTCGGTCTCATTTTCCTTCTCTTCTACTCTTGCCCATCTGCTCACTTATTCCCATCCATCTTTGCTCTCATTTATTATCCTCCTACACTTCTCCCACCTATTCTCCTCGTACTTGATCTGCCCCACATACTCTCCTCCTTCTCTGCCCCAACTTATTCTCCTTCTCTGCTCTCACTTATTCCCCTCCTGCTCTGCTCTCTTATTCTCCTTCTCTGCTCTCACTTATTCCCCTCTTCCACATCCTCCTGTCACTCTCCATTCTTCTACTTCTCTGCTCCTCTTTATTCACCTCCTACTCTTCTCCCACCTATTCTCCTCGTACTCTGCCCCACTTACTCTCCTCCTTCTCTGCCCCTACTTATTCTCCTCTTCGACCTCCTTCTCACCACCTCCTCATTCATCGCTTCTCTTTATTCTTCCCCTCTTGCTGCTCCTCTCCCTCTGCCCCTATTCAATGAGCCCGTCACCCATCCACGCACCCCGAATGATGGCAATTGTTGATGTTGACGGCCACGATGTCGTCGATGACAAGGCAATGATATTATATTATCTTGTGACGCAACGTAGACTGAATGTAAACGAAAGAGACAGACAGAGACAAACACAGATAGGGACAGAGACATAGACTGATAGAGACAGAGACAGATACGCGTGAAGACACTTGCAGGCAGAGACAGAGACGTAGGCAGGTAGACACAGAGACAAATAGAGAGACAGGCAAATAGGAACACTGAGAGAGAGAGACTGAGAGAGAGAGAGAGAGAGAGAGAGAGCGAGAGAGACAGAGACAGAGACAGAGACAGATACGCGTGAAGACACTTGCAGAGACAGAGACGTAGACTGTCAGAGGGAGGGAGGGAGAGAGAGAGAGAGAGAGAGAGAGAGAGATAGGCGATCTATCGAAATATTTCCACCGTCAATCATCACTGAGAATCGTTCGGGCGAATCGAGCCTCTGTCACTTTATGCGTCGTTCCTGCCCTGCAGTGACTCGGGTCCCTCAAGGTGTGACAATACCTTCACGACCCTCTTTTTCTTCGAGGTCGCCATTTCTTGGGCAATCCAGTCCAGGGGGCTTTTGTACTCGGGCGGGGTAAACACGAGGTCTGATGAGCTGTCCGTGATCTAACTGTCCGACGACGACTCTTTATCTCTGGCTTACTATTTGTATGTGTCTCTGTCTCTCGCTGTCTCTGTCTCTCGCCGTGTCTATCTGTCTCTATCTCTATATGTCACTGTAACTGTTTGTTTGAATGTATATCTATCTATTTCTTTGCGTCTATTTTTTATTTCCTCGGCGAGAATGCGGTGACGTATCCTAACAAAGAACCTGTTTACTGGAAACATTTGGACGACCCTCGCCGTTCTTGAGAAGATCGTGGAATTATTACAGGGATGAACCGAGACTCGGCAATAGGCTTAACTAATAACGCAAATAATGCTGCTATTAGTACTCTTACTAGCAGAGCCTGATTAGCCAGTGGGTTAAAGAGCTGAACCCGAATTTTTAGAGGCCCCAAATATCGTAGGGAATATTTACTACTTTAATCACTGTCAATCGTCGTTTATCAAAACAAACGAATGAGGTGCTCCAATACCACATTTGCCCAATTTGCTGTAAAATTTACATTAATGTAAAAAAATAGACTTTCTTAGCTAATGAAAGCTCGTTCGTTAATTTCAAAATTTATTACATTTCAATATAGGCCTACTAGATATTCCAACTGTAGGCCTATTGGGTGTTGTCAATGATGGTATATCTGTCCTTGCATTTCGTGTTCCGGAATTTAAGGGGCCTCACGATTTATATTAGCGCAGGGCCACTGAGTTGGCTGATCCGGCCCAGCTTACTAGCAACCGATTGATTGATTGATAAAATTTGTCCGTGAGCCTTTTGTCATGGAACCCCGCGTCACAAGGCGAGTAGACCTACACTGTCGAATCGGCCACCGCGCAAACAAAGCTGTTTGCTTGCTTACTTACTCATATTACCAACACAAAACCAATAATATAGCGATCCTGAATTCTGAGAAAGGTAAACTTGCAGACCTGATAAACGCCCTCATAACGTTACAACTTCATTCCATGTTCAGTTTTTATTACGTGTGAATAGTCGCCTATAAAAAAATCTTGAAACATACAGATTCTTCGTACAACTATATACTCCTATCCCTCAATTGCTTCTCCTTCCAATCTTCTCCTTATATTCTTAATCTTCTCGCCATTCTTTTCTTCTGCTTTTCTTCTGCTTTTCTTCTGCTTTTCTTCTGCTTTTCTTCTGCTTTTCTTCTGCTTTTCTTCTGCTTTTCTTCTGCTTTTCTTCTGCTTTTCTTCTGCTTTTCTTCTGCTTTTCTTCTGCTTTTCTTCTGCTTTTCTTCTGCTTTTCTCCTGCTTTTCTTCTGCTTTTCTTCTGCTTTTCTCCTGCTTTTCTCCTGCTTTTCTCCTGCTTTTCTTCTGCTTTTCTTCTGCTTTTCTTCTGCTTTTCTTCTGCTTTTCTTCTGCTTTTCTTCTGCTTTTCTTCTGCTTTTCTTCTGCTTTTCTTCTGCTTTTCTTCTGCTTTTCTTCTGCTTTTCTTCTGCTTTTCTTCTGCTTTTCTTCTGCTTTTCTTCTGCTTTTCTTCTGCTTTTCTTCTGCTTTTCTCCTGCTTTTCTCCTGCTTTTCTTCTGCTTTTCTTCTGCTTTTCTTCTGCTTTTCTTCTGCTTTTCTTCTGCTTTTCTTCTGCTCCTCCCCTCATCATTTTTTGCTGTTTCTCGTCCGCTTTCTTCTCGTTCTCTTCATTTTCCTTGTCTTCCTTCTCCTTGTTCTCTGCCTTAGTTTTCTCATTCTTATCTCCTCGACCATTTCCTCGTTTGTCTTTTTATTTTTATCCTCTTCCTCTTCCTATATTTCTTAATTTTTCTCCACTCTTCCTTATCCTTCTAATTTGCCTTCTCCTCCTTTTCATTTCCCTTCTTCCCTCCTCACTTGCCTCCTTCTCCCCCTTTCGTTTACGTTCTCTTTCGCTTTTACCTTCTCCCTCTCGTTTACCTTCTCCTTCTCATTTACCTTCTCTTTCTCTTTTACCTTTTCCTTTTCATTTACCTTCTTTCTTTTCTACCTTCTCCTTCTCATTTACCTTCTCCTTCTCCTTCTAACTTAATTTCTCCTCCTTCTCATTTACCTTCTTCTCCATCTCACTTGTCTTCTTTCCTCTTCGTCGTCTTCCTTTTTCTCCTCCTCATTCCCTCCCATACCCTTTCCCCTCTCCTCCCCACCTCCTCGTTCCTTTTCTTCAAACCAGCCCACATCGCAACAATACCCGAGACGGTCTACATTGGCCAACACCCAGCCTGCAACCATCATACGTCAAGCGCCGCACCCTACCGACCAACACACAACGTTACGCAGACGGCGCTTAGAAAAGAAACCATTGTCAAATAGTCACAAACGATCTGCCAATCACGGCTACACCCAACCATGGCGTATTTAAAAATGAACCATTTCATCGCTGAAGGGTGGACCCCATGACGTTTCGGGAGACGCCCATCCCAGGTAGAGAGTCGAACAGGTGAGCTTTCATCTACGTCTATCCCTCCGTCACGTCTGGAGGGCAAATCTGTCATCTTGGCTGTGCGCGTTTGCGGGAGCTCGCCGGTGGTGGCTCTTACGGTTGTCTGATGCGTTGGCCTACCTTACTGATTCTTTTGAGATTGTTTAGGTTGGTGCATGGAGCGTTTTTGCCAGGTAGAACTACTTCTAAGGTGCTTGGTTCATGCATATGTTATACCTACTTACTTACTTACATACTTTCTCACATTGATACTTATAGATACATATATAAATATGTATATAGATATAGAGTACACAGATATATACACACATGTTCACACATACGCGATTTTTATTGAGGTAATAAGAGTGCCTCTGAGTAGGTATCTTGAAGGGGTGCTATATAAACGTTCGATTACATTACATTGCATTCACGTGCATAGATTCATGCTTGCTTTAATAAATAGATATCTGAGATGGGCAACAAAACTAATCAATTTGATTCCTATTGATTAGTCTAATTCCAACATATTTGCATGTGAATTTGCTAAAGTGGTGCTATTTAAATACCTGATTACGATTACTAATTAAAAATTATTAAAAAATATTTAACGTAATTATTCAGCTTGGGTGTTTTATACCGATGTTGTTTTTCGTTCACAGGATGGATTCGCGCAAGACCTGTGACTGGAGTTTAGTCGACTTTGAATCACCTTCGACGTTCATCACACTCTCCCCCCTGCAGAAAATGAGAGCAGTAGTAGAATCCGTCAACCACCCTAACGCCTTCGAAACCCCAAGTCGATCACCCCATCCCTACGACCAGAGCTTCGTTTCCTTCCTGTCGGACCTCGACCGGAACGGTTTCCACCTCGAGAAAATTGATGAAAGATCATCAGCGAAACCCTTCGATCCGTCCTCCGATCGCTGGGTCTGCTCCCCTGACAGCACAAACCCGGACATGGACGCTCCCCCGATCTGCATTAGATCCCCAGATGTCAATGGGAAGATCTACCGCCCTAGCGCGAAGCGGATGGTTGCGCCGGCTCTGGTTCCACTGCGAGGATGGAACCGATCAAGTGGAACTGGGGACTCATTCCATGATCCTCGATTTTCGTTTTCGATCATGGATTCTCCCAGATCGACTGTGATAGAGTTTCGTGACTCCCCGCATTCGCTCGAATTCCCGACGCGTTTCAATGATCCACCGAGGATTGGTGAGTCTCAATTCTATGGCAGCAGACCGTTGTTTGGTTGCTCTCGATCTTTCAATGATCCACAGTGGATCAAGGTTCCACACATGGAGTCGTACGGTCTTCCGCGGACTGTTGAGTTTCTTCGTCTTATTCCGGATCGAGATCGAGGCTCTTCGTTCTTTGATCGAGCGAATTGTTCAGAGAACGAAGCAGAGTTGTCGAGTCGAAGGGTGAGTTGGTTGCGATTGATTGATTGATCAGTTGGTAGACTGATTGGTTGGTTGTTTCACTCATTGCTTGATTGATTGATTGTATATCGTTTGATTGATTAATTGATTGATTGATTGAAAAAATGAACAAATGGTTGAAAGAGCAAATGAAGGAACATTTGATTGGCTGACTGACTGATTTATTACTGTTACTTGAATGCTTTTTTGATTTATTGAATTATTGCTTTTTTGGATGAATGATTGAATACTTGATTAAACGATTGATTGGTTGATTGGCTGATGGACTAAATGCTTAATTGAATGGTTGCTTGATTGAATGGTTGAATGATTAAAAGGATGATTGATTGATATGTTACAGGAAATATCGTCAGGTAATGATGATCTTCAGACGGAGCCAATCGATCTGTCGTTGAGATCCGGTCGATCGAAAGACGTCAACGAACGCAGTCCGCTTCGAACACCGACCAACTGCCACACTTCTTCTCACGGTATTTATTCATTCATTCATTGAGTCATTCATCAATTCATTCATCCATTTATACATTCCCTGATTCATTCATTCATTCATTCATTCATTCATTCATTCATTCATTCATTCATTCATTCATTCATTCATTCATACATTCACTCATTCATTCATTCATTCATTGATTCGTTATTTCAATTTTGCATTTCCTGATTGATCTATTCATTTATTTGCGGCTTGGTTGATTGCTTCCTTGATTTTTCGATTGATCGATTGGCCAACTGATCGAAAGATTGGTTGATTGATCATAAAAAAGCAAACAAATATCTGCTTTGAAATTAATAATTAAACAAGACTCGTTTCATCTGTTTCTTTTCCAGACACTTCTTCCCCTGCGATGATGTCATCGACGACAAAAGAGGAGCCTTTAGACGACCTTGCCGCCTCCTCCTTCTCTTCGTCCTCCTCTTCGTCCTCCTACTGCCTTCTGCCTGTATGCCTGGCACCGTCTGTAGACGGGTGAGTCAAGTAGTAGTGTAACAAAGGAGGGTGACGCTAATGAGAGATCATTAGCGTCACCCTTCTCCTTCATCGAGGCTTGGGACTGGCACTGACTGCCAGATGCAAGTAGTCATAGACTTTTAGTAATTGTAGTGGCTTCAGATTCATGAATGCATCAGCATAATTTTCCTATGAATATTCATGAAAGGGGTTGACATGAATTCATATAAATATTTGTAAAATGCAGCAGCCCTAACGAATGTTTTAACGAATATTCATGATATTTATCTGCTTAATTTATATGAATATTCATGAAAAGCTTCAACAATTTTAACTATATTTATCAATGAAATGTATGAGCATGATTTTCTATGAATATTCATCATAACATCTATCCTACATTTCAGAATACCATCATTTCGAGGCTCTCCATTGGCAGAATGTTTCGGTGGGGCGTACCTCCCTGAGGCTTTCGGGGGTCTACCACATCCCAACACAGAGCCCCATCCTGGTCACGGCGCCACCCTAACGAAGCCTTCGAAGCTGTTTCGGAGGCGAGGGAGACGAGGAGTCTTACACAGATGCTTACATGCGGGATGTGGGAAGATCTATACAAAGAGTTCTCATCTAAAGGCTCACTGCAGAACTCATACGGGTAATTTATTCATGGGGTAATTTATTCATGGAGTAATTTATTCATGGGGTAATTTATTCATGGGGTAATTTATTCATGGGGTAATTTATTCATGGGGTAATTTATTCATGGGGTATTTAGAGAGTTATCTATTCAGTTATTGTTGTTGTTGCTGCTGTTATTGTTATTATCATTAATATTATCGTTATTTTTATTGTTATTATCATTTTTATTGATTTTATTATTGTCTTCATCATTATTATTATCATTACTGTTATCGATATCTTTATTTTCATTGCTTTTATCACTGCTATTGTTATTTTCATTATTATTTTTAACATTATTATCATAATTAATATAATTATTACTTTCATTATTATTTTTATTATTATGGCACATTTTATGGAAATGTTTCAACCCGATTTGCCAAGGATCCCTGAAGTAATTAAAAAATGTCTGGAGACTGCTATTATTATTTTTGGTTAATTTTTTGCCCAAGGTAGAAAAATAATCCCTCATTCTCTAAGAAACTGTAGAACTGTGAATATCAATGTTTTTATTGATATCCATCAATATGACTGTGAATGTCTGTCTATCTATTTACTGATGTATGTATGAATTTCAATATCCCAGGATACATCTATCCATGTATCCTCGCAAATATCCATCTATCTATGTTAGAACATCAATCTATCTATCAACATCTCCATGATTATCTATCAATATATCAGTCGATATCTGTTTTTGAATAGACTCTTAATTACGTTTTACATTTTACTGTAACGTATGACATGTTACGCTTACAGGGGAGAAGCCGTACGTCTGTACGTGGGCCGGATGTAACTGGAGGTTTGCACGAACGGACGAACTGACGCGGCACAAGAGGAAACACACTGGGGATCGACCGTTCAAGTGTAGTCTCTGCGTTCGATCTTTCGCTCGATCGGATCATCTGGCGCTTCATCTGAAGAGACATTGACGATACGTAGAGGAATCTGAATGACGTACGACCCTTTTTCTGAAGTTGTAATGGAAATTTCTGGTTTTTGGATTGAAATGGTGCTCTGGACCTTTTTCTGTTGTCAGAATGGGCATTTCTCGTACCTGGAAGAGCCTCGGAATGGAGTTTGGCACTTTCCTGAAGGCAGAATAAGGATTTGAACCTTATCTTGAGATTGTGGTTGGCACCTTACCTTTGAGTCAGAATATGGATTAGCAATGTATCTTGAGTCAAAATGTGTCACTGATATCTTGCGTCAGAAAGAGGATTTGAACTTTATCTGATGACATGATGAAGACTTGCACTACTTCGAGTGTCAAACTGAGGATTTTCAGTTCTGTTTGGCAATCAAATTGAAGATTTGCACTATTTCCAGAGTTGTAATGGAAATTAAAACTTTATCAAGTTGAACTGAGGATTTTCACTTTATCTGAAGGTGTAGTGAGGAATGGAACTGCATCTTAAGTAAAACATGAGGCTCATATACTTAGAACAGTTTAGGTGTTGTTGCTTCCCACCCAACTGTTCAAATGGATGTACTACACGTAAATCTAGCAGCCTCCAGATATCATTTCTCAACCTCTACATGGAATGTGCTTGTGACCCACCATGCAGAGATAAAGTAGTCGGATTGCTGTAACCATGCCCGCATGGACCCTAGAGGCCTACACGGAGATAGCACGGATCCTACATGGAGACAACATGGAACCACCCTGCACTGAGCCAACATGGAGACCACGTAGGACTCGTATTCTTACTTGGGACCTATTTAGAGTCCACATCGGACCCAAGCCCATGGAAATGCTGGCAGGGTCCCTTTCCCGCTACTCTGGCAGTGCCAGTCCCTCCCAAGCCTCAAACACCAAACAAAGAGCATCGAGGAGTCTGAAACAATGTTGCCAGTTCTTTTGTGTCTTGCTACTTCAAGGAAGGCGAGAGTTGTTACGATGTAGTTGCTTGAAATTAGCGATGGCAGACTTTTGTTGGTAATTGAGTTCAAAGTCTGCCTTTAAGTCGCTTATGTCGTAAATGTAATCAAAACTTGTACTGTAAGATTTTCCTCCTGTTTGCGCAACTACCGTAATATGATTGGTATACGTCGGTTCTGATATGGGTAAAACGGGTTTGGTGTGGCATTGGTTGATGCCGTGTGCATTATCTATTTATCCATCCATCCATTCATCTATCTATCCATCCGTCCGTCCATCCATCTATCTGTCTACCTATCTATCTATCTAGTTATCTTTCTATCTATCTATAATTCTGTCTAGCTATGCAATATGCAATGTATAATTGTATATAGTGCTTCTTGAGCAGCTTGTAGAAAGAGCTGTAGGTCTACTTTGCGGACTGGTTGTTTTGAGAGCAAAGTCCGAAGTGGTCATTTAGAACCGGTGACAGATATGCGTTTTGTAAATTTAAATTGGAAATCGTTAAAATGGTTGTTTTGTCCAGGGCTTTTTAGCTGTCAAGTTTACGTTCTGTAGATGAACTGACACATTCGTGTATGATCTATTATGTATTTAATTAAGCTGTTACACTTTAGCATAAACATTATGTGTTACATCATGTGATAAGGTTGTACTGGAAATCGGGAATTGTGTTTCAACATAAACGAAACGTGTTACGTGAAGCGATGTTGTAAGTTGTTGGATTTAGAAGCTGTAGGACTGAGGTTGAAGTATTGCTGACTCTAACCATGCCCACATGGACCCTATATGGAACCCACATTGAGACAACATGGAACTCACATGAGCCCTATGCCGAGTCGACGTGGAGACAACATGCAGCCCACATAAGACTCATGTTTCCACATGGGACCCATTCAGTGCCAACATAGGACCCATGCCCATGGAAATGCTGGCAGGGTTCCATCGCCCTCACTTTGGCAGTGCCAGTCCCAAGCCTCAATAAGCGAGGAAGATACACCTCCATCACTAACCGTACGTAGCTTAGTATCGTCATTTCCAAACAAAGTTAATTTATATTCGCTAGTGCGGACGTCCCATGCCCCTTTGTTCGCGCGGTAGCAGGTTTGCGTGTCGATCGTGGCTTAGCCCTCTGACCAACCCACCCCTGCAATTCGAACACTGGCTAGCACCACGTACACCCATATGGCTGCTCCGAAGCTGACTTGAGAGACTTCTAGGAAAACATATATATTTGACTATATTTTGAAGAAAAATATCGACGCATTTTCCTTAATAAACAGCTACTATATTATAACTTCACGGCAGGAGATTGAATTATGTACGTGTTGCCGTCGGCGACGTAATTATTGACACCAGAGTCGGCTGATGATAAACGATTGAAATATAACTTGTAAACAACAGCTTGCTTTTCGAACCGCTTGCCGAAACGACCTTGGAACACAATAATAATTATTTATTTGAAAATGGGGACAGTTTATGCTGAAACCAGTAGGCCTATGGAAGGGATATGAAAGCAATTATGAAATCGACGAAAACTGGGTCACAGGCCTAGATTATGTGCGTGGTACATCCGGGACTTTTGCATGATAAATCGGCAGTCACGTTTGATGTTGTTAGTGAAAGAAAACAACTCTTAACTAGAATTTACAATATAAATAAAATATGTTCAAAGAAGAGTTTTTTTTACTAGAGCGGCATAACTTTACATGAACTTTACATGCCACAAAATTTTGTCAGTTTTTCCAACCTTGGCTTGACCCACTGGTCCATAATTATTCTAGCTCTAGAGCCCTTTGGTTTTCCTATATAGGCAGAACCTCTTCACGTTGCACTCAGTAGCTTCCGTTTTGAGCCTGACATAATTACTTTGGAACGTTGTAAACCAGTCATAAATTAAATTTATGAAGATTTTCCCATCACGATGGTATAGCCTGGAGCGCGGCCATAAGTGGCAGAAGTCATGAAAGCAAAACGATTATCGAGATTTATGCACGAATTATTATCTACCATTAAGCCTACGGCAGAAATTGTAGCCCCAATTAAATGCGATCTGTGAAAAGTATCAGATTTCGATAGTTGGATGTCTATCGACACGAAACATCCGAATTGGTCACGGGACGTAAGAAAACCCCATCGAATCTCGTTTTCATCGGTCCTGGAATTAAGAGGCTATATAAAATGGCTTGATGCGGCATCATTAATTAATTGTCTATAATTTGTGTGTGTGTATATATATATATATATATATATATATATATATATATATAATATGTTTGAATATATAATATGTTTGAATTTGTTTCTTGGGTCACCATCAATCGGTTTCTTCTGGAGCACCATAGACGGCGGGGTAGAACAAAACGCCCGTTCTACAGTTCCACCACGTACCTCCGCATTTACAAACTGACCACTGAATTGCGCACTGATTAGTACTATACTCTGGTTTCTTACCAGTTCTTAGCTAAACCTTTTATGTGAATTGTAATCGTAAACTGAACATTTCTATAGCGCCCATATGGGCTGATCCGCGGGAAACAGCTTATAATGCAGGCGCTTAATTAATAAAAAAACATCAATAGGCCCAGATAAAAAATCCCAGATCATCAACTAGGCGGCCAGTCGGGCGACTGACTAGGCTGAGGTTGATTGTACTTAGAGTTGAAACAACGAGTGAGGTATAGGAATACGGAAAGCCAGAGTAGGATTTGTGGAAAACATTGTTTTCACATTTTCATATTAAGATTTTATCTTTCCTTTCACTCTATTGGGATTTCTAATGTACAGTACAATGAGGATATAAATACTACGGCCAAACTTGGGACTTATTACTTAGAATAAAATGGAGAGTGGTAGCACTAGGTATGGGTGACTTTAGTGACGTCTAGCCATAAACAAAAGAAGGTTTTGTGTTTAGTTATTTAATCGGCATTAAAGTCGTGTTTTTCTTCAAGAAAAGTTTTTCGGTGCATATTTTGAAATTTTCCGCTGTTTTTAAAACCCGTTAAGCTACGTTGCATCCAACCGATAAAGTTTTTCTGATATAATTGGCGCTGTTGAACGCACGTTGATAAATAGACCCGCAGGCCAGAACGTGTTAGCTAGTGTACAAACTGTATAAGGTCTCAGAGTAATGTCACTTTTAACGGAGTATTTTTTCTAATTTAAATCATGTTGTAGTAATCGTGCATTTTAGTTGCTCAAATTATTTTGTATTGTTCAACTGAATTTTGACTACTGTACAATGTTAACTGTCATTAGAAATGTTTAAATGTCTAAAAGGTTTATAAAAGTAGAAGCGCGATTGATGAAAACAATTTGCCTATATTAAAGTAGAAGCTGGATTGACGAAAAAATAATACTTAAATAGAAGCTGTATTGATGAGAAAATATGCTTAAATGGAATCGGAATGATGAAAAGAATAATACCTAAATATGAGCTGGGTTTATGAAAAGAATCGTATTTAAATAAGAAGCTGTTTCAATAAAAAGAAATGTTAGCCTGAGCGGGTTTTGGGATTGTAATTGCAATTTGTAATTGCTATTAATGGGTTATGTAATAATGCATCAACCAATGGAAAACCAAAACAAAGCCATGGTTCAAAGGACAGTCATTTGAGTGGTAGAGGGTTTATTAACATTGTTATGAGCATTTTTTTTATTACTATTCGTTGATTCTCAATTGTTTTCTCAACAGTCCGATGATTAAAAATGAGCCTTGAGCTTGACAATGAAAACTTGCGGCACAAGCTGCAGGACTTGCGCAGAGCAAACTCATCTCTAGTCACTGAAAACCACAGACTCGTTGAAATGCTCGAATCGGCCGGCTGCGAACTGAGTAATTCCTCCTCTCGCATTCGAAATCTCGAGGAATCCACCGAAAACTATCGCTGCAAATTGCAAGAGCTGAGTGATTTGCTCACCGCCTTCGAGGGCGTGAGCAAGTTGAATGAGAAGGACTGCGAGAAGCTCAGACAGAAGTACGATGAGTGCTCACATCAGCTTGCTGAGTCTGCTGGGCTCCTGCAGAGTCAGTCGGTTGTGATAGAGTCACTCAAGAAGGAACTGGATGAATCGAAGAATTTGCGAGCGAAGATAGAAGGTTGTTACACAATACTTTACATTACAATACAATACAACTTGGTAGAATAGTTATCATCATCATAACACAGTTATTATGCTCCACAGCCTAATCGTTGATCAACTGAGGAATAATTCTCTTTAAAAGACACATTATTTCCAGTTACTTGGATTTTCTATCAAATGGATTGTTGATATTTTTGATTCTTTTTGGCAGATGACTTAGCGATACCATGTACCTGGCTTATCCATCTAATGCTGAAATAATTTTGTTTTTGCACAATGATCGTTACAAAATGTAAAATGATGGAAGATATCAAATATCAATAATGATCTCTCGGCTACTTAATCAGTTTCGTCTATTTCAATATTTGACTATATTTGGTATTGGCATAGTGATGTGGATATACCTCTACCATTAGTGATAACAGGTGGTGATTATTGATAATGGCCATTGATAATGATGATGATGTTTGCCTTATACATTAGTGTAATAATGATAAAAATAATAATTATAATAAGTTTAGTTTAATTTCAAGCTGCTTAACAGCAGTTTAATTTCAGGAAAAGCATGAATGAAGGATGATAATTTATTACAGGAGTCGAATTTAACTGTAGGCAGCCATGCAAGGGCGTCCATTGATTTTGATTGCAATTAGCCATGCGGAATATGATCTCTAGTCGCGGTATGAGTTCTATTTTCATGTTTAGCCGATCGCAACCTTGCCTTGGAAACCGCCGAAAAGATCCAGCGATCTTACGAAGACCTTCAGAACAGGTTCAAGAAGACGCTCTCGTCTTCTGAAGAGGAAATCAACGCGTTGCACAAAGAGAGCGGCCAACTAAAGGAAGATCTCGAAGGTCGCTGCTCCCTGGTGAAGACCCTCCAAGAGGACGTCAGGACCCTACGGACAGAGATCAGCACGCAGAAAAACACACGACGAGAAAACGAACAGAGGAATGCTGAACTGCGATCCCAGATGAAACTTCAGTCTGTGAAGATTGAGAAGTTGGAACAGGATTTGGAAAACCACAAGAGGTTCAAGGTAGGGAGGAGTTATCTTTTCCTGTTATCGTTGTATTTATTCTGAAATTTGATATTGCTCTTTGTAACCTTCAACTTTCTTTTTTTAGTTAAGATTACCAAACTCCAAGAGTAGTATTTCTTGAAGCAGTTATTATTATTAATTTACAGGTTTACTTATTGTAAATTTACAATTCCAAAATTTACATATTACAGTTTGACAATTCCAAAGTTTGCATATTGCAAATTAACAGTTAAGAGAGTTACCAACTTAAAATTTATTGCTTACCAATTGCAAACTGACAATTTGCATATTGCAAGATTGCAAATTACATGCTTAGAAATGTTCAAATTAGATATGTATGAATTGTAAGGTATCAGAGGATTCGTGTCTTTAAGCAGAATGAATTATTTCAGGTGAAAAATGGAGAGCTGAAGTCTGCAATGGACCAACAGCGGAAGAGGATCTCCAACTTCGAAGCTGAAATTCGAGGAATTCACGCAAAGGTTTCTCAATTGGAATCGCTATATTCCAAAAAGACATCTGGCAAGAATAAATATTCTACCCCAAACGACGGAACTCTGGCCTCTGGGGTCGTGTGCAAAACTGATAAGAACGGGTGGGGAAATGGTGCTATCGACAGTGTTGACCTGGAGAAACTGGTGGCGGTGGAAGGTGAGATACTCCAACTTAGAGCGGACATGCTGCGGTTGGTTGGTGGATTTACCGAACTGTCTGGAAACGATTTGAGTGGCGCTTTAAATTTGGAGCCTCAAGATAAAGGATCTGTTGTGGGTCCTCAAATGGAGAAGTTTGGGAATGAGACGGTTACTGCGATGACCAATATAGAGAAGCGACTGTCAAACTTTGAATCGATGAATGCAAGGCTTGTTTCACACATCGCAAAGCTTAACGCGCAGATTTCTGAACTGCAGAGGAACTTCGGCGAACAGACGACAAAGCAGGAAAGAGAACTTCATAAGAGAGCGCAACAGGTCACTCTTCTGGAAAAGCAGTTGGACGATAAGGTACAGGAAATGACGTTGTGCACGTCCGAGCTGAATGGTGCAAAGGCGGAGATGGAGCAATCTAGGGCGGACAGGGAAGTGGTCCAGGTGGAATTGGACGAGATGCGACAGGAATGTCGAGAGATGGTGCTGGGGATGAGCCAACTGAGAGAGCTTCACGCTGAGCACTGTCTTGAGTTGGAGGGACAGATCACAATGGTAGATAAAGAGCGCGAGGAGACGAAAGCCAGACTCGAACAGACGGAGTCACGCTGCCGTGCGCTTCAGCAGAGTCTTAGTCAGACGATGGGAGTCTCGGATGCTCTCAAGGATGACCTCCAGAGCTGTCGAATGCTGGAGTCGACAGTTCTTGAAGTGGAAAGACAGGCAAAGGAGGCGATGGAAAGAGCCGTGGATCTCGAAGCAGCGCTGGGTTCGCTCCAGACGGAGTTGGATGTACAGACGGAAAGCGCGAGGGTTGTGGAGGAAGACTACCGGGGTCGGTTGGAGGAGCGGAATGAGCGCCTGAGGCTCTGTGAGGAGCGGCTTGGCAGAGCCGAAGAGCAGGTCGGGGTTAGCGAGGGAGAGATCACGAGGTTGTTGACGGAGCTGAACCGGAGCCAGGCGTCGCTGAGAGATGGAGAAGAGAGGATAGAACGTGAGTGGAGCCTTGCCCGGTCGCAGGTCTCTGAGCTTCAGCAGAGGCTGAAGCGAGAGACGTCTCAGCTAGAGTCCTCTCTTGATGGCGCCGAGGAAAGGCTGGAGCAGGCGTTGGAGGAGCTGGAGCAAAAGGATCGACGGATCGCTGACCTGGTGGAGAAAACCGAGGGCATCCATGTGGAGAAAGCGAGAGCAGACGAACTGCTTTCGAAGTTGGAAGAGTCAGATAGATTGCGTGTAGAGATGGAGGCAGAGCGGGAAAGGCTGAATGGACTGTCCATCAAGCAGCAAGGGGAGATAGAGATGCTAAGGACAATGTTGAAGGAACGCGAGGCGGCCATTGCGGACCTCCAGGGACGAATCATTCGAGTATACAAGGAACTCCAGGATAAGACGAGAACCGACAAATGCTCGTTCGCCGAGGTCGAAGCACTGAAAGCCGAGGCCCACACAAAGGATTCACGACTGGCGGAGGCCGCGAGGAAGGCAGAGCTGCAGGAAGGAGAACTGAAGAGCTGCAGGGAACAATTGGAGTCGGTCAAGGCCTCATTGACGCAATGTAGGGAGGAAATTCAACGAAGTCGCTTGGATTCTGAGATGCTCAACGAGAAGCTGGAGGAAAGAGAGTGGGACTTACAGCAGAAGACTGCCAAGGTGAAACAGCTGGAGCAGGCGCTTGACGAGCGGCTGTCTGTCCTTTCGGAGTCGGAACAGAGGCGACTCCGGTTCGAAAGCGCTATTCAGAAGAACCAGCTCGACGCTGGAAAGTACGAGAAGCAGGTTGCCGGGCTTGAAGACCAGGTGCACGATCTACTAGCACTCGTCAAGGAGCAGTGCCTCAGGATCCAAAAGGACGAGGCCACAAACATGCAACTGAATGCGGAGCTTGACGGTCGGAACGCTCGCATCGAGGAGCTGGAACACGTCGTGGGAAACGTCCAGCACGAACTGAAGCACATGGTGACCGCGAACAAGAGCGCAGAGCAGGAGCTGTGTGCCTCACGCCAACACCTCCAGAAGATGCACAACGATCTAGTTGGGGCTAAACAGGAGCTCGTGTCTCTCCGCTGCCAACACGACCGCCTGGCGAAAGACCTTGCCGAGGCCGTTGCTCTCCTTCAGCAGAAGGACTCTGAGCTGACAAAGCTGCTGGAGACCCTTTCTGTCGCGGAAGAGTATAGATCGAGATACAGCGAACGACTGCAGCGGTCGGAAGAGATGTGTGGCAGTCTCAAGGCCGGCCACCAACGGGATCTCCAACGTCTGAAGAAGGAGCACGATACGGAGATTGCTGTTCTAGAGGACGAGGCCCGTTCCCTGCGGCAGGAGCTTTCAGCATCCCACGAACAGCAGAGACAGCTGGCGAAGAGGGTGACACAGTTGATTGATGAGGTCACAAGACTGCAGACGGAGCGCAGGGTCTGCCAACACGCCGAGGAGAAAGCCAAGAAAATCGACGTGTGGACGAAAGAAAAATCAAGTTTATTTGCAATGAACAAACCACACATTGTTGCTACGAAATTCGCCGATGCTTTAGAATTGGCGCACTGTACGTCCGAATCTTCATCAAGTGATGCGTCCACTGTCAGCAACTCAAGGAAATCGAGCAACTCAGAGGCTTCGCATGTAAAGACCCGGTTCTCAGAGAGGGACGATCATCGGCGATTTCCTAACCAGGGTCCCGCCTGTACGGGGGTTGATTGTCATGCTGTTCAACGCGGTGTAGATCCGGGCGAGGGACCCTGGAACTCAGATATCTCTGAACATGCTTATACCTCCTTCTCAACACAGCAGTGTGACGAAAACAATTCCCTGAGCAACGACTTTTTCCAAACAATGTGGACGGCACTTCTGAACTCCGAGGTGAAAGGAGGCGCTGGATACCATCCAGCGCCCTCTTCCAAACATGATGAAAGTCAGGTAACCATGTGTACTCCTGTTCACGATTCTGATCATTCCGTAGTAG
Organism: Bimastos eiseni; assembly: GCA_959347315.1. Taxonomy (NCBI): domain Eukaryota; kingdom Metazoa; phylum Annelida; class Clitellata; order Crassiclitellata; family Lumbricidae; genus Bimastos; species Bimastos eiseni. The sequence continues at coordinate 952,308 of OY365820.1, forward strand.
TGATCGACAATTCCGCACCAGGCATTAAACGTTCTGCTCTGACGAGCAACTCTTCGGCTTTATCTGTCTACCACTTGGCTCCTTCTGATAAGTGCTCTGCCTTTTCAGGCAACCATTCCAATTCGTATCAACCGCCAAAAGATCCTTGCAAGTCTTCTCACCCACAGAAACCTTCAAATTCCCAAACGCCCGACATTCCTGTCGAGCCAAAGCAGCGTCAACACCAGACTCCTAACCCAAAGAAAAGCGAACCAATTCTCGACACCAGACTATCAAGAAGCGCAACAAAACCATCGAGGATTGCGGCCAGGAGAATCTCACGATCTACTCTCATCGAATCCCCATTTTCGCCAATATTTGCCAACCGACACTCGCCGGATCCCACGACCGCCATTACCTACTACGAGAGGGTTCTTCCGTCGAGTAAATCTGATGCTGAAGTCGAGAAGATCATCGCAGGACGAGAGTTCTATGATGGCGGAAGACTTTCGAGTCTGAGCGACGAATAGGAAGAAACATCTGCTGTGGTGTATTTTGATTTTTGATTCCATGAGAATAGCGAGTGAGTCGAAGTTTTAAGGGAGGTGCTGAAGAAAGCAGGTCGTAAAATATTTCACGTGAATTTTAAAATTGTTGAGGAACAGATTTTCTAACGGCCATTTAAATTGCTCAATAAAGTCTAGGCTTGATTTTATCACTGTATTGTGCGTGCATGCGTGTGTGTGTGTGTCCAGATGCGTCTAAACCATAAGAAACATCATAGACCGAATAGAATTTCCTTAATATTCTCGTAGAGTAGGCCTAATGGTGAACACACTAGGGCGCAGATCTGAGGAACCGAGTTCGAGATTAGTATCCCCGGTAAGATTGACTAGTCCTTCATTCGCTAGGCGGCGAAGCTGGTTAAACTATATTATATTCATGTAATATAATAGCGCCGTGTAAGGGTGCCTACAGTTAAAATAGCTCCCGTTATAACTAGTCACAATAATTAGTTCATAATAGGCACAGGCCTCTGTTTGTGATCATCTGTGGCTAATCCGTTTGAAATTATTACCGCTTTGTCATCCAATCTGTAAAACGATGACCCGTCTATTTTCCATATTTGCCGAAGAGACGTAGAATTTTTTTAGTGTGTTCACCATGCATGTAAATGCTCGTAATGAAATTAACGAATGATAAAGAACAGCTTATTTTACAAATATCATAGGCCTAATTATTAAATAACGACGAAAGCGGACGATATGATGTTGTGGTTGTCGCCAAGGGCTGACTGATATAAGTTTATTTAACGACGCATCCATAACGACGATGATATGCGTCTGTCGCCAAGGGTCCACTCAGACTCCTTTTATACTCGCCTTAAGACTGTTCGCTTTAGCCGTGCCAAGGTAGGGAGCGCTTCTGAGTAGTAGCATTGAAGAGGCGCTATGTAAATTTTCGTAATGAATGAATGTATTAATGAATGAATATGACGATGAACCAAAATGGTAATTGGTAAATCCTGCCAAAACACCTTTAAATCGTGTCTTTCTAATGCTATATATACATAAATATATATATATTTATCATTTCGATTCATTGGCAGCAAATGACTTCGAATGAGAAAATATACACGAGACTCAATCGGAGATGAAACTCATAAACTGATTGCACTCTTGCAGAACAAGTCCCAACCCTAGACAAACGAGGAGGGCGACGCTAATACCCTACAGTATGTTAGTATAAGGTGTCGTTAAACTGCAGCTACTACAGCCATTCATAGGTCAACGAGCAAACGTAAATTAGATGCAAAGCTGAGGTAACAAGCAGAGTTTGTGAGATAATTTTGATTTAGAAGATACTGTTTTCTCATATGGCGCCAACGACTTAAGTCTCTTCATCTGTCTTTAAAATCTTAAATTCACATCCAGTCGTTGTAATAATTACCGTTTTCGATGACATGTAGCGCATAAACTACCATGAATTTCTTAATGATGTGAAAGCCTAATACAAAGCTCTTGAATCTTGAACCTGCACAGTTTGTCGCAGCCATGTCCAACCTTTAACCTAGGCGCAGTGGAAATTCAAACAGTTTATTGGAATAGGAGTTTAGCCCGATAACCAGAAAGAAACCGCCCATTTCAAGCGACGATGATTTTATATAGCAATGGATGGCAGCAAATAAAGGTGTTTAAGTCACGTATGACAGTTCTTCAACAATTGGCGCGTTAGCGACGCACTTCGAATGTCGTTGTTATTTCCTACGCATATTATTACGACATTCATTTATACACGTGATAAGACAGAGATATTATATGCAATGCAATATGCATAATGTTACGATACAATGGGATGTTTTGCATATAGTCATCGTTGTTTCAAACTTTAAACCAAAACATAGTGTCAATCGCCTCACGAAGTAAAAAGCCGAAGACAGTTATCAGAGAGGGAGTTCCATAACTTCTGTTCTGCAACCGAGAAAGTAGGACAACCAAGAACAGTCCAAGTCCGCTTAACAGCTAAAGAAAGGCAAGTAGATGACCGCGTTCAGTAGTAGCTTATAGAACTAGCATTGACTTCATGTACTAAATTGACGGTGACCGAAGTTTTCTTGAGATAAGGTCGAAGTCGAAGCTTTCAGGTAGCTTTTTAGTTAAAAATTGACAATGAATTATAATCTTCAGGTACAAATTGAATATAAAACTATGAAATATAAAATGATCGTTTAAATCATTTTGTATCGTTAGATATATTTTGTATTTTCTATCTTTTTATACATAGTATATATATATATATATAAGCAGAAACAATTTAATACTATATATATATAGTGTTCGGAATATTCCTCAGATAACTTTCATACTCACCATCCGTGACCTGTCAGCACCTTAGTAATAAAGGTACCACCTTTGTGTTCGTTGTGAATGATTTTCTTGCAATAATTCGAATTGGCCACAGTTACTGAATCTCCTCTCAAGGTGAGTCTGGATACCTGTACGGTTCTGCGATCGGCTGTTCGGCTCTTAGGACGTATAACCATAATCGTCTCTGTATATGCCTTAGTTGGGGTCAGTCATTAGAGTGGCCTAAATGTCCCGACACAACTCCTTGAGGTAAACTGGAGCAGCCTTGGGTCTGTTCCATCTTAATCTGTGTGAACTCTGCCGTTAAGTGTTCGACGTTGTAGGTAATTTCGGGTTGTAGGCCCATCCATCAGAAATTACTTACATTCTGAGCTGTGCTCTTTACCTCTCATGTCTTCTTTTCTTTGCCCTGAATTAACTGGACTGAGAGCGCTCTTGAGTACATCACTTAGGGAGCCCAGTGAATTGATATAAATTTACGATGACATCCTTAGTGAGATTGCTAAGGGATCCAGTATTTGATGGATGGATCCAGAGTTTAGCGACAGCTTACGACAACAGAGTCAGAAACAAGCATTTTATAGCAATCAAAGCTGTATTGCTTTTTTAAATTCTTACTATAAATCCACGTAGAATACCTTTGCCTTTCTTCTCTTCTACATTTTAAATGCACTTGCATTTAGATAATATCTGATACGATATATACCGCACTCTCGTCCGACGTTGTCGGTTAAAGTCAATTCTTTTCCTTATGTTCCTTCTTTTCTTCATAGGAAAAATATCCGAAGGAGGAAAGGAAATCCTTATGTATGTTATCTCCGGCAATAGAAAAATGTCTGGAGACAGATGAATAAATCTTTATTTTATGTTCTGTAACAATGAAGTCGTTTGATGACATATTGCATCTGTCAGACACTAGAGTGACAAAAGAAATATTTTCTACAAAATCAAAATAGTTTTTTTTAAACTTGAGTTAAACTCGCTTGATTCTTTTGTTAGCAACATCTGGATAAATTGAGAAAATTGAAGTCAAAGTTTCAGCATATGCGTGTCATCAAAGTTCTTAGCAACCATTATTCGAGTAATGGTTGCTAAGAACTTTGATGACACGCATATTTGGAAGCAGATGCATTGAAGAATATGATTGAATAAAATGTCAAGACCGACAAGTGATGGGTTTTGACCTCTGGCCTCACATTCTATGACATGTGTGTGTGTGTGTGTGTGTGTGTGTGTGTGTGTGTGTGTGTGTGTGTGTGTGTGTGTGTGTGTGTGTGTGTGTGTGTGTGTGTGTGTGTGTGTGTGTGTGTGTGTGTGTGTGTGTGTGTGTGTGTGTGTGTGTGTGTGTGTGTGTGTGTGTGTGTGTGTGTGTGTGTGTGTGTGTGTGTGTGTGTGTGTGTGTGTGTGAGAAAGAGAGAGAGAGAGACAGACAGAGAGATTACGTTTTAGATGCCTTTAAATCGGTCTCTCGGACGCAATATATAACTCACATTAGTTCGACAATTATAATATCGTAGACTACCAATTGTCTTTCTCTTCCTTCAAGCACTAGATGATGGAATTTCGTTTAATGGCATCTTGCCAGTCGCTATATTGACGAGTTGGGTATACTGTTTCTTATTGTTGTCTGCATAAGAGATTTGCACCTCGGGATAAATGCGGTCCGTATACACGAGGGCTTAGATTGATGTGGCATCCATTCAAACAGCCAACGGTGGGGAAAGGATCTCATCTATCAATTCACTCTAGAATACCTTTTTTCAATGATTCTGGTTACGTGAGTTTTTCCCTTAAAGAATATTCCATTTCCAAATGGCGCATTTGTAGATTTATGGCACATTATCACATTTATATATTTTCATATTATGCGTAATAAAATGTGTGTAAAAATTGTACTGGTAATGTATTTTGACATTTGTAGAGCGCCTCCATTTAGGGTTAACCTAAACACCTTTAAATCGCTTGTTGCAGGTCTTGTAAAAGTAATAATAGACCTTGTGAAAATATTGGAAGTAACTATTTCGAGCAACTATTTAGATCCACAGACTCACCTATCTGCCAGGCGAAGGCGAGCCTTCTCTGTTGCAGGTACCTACATCTATAGCCAACATCACACTGTTCTCAATTCTGTCTTTAGGCTGTCTCACGATGAGTCCGAAGTACCGCAGTTTTCTGGAGTTGATGTGGCTCAACAGTTTGCTGTCAACTTTCGCCATTTGATATACTTGTTCGGTGGTCACCATTGCTGTCCATGGAATTCTGAGCAGTTTCCTCATGCACTTGTTCTCAAATGTTTGTATGCGTTTCTCTTCTTCTTTCTATATTGTCCACGCCTCACAACCATACGTTGCTACTGGCAACGCCAAGGCCTTTATGAGTCGCAGTTTGGTTTTAGTACTGACTGATTTATTTTTCCAGATGCTTACCAATTTAAACATGACTGACATTCCCATAGCTAATCTTGATTTTACCTCACTCGCGCAGTCCCCGTCCCTCGTTACTCTGTTTCCCAAGTATGTAAATGGGTCCACTTGTTCCAGTTTGCATCCGTCCACTTTGATCAAAAGTGCGTCATTGTTATTTGTCATTACTTTTGTCTTTGCTATGTTAATCAACATACTGTATTCTTTTGCTGATATCTCAACACGTTGCACCAACTTCTGTAAATCCTTTTGTGAAGTGGCCAGTAGCACGATGTCATCAGCATATCTAAGGTTATTTATAGTATTCCCTCCAATCCTGAATCACTTGTGGTAGCCTAGTAGTGCTTTTCGCATTACCTGTTCTGCTAGAATGTTAAGCAGGCTTGGTGATAAATTACATCCTATTAATATAAGACTTTAGCATACAAGATAATCTACGACTGTTTGAATCGCTTTTGTGCTGGTGTTTGTAAAATATACCTGATCATACTCCGATGCATTATAAAAGGCCAATGGTGATGTCATAAACCTTGGGAATTGATACAATTATGTTGTTAACATTTACTGCGTCGAAAAAGAGCAGGCAATTATTAGACACCTTTAAGTTGAAACCCATTAACCAAATATAATCCGCATTTTCATTCAAAAAACCAACTCATACGGTTGCATAGTCTGCTTTGGAAAAGATAATCGAGGTAGAGGAGGTTTGACGATATCCATTGGGAGAAGTATCGAGTAACTTGGATATTTTTATAGGCTTTAGTGACTCATTAATTTGTACCAAAATAATGAGGTATGTCATTATATATTTTCTTCTAAAACGCAAGTAGAGGCCTGCAAACAGTGCAATGGAAACCGCAAGAACCTATTCATTATGTCGCACTATATGACTCGTTCGCTAACAACTGAAGCAGATACAACCATTGTGCATGCTTTTACTTGTTCAATGGTTGCACATGACAATGCCATCAATTAAGATATAACTCATTCCTGTACAAATCGGCCTAATTCAGACATGAAGCATTGGGCACGCGTTTAGATTTATTGAAAATATCGTTTTACTCTGTAAATTCAGATGAATATTAATTCACAGGTATTTTATAATCATAATCGTGATCATCGTAATCGCGTGTTATTATTTCGCCACTTTAAGCCAATTTATTATTTGACACCTCAATTTTTGAAGACAACTTACCTATAATACAGTATAAACGTACTAGCGAGTAGCAACGCACATCTAAGATAAGGTATAGGAATCATAACGAACTCAGAAGCAATTCATCTGACCTTAGATGTAATTTTAAAAAGCCACAAAACTCCTAAGCAAAGCCACATGATTAGGTTACCAAGAACAATCCATCCCAACAGTCTTTGAAATCTCTAACATAGCAGATGTCAAACTTCATTTTTCCATCTTACACAACTCCAAACATGTTCTTCACCAAATCCTACCTCCACTCCTTCTCCTCTCTATTGGCCAAATAAAACCGAGAGCACACAACCATATTCTCGCACCAAAAGACAATTTATCCTCAGATCAGTATATAAAAATAATTAGTGAATTGAAGTAAGTCAGATAGGCTACTGAAAACTTTAAGCTGTGTTATAATATTATATGTGTAACCGTTGTATGTGAAGCTGGGCAAAGCCGCTATTACAATTGTCGTCGTCCATTAAATTTGAAGGTTATCCGTATTATAATAGGATCTCAAGGAACCACAACAACATCACTGCTAGCTAGTTGACTTATGACTATTTATATTATGGGAAACATTTGTGGTTGTATAGAAATGAGAAAGGGTGGCATATTATATAGATGTCACAATGATATAGGAACGATGGCAAAATATCTGGCAATAATCAGATAAATTGTAACGCGATTGGTTAAGTTCTGCTAAGACACCTGTTTTTCCTCACTTTAATTATCCCTTCGTCCTACAAAACGTTCGGTCACGGGCGGCATGAAAACAAAAAAGAAACAACAACAACAAATGAGACTAATAAAACGAAAACGACATCAGAAAAATATGAAGGACGTCAAGGACTCAATGTCAAACGACGTCGTTAAACACTCCAAGCATCATTGATCGATAGAAAATGAAAAACTCTCTCTGACATGTAAGGATTTCCTTATTTTCTGTCCCATTTCATAGTTTTCATAGTGCGAACACACACATAGTATGAACAAATGATGTTGGCGGCCATGCAAGGCGCCCATTACGTTACGTTATGCGTCTAATTTAATGTAACCAACGCCTCCAGCAAAAAAGCAAACGCACGCAGATCATCCAACCCAAAAACAACTCTCAATATTTACCTAGCTCCCTATTTATTTGACAATGCTAGTGAATTACTTCGTGAAGCCACATGACTTGGGAGGCCAAGATATAACGGACGCATAGCAAGGAGTTAAGTTACACTTTTGATACTCTGCCGTTGTAACAAGTAAATTTACGTCGATTTAAAAGCATTCGCGGCATCCCGATGTGTAGCTAATATTTGTGTTATTATATCTTCATTTGTCAAACAAGGTGACAATCCGCAGCTAATAACAGATAAAAAAATGGAAGTTTGATATCCAATAAAAGTGAGCCTACTTTGGCTATATCCATGAAAACTGATTGTTTTAATTAAACTTAGCTTAGACACCTTGAAATCATTTGCTCAAGTTGTTATATATATATATTAAAATGCTTCTTCGAATTGATTGCATAAGTATACGGAATGCAACTGTCCAACTTTATTATCACTCTACTCGACATTCTGTCTTAAGGTGATTACATCGCCCTCCTCAATAATTCATGCTATGGTCGGGCACTGTCACAGGTCAAGCAGTGGGGGAGTTCGGTTGAAATCGAGGTAGTGGTTGGTCACGTACTTAGCCTTTATCCAGGGTTGAGACTGGATCTGCTAGATCTTATGATGATTTTACCATTCGCAGAGTTTTATATTTGTGTGTGCTTGTATCTGTACTCAGAGTGTGACAATAGCTTATGACAACAATTATTTATTTGTGAATAGAAACTCGAGACCATCATAGATAAAGAGACAGTTGTCAAATAAATTGTATGTAGATGCGTCCACATTCTTTTAGACCACATTTTCTTTTCGTTGTAATAGAGTCATCTAAAGTCATCTATAATTAGGAAAGCAAATAAAGAAAGGTGACTGTACAATCATCATGGAAGTTGGGTTAAGTGACAATCTTCTGAGTGTCGTAGGTCATTGCCATGACAACTGAATTTCCCAGGACATGTCGTTGCCATGACGACTACTTTTCCCAGGACATCTTTTCTTGCTCTGAAATCAGACATCAGACTAAATAATTATGATATAAGCTCATCGTGTGGAATTGTCGAATACACTTATGCAGACCAAAAGTGGACATGGCTGTATTTGCAGTAGAATATATAATTCTTAACCCTAGCAACTCATAACAGAGATAAATGGTTGCTAACATTAGAAATAATATTAAAAAAACGGTCGTCTCCCTTATACACCTCTAAACGGGTTTCTTCTTGGTCTATATATAACCAAGGAATGCTAGTGAATTGCTTCGTGAAGCCACGAGGAAAAAGCCGATTTGAAACATGAGTCTTATGCACATTTCCATGCATTATATCCTTCAATGACATCATGATGACAACAAACAGGGATGACATGTCATGTCATGTGGCATCGCCATCGTCACGAAGCGACGGTTGACTACATTAATGGGAAAGTGATGTCCAATGCTTTTTGTCTCGTACGATGTTCATTAAGCTTGTACCTTCTAAACCTGTTCACGCCATGACATTGTCAAACCAGCAGAGTCTGGGTCTTCTGTACAAGTGCCTAAGGCCGATTTGAATCGCCGTGGTTTGATTTGGTCATCTCCAAGTACACCTCTTGAGGGGTGCTATATAAATGTCAATAATGAAGTAATGAATATTTATGAGAAGAAATGACGGAGAGATTAAAGGTGGGTTTTGTTAAACAACGCAATGTCACATGAAAGATGATGATTGTCCTCTCCTCATTTTTCATGGTAATGACTGGCAGTACCAGATTACGGGGAGTTTTCGCTACAGATTGGGCGATCATTGATTTGTTCCAGTTTCTCGGATGTCGTTAATGTTATCTGGAACCTATCAAGTGTAATAACTTAGCATACACACCTTAAAATCTGAAACATCTAACCTTACAACAGCAAAACGCATTGTTTGTTCGCTAAGATCGCAGTCTTAAGCTACAAAAACTGTCGCCAAAAACGGATGAAATATGTATACAAATCATTAGAAGTGACTTCATTAGCTGCAAGGGTCGTTGAAATGTGTTGTTACAAGATACCGCTTAATGTTGAATCAATACACGGATGGCTCGTGGCCCAACAATAACTCTATTTATCATTCTACATCGGCCTGTTTGTCCATCCGTCCGTACGTATGTCTGTCTTTCTCTTGTAGCAATATTGGATTAATTACTTTAATATTATATATTATATTAAGAGCTGTTAACATTATTTCGCTTTGATAGCGTTAGCAGCCACACGATGTCTGCACAAATTCTGGAATATGAAACATAACCCTCAATTTAGACACCTTTAATTAAGACTGACCATGTACTATAATGGAAAACATATACCATGTACTGTAATAACAGTCAAAAGAATGTATGTGGTCATGTAGACATCGATGCACTGCACCTACCGCTTCATGTAGCGCCTTTCTCAGCACATCATACACAAAGAGCGAATCGAAGAGGTAACTTCGTTCCAAGGCAAAGGACCAACAGGTGCGTGAGCGTGGTATTGAACAGAATCCGTCCGAGGAACCAAGAAGTCATGTCAGTCTAAAGAACTAAGAGGACGATGAGAGGCAGCCGAAACAGGACGACTAATAGGGTCACAAAGATAGAGTGGAGCCTGACTCAAAAAACGCTGTTGAAGTAAGAAACTTTCTACCGAATGCGGGCCATTTGATATGCAAGCATCCTACAAGTAACAGATGTATAACCTATGCGGTGACTTTTGATACTAATTTATCGACTGACATTATTCATTGATATTAAGTGGCAGATCTTAATAAAAAACAATGGAGTCAATAATTAAAGGTGTTCAAATTAAGCATTACGTTTCCTGCTCAAGCATTAAGTATTTTGTTGCTAATGCAATAAAGAATAATTAATTTTAATGGACAAAGAATTAGACAGGGATAATATTTTGCGGGACAACGACAAAATAGATGACTTGAAATTCAATTCTCGACCTATATAAATCGAAGAACCAGCTGGTTCTTCACATTTTGGCATGCAAGCTCCTCCACTGCGCGAAGCTACATGTGCTTCAAGTGATGTAAGCAATCAGTGTCAGTGTAACGACTCAGTAATAACAACTATTATTAGCATAGCCCTTCTCCTTTATTCAGACTTGGGACTGGCACTCAATAATGCAAGCAGTGACGTAGTGTTTTTATGCACTAGGATTTTCATTGAATTTGATTTATTGCACACGTGGCTGAGGTACAGCGACGCTCAAGGCACTGAATCGGCAGCGAAATCCTAGACACTTATTATATTATAATCATCAAGTTAATTGGCTAAAATAAATTAATTAGAAACGATTAAAAAACTTATTTTTACCAACCGCATTGTTTGAGATAATCGATGACGTCACGCTGCCCTTGACGATCAGCGTGCGCCATGGCAACGTCGAGCGCTATGCGTCCCTTCTTAGTAGCCATTCGAAGATCGGCTCCGCTGGAAATTAGCCATTTCAGAGTGTCTGCGTTGAAATAATTATAACGACAGGAGTATACTTTAGATACGCAGATCATTGGTGAAATAAAAAAGTGAATCAAACACCTTTATTCATATATTTTAATGTATAATAAAGTGCGGCTGACCCTTAACGCACATAATTATATACTAAAGTGCCAGTATTAAGCCTAGACAATGGAGGAGGGCGACTCTAATGATCCTTGTTATCACACACTGTCATCAAACTACAACTAACCAGCCAAACGCTTGATATTGGCAGATTCCTTCTCGCCTTCTGCTGTTAGTTTCTTAAGACCTACACTGCCTGCATTCTAACATTGCCAGTCCGAATTTGGATAAGCGAGGAGGGAGACGCTAATGTTGTTCGTTGTCACAGAGTGGCGTTAAACTGAAACTACTGCTATTATGATGCTATTACTTTCATTAGTATATAAAGACAACCGTGAGATCTTATACGAATTATGTAAGGTCATCTTGAACACCTTAATATCGGTTGATTCGGAACCAATATGCATAATGTTTTGCGTTTATGTGAGGCTAAGATGTCCTGTTCAAAATAGTCACAATACCATCCATCAATTCATTTCAATATTCGTCTACAGCAATCTAGTTAGTTGAAAGCGTCTACCGTTTAGCAAGTGACATTTCTCTGATCCTGACCTCATGAGTCCTGACCTTTTTTTACCTTAGTAACTTCAGGTTGGTGACACTGTACGATAACACCCTCCTTGTCTTTCCAGTCTTGATATTTTCCGTTTCTGACCAACTGTCAATTTTCTTATATGAAGGAGGAGTTTCATTTAAGCGAAGGTGTTTAATACTTTAATCGCAACGTCTCTCTTCATGTAATAGAATTTAGTTTAAACTTTTATCAAGCTTAATATAGGAATGGTGTAGCGCCTAGAAAATAACCCAGATGACGTCAGGTTTAATATTGCACCTTTATTATTACCCAGATGACATTGGGCTTGATATGGCGCATTAATAATTACCCATACCACATCAGGCTCAATATGGCGACTTTTGATTTAACCAGTTGACGTCAGACGTAATATAGTGCCTTTACAATTACCAAGATGACCGTTTCTGGCTGCATGATGTAACGCAGTTTGTCCGTTTGGATCACTCTCGTTGATATCGTGACCGAATTCCGTTAGTAACTGAAATGTTATAAGCACTCAAGCGACTTAGAACGATGATTTTTTTTAAATTTATTTCATATCAAGCAATGAGCGGCATTTGATAGGAAAGTCTCTCCAAATGCTCGAAGTTTTCGGTTCGTCTTTAGTTATATGGCGAAGCAAAATCTTAAAAGAGGTGTACAATTTAATGTGTAAACTTGTCGCTCCATCTCTATCTGCGCCTAGATTTCTCTCTGATTTGCTCTTAATGTCTGTTTATGTACTCTGCCTCTTTTTCTGTCTCTGTCTCTGTATCTACGTCTCTCCGTCTCTCTGTGTCTCTGTCTCTCTGTCTCTGTCATTTGTCTCTGCCTTTGTCTCTGTCTCTGTTCTCTGTCTATGTATCTCTGTATCCGTCTCTGTTTCTGTCTCCGTCACCGTCTATCTATCGTCTATCTCTATCTCGCTGTCTCTATCTCTCTGTCTCTGTCTGTCTGTCTGGCTCACTTTCTCTCTCTCTCTCTTCTTTCCCTCTCTCCTTTTTCTCTTTTAGGCAGATATATAAAGAGAGAGAAAGACAGACACATTGACACAAAAACACATAGACAGACTTAGAGACTAACTGACAATGATACACTAAAACAGACAGAAAAACACAGACAGGCATACAGACAGACAGTCGTTAATCTGACATACTGTGGATGTTTTTGTACCTTCATAAAGTAAGTATGTCCGTTGGCTGAGGCGATGTGGAAAGCGGTTCGACCTGCCATGTCTTTATCATTCACCTTCTATGCTCAAACACATAGACGATGGATGAAGAACAGATAGGACTCGATAAATAAAAATAGCAGTAATGAGCATAATATGACATATAATATTACATTTCATAATATTATATAATGTAATTTCGTTGTCTAACTAGACTTTTATTAGTTGCAGCTTAAGAAAGCGTTAATACAACCAAAAACTGTTGTGGCGCATTTTATACACAAAATCCTTATCCTAAAGAACTCAAATTCTACCTAATACAGTTGCAAAGCTCATCCCAAACACCTTTAAATCGGTATCATTCAATTCTATATATATATAAAATTATGCAAAAGACGAAATTTGCCACTCTTAAGCCATAACTACCACCACAAAGTCAAAATGCGCACAGCTTGTACTCTTACAGTGTCAGTCCCAATCATGGACAAAAGAGGAGGGCGACGTTAATGATCTTTATTATCACACAGCGTCGCTAAACTACAACTGCTGCTACTACTAGCACAAACAACTCCCACCGCGTGCAGCCAAACCACGCACATGTGCTATTTCCGGGTCGATGCATATGCATGAACATCGTATATATTCATGAGACTGACCTGACCAAAACTGAGGGCATCGTGCAGCTCTCTTCCGTCGCCGTTGAAAGCTGGAACATTGAATCAGGGTAAAGACAATTGCCTGCTGCCTATTCATACTAATAAGTATTTATGCATATAAATGAATATTCATGTTTATTGATAAATATTTATGACTGGTGATAAATATTCATCTGATCATGATGTTGACTAATACTTCCATTTGCTGAGTGGCGTTGTTAAATTTAGCAATAGGACATACCGCGCCTTGCAAGGGTGACATACAGTTTAATTCGAAGCTTGTTTGTACTTCATCGTGAAATCAAACCGCGGTTTGTAAGTGTGAATTGAATAATCGACATACACCTTCGTTGAACTCTACTCTCGCAATATCTGTAAGCTCCAGTCCATTCTCAATGTGGCTGCCCGACAATGGGGGAATTCACAAATCTGGTCACATCTCTTCCTTCATTCATGAATCCCTTCTCTGGCTACCTGTAACTCAACGCATTTATTTCAAGCTCCTTGTCTTGATGCGTGACTGTCTACTTAGATCTGCCACCGACAGCTTATGACAACAGAGGCTGTTGCCGTCGACAGAAATTTGCTTGGCGTATTACAACCCTTTGATTTCCTCACATCACGGCAATACATTACAAATAGACTAGCGATAATCAATACTGTACAATTTTATATTGGATTAGTTGAAATCTTTTTGAAGGTGTCTTAGTAGACCTTTCAAATCAAATCGGTACATAGCACAACAAATTATTTGTAGTTCTAATCAGCGCTGAAATGTAAAGAATTCCTTAAATTCATCTCTAGCATAATTTTATAACGAGCAAAAAGCAATGCTTCCGTGCTGCTTGGGCGTTTCATTGATAAAAAAACAGCGATACGTAATGATTCGAAGGTTCGTTGGCTTCTGATTATAGGTCTTATTTATACAACGCTGGTGTTATTTTTATCATTAATGTTCGTACCTGCTTCGTGGATGTTCGGAGTTTTACGGAGGGGCTTCGTTAGCGTCATTTCTCCCTCACAAGAAACGCATCAGTTGTATCTACTGTACAATAAAGAGTTCACGCATTAATAATTTAACTAAATAATCGGTAGATTTCAATTGCTCAACAAATACATAAATGCTATGGAGATGCGATACCGACCTCTGTTGCGACAACATGTCGTTAAAACCTGGTAACCCCAAGATATCGTTGTAGGTCTTACATGTATTGATAATAGCATCATTTCAATGTTAGACAAAATGAGGGGGCTATATAAATGTTCAAATATATGAATGTGTAAATGAATGACTGAATGAAGGAATGTACGAATAAATGAAGGAAGGAATGTACGAATAAATGAAGGAAGGAATGAAGGAAGGAATGAAGGAAGGAAGGAAGGAAGGAACGAACGAACGAACGAACGAATGAATGCATGCCTTCATGAGCTAAACTAAACGCCAGCAATCACACGTTGATTCTTCACTCGACGTCAAACAACTACTACTGTTCGTTGCTGTCGTATAAGTATAACTGCCGCTCGTTGAAAGACTACAATTGAGTAGCCTCCACAGCTGTAACACTACTGTTTTCATCCACTGCTATTAGTCGACTGGGCGTTCAGTATGTACGTATGTAGGCCGCGCCGCGTAATGTCCAGCGAATGAATGCACATGTATCTGTATATGTATCTGTCCGAACGAACTCCGCCACTCCTTGCAGTCCAGCAGTGCCAGTTTTAAGCATGGATGAAGGAG
Organism: Bimastos eiseni; assembly: GCA_959347315.1. NCBI lineage: Eukaryota > Metazoa > Annelida > Clitellata > Crassiclitellata > Lumbricidae > Bimastos > Bimastos eiseni. Next base: position 967,560 of record OY365820.1, read on the forward strand.
GAGGGCGACGCTAATTATAATTGTCATGACGGTGTCGTTAATTTTCAACAACCACCGTTACCTGCCATGTGAGTCTAACTGTCTGTCTTTATTTTTTCTATGTCCTTCTGAGTCCGTCCGTCAGACCGTGACAATAATTGTTCTTCCCTCCTGCCAGCTTCTTATTTGTATACATGCATGGGCTCACGTATGTATTCCTGTGCGCATGTACGTATGAATGTGTGTGTGTGAGTGTGTGTGTGTGCGCGTGTGTGTGAGTGAGTGTGTGTGTGTGTGTGTGGATGTGTGTGTGTGTGTGTGTGTGCGCGTGTGTGTGTGTGAGTGAGTGTGTGTGTGTGTGTGTGTGTGTGTGTGTGCGCGCGTGTGCGTGTGTGTGAGTGAGTGTGTGTGTGTGTGGGTGTGTGTGTGTGTGTGTGTGTGAGGTGTGTGTGTGTGTGGGTGTGTGTGTGTTCGAGAATTGATTCGCTCTTGTCAATGGCGCAAGTGTATCGATTGAATAATTGCATCTACAGGTAACTGTTCTGGAATAATGCTGACGTCGCCTCGGAGCATGCGCGTGCGCAGACGCATCGATAGTTTCCATCGTCCGTAGTCGAGGCATATAAGACAGGTGTGGATTATTAATCCAGGTAGATTGATTGCACGTAACCTTGATGGTGACCATCCTTTACATACTCAAATAAATATTTAGGGAACAGGTGGTCGGTTGGCTGTTTAGTTGCAGCTTTACGAAACGGTTTCCTAATAAATATGATCAGCGTTTCACTCCTTCTTTCGGACTCATTTGGACTGGTACTACCATAGAAGAGCTAATGACTCTTCGATTTCTGGAATTCAGCATAAGCCGATAAAATTTGCCTTATGTAGGATGTTTGTAATAGATATAAAGGTGTCTGTTATAATTATTTTGTAGCATCAAATAGACTAGGGTCATCTTGCGGTTGTCGGAACTCTGTAGTAATATTACAAGGCATGTGGACTGTAAACGCCTAAAGGATTAATTAGGCCTAAGTAGTCAATTAGTAAGTTTCCGTTAAGCGACATTTGTCATGACAAGGATGATTGGAGTTGCCCTCTTCTTTTCTCGTCGTTTTGGACTGACCCATACTTAAGACAAATTTGTGTAGTGTAGTTTCTTAAGACGCATTATTTATAATCATGAGGTGTGGTTGATTCAGGTGTTTGAGAGACGTTGTTTTCCAAAAGTTTAGTGTAGACTGTATAGTCGGTCAATTATTCCCTGTTACGATGCTACAGGTATTATTAATCAGCAGTTTAAAGACATATTATAGCAACATAGGCTGTTGACGTATTCAGAATTTGTTACATATCAGTTCCATTTCGTATATACTTTTAGTCCCTTATCTTTCTGTTGTCTTTCTTTCTTTAGTCTTTCTGTTTTCTTTATTTAGTTTTTCTGTTTTCTTTCTTACTTTTGTGTTGTTCCATTTTTGCATGAGTGGTTGCTGATACAGCAATATTCGACATATAGTTATTGTAGATATTTCATAACATATAAATGATTATTATATTTTATTCCTACATATATAAACATACATATTGAATAAATATATACATACAATGTACACACATACATATGTAAAATTTATTCATGTGGTCATAGCTTCTTTTTTGTTCATGAAGGTTCTTTTTTGACCGTATTGGTTCTTTTCTTATTTCAGTTTTTTTCACAAAGGTTTTCTTCCAGCTTATTTACAGAGCATCGAAACAATTTCATAACATCAATGTCAAACTATCTATATAAATGTTAACAAGTAACATTCAATATTAACAGTAGGCCTACATGATTTATAGTATAGGCTTATAGACAATATTCAATAATCCAAATCAACATAACAACCAAAGGAATAATAATAAATCCAGACTTTCAGGATTACAAAATAAACAAATTAATATCAACTTAACTAAAGTATCAATAATAAAGCCATACATTCATCATTACAAAACAATCCAATTAATATGTTGTGTCCAATTGTTAGTGTTTAAAAATAGTTTATGAAATGGTTTTTCCAATATCCAGTATGCAACTGCAATAACCATATTCAGTTCCCTAAGCAAAGCTCACAAGAATCTTAATTACTACGTTAGGCATATAATATAGTTTATATATTTTAAATCTCACATAAAACGAGGTGTGCACGTACGTGTCGCTGATTTCCTGAAGGTTTCCTAGGCTAATGATTATTTTGCCGACCAATTCTTGCTCCAACCCTACTTGTATATAGACTTGGATGTAGTAATTATCTAAGGATGATGAACAATTGGAAGCTTCAGTCTAACGACACCGTAGGCCCTACGTGTGATAAAAAATATCATATTAGCTTCGCCCTCCTCCCTGGGACTGGCACTGCTGGACTGCAAAAGTAGCGGGATATTGATTCACAATTAGTGTTAATGGCAACTTTATATAGGCCTACACATGTGGCCACGTGATGGAAGGTGGGTTTATAGTCCTGGAACAGCCTCCCTTCCTCTTCGGGAGAAGCTGCTCTCTCCGCTAAGACATGAGTGTAGGAGATTAAATTTACTCCCAGAGTGTATTTTACCTAGGGTATATTGACCCCGGAGTTAATTGTCCCGCAGGATAAATACACTCCACCCTGCGAATAAACAATTCCCGTGGGTCAATTCTATACTTCCATCCTGCGTCGGCACATTCGAGTCAGACAGTTCTTTCCGCCCATTGCTAGGCGCATTTATAACTTGCGGTCTGAACCGCATCCCTTCCCTTACCCACTAGGGACGACCGATATTTTGTTTCAAGGACTCAAGGGTAGGCCTCCTGTCTGGCGGTTAACATGTCTCATCAATTGCTGCTATCCTAGCTTTAAACTATAATATTCTGCTAGCATCAAATTTAGTACACGCTACCAGTTGTGGCATGGTGGCCGAGCGGTTAGAGCGGTCAGCCCGTAACGTTCAGTGTGTGCTGAGCGATTTGGTTCGAGCCTCGTCAGAGGCGTCATTGTGGAGGGACCTTTGCACACAATTGTTCTGCATTACAACTGCAGTTGCGTCGTCGAGACGTTTGCGCGCTTTCGAGCACGACTTGTCGTGATAAAGCACGTTTTATATACCGAGTTGTATATTGTATGTAACATCTAAGTTTCTGTCATTTCACTCTGTTTATCTTTCATTGTGTAGTTTCATGTGTTCTGATGTATGTAACTTGCTGCGGTTTGCCAGCCTTTTCAAGAAACGAATATAATAATGTGGCGTTATGCCGCTCGAGCGCCTGCCTAGCTCTCTGACGGTGTCGACTCCAGCTCGCTGACACGTCTAGAGTCGCCCGAGTCACTTCTTTATCAAATCTCAATGCCAAATGGTTACTCTCTAATATATCAGTGTTGGTGAGTAACTGCCAACACAAAGGACGGGAACTTACTCCGTGAATTGTGGTGCATGATAAAATATACGTGTGCGGCCGTTATGCCAAACACAGAAATAGATCTAAAGATACGTGTTGAGCAGAAGGCGTGATAGCTAAGTGTCTGAGATGACATGACTAAGAGTTTAGAGAGTTGAGAACAGTAATGTCTAGGAGTACAAGACGTTGAATTTAGCTACCGATATGACTTAGGGACTTGTCTCAAGTATATCATTCTGAACCTCGTAACTTAAGAGAACGTTCGGTGTCCCTTGTTGGCGATAATTTCAGAGTCACAAGATACTGATCGATACATCAGGTAGAGAAGAAGAAGAGGCTAGTAGCTTGGAAGGTATGCAAGGCGAGGAAGACTCCTGCCGGTATGATTATGAACCCTGTTTTGAGTACGGCCATCCTCAGAACGTTGCCCATCCGGCGACCGCGGAATAGGCAGAGTCAGACTTTGTGACTAATTCTAACAGTATTACCTTTCTTGGAGAAGAGGCACATCCTTAATCTATACTGGTGAGAGTGATCATCCTGGTAGATATAGAGAGTAACCGTTTGGCATTGAGATTTGGTAAAAAAGTGACTCGGGCGACTCTAGACGTGTTCGCAAGCTAGAGTCGACACAGTCCGTTAGCGCTAGGCAGGCGCTCGGGCGGCAGAACATCATAATTCATTCAAACCTTGTGGCCTGTCTGCCACACTAATAGTAGTAGTAGTAGTAGTAGTAGTAGTAGTAGTAGTAGTAGTAGTAGTAGTAGTAGTAGTAGTAGGTGGAGTAGTAGTAGTAGTAGTAGTAGTAGTAGTAGTAGTAGTAGTAGTAGTAGTAGCAGTAGGAGGAGGAGGAGGAGTTGTAGTAGTAATAGTAATAATAATAATAATAATAATAATAATAATAATAATAATAATAATAATAATAATAATAATAATAATAATAATAATAATAATAATAATGATAATGATAAAAATAATAATAATAATAACTGCTAATTTTTAGTGTTATTGGATATGAACTGTCAAGTGGCAATTGGTTTTTTAACTTTTTGAAAATAGAAATCTCAAATGCTAGCCATTGCTTGCCTCACCTTTGAAAACTAAGACATAAGAGAACAATCGGCGTTATCTCTTTGATTGTCTTTGCCTATTTTATACAGTTTCAGCCACAGATCTAACATTAGTAGACCTCAGTCAAAGCTTTATAAGCGCTACACATCTTGTTGCCTTCCGAATAAAAATTCGGTGCACACCTCTGATTTCTACCTGGACCTTATCAAACATGGCGGACATACATAGTTTGTTGATCATCTCCTTATAGGTTGACGCGTCTAATCGATGCTGTAACGATATAAATAACATATTTAAGGAATTCGGAGAAGATCGGATATTTATTGTTGTCTTTCAGTTTATAGCCAACGCAGCAAAATACCGCGATTTAGCCTGATGTCACTTGCCACATCCCTGGAAAGTACTTCTGTCTCTAGTACTAGGTCATGTGTTCGTAGTTAATCAATTGTCGTTGGTGTACTTTGATCGAATTCGCGCCCTGCCAGGCCCACCGCTTCACATTCATATTTTTTACGAATCGTCGGTCCAAGGAGCCAAGGAAGAGATTTTGTTTTGGTTAATTTGGGTCGTTTTGCGGAAGATGTTGACCCGTTGGTTTGGGTTTGCGAAAGTTCGATGAACCGGAGATATTTTTTTCTTTGAGAGAGTGCATTTAACCGGAGGGGCCAGAATCCAATAGCCCGTGAGTCTCAATGCTCGATGCTCTGATGTCACAGTTACCAGAAGACTCGCTTATCATCCACACCACTGAACTAATACATACAGTAGATCCATCACATTCCAGCCTAACCGAAAAATGCAATTCATTTCCGCCCGGTGAAGGCAACATGCCGTTAAACAACAGCTACTCGAGGGCTCCCGAACTGAGTTTAGCCAATGCAGAGCACATCGTGGGAGCCGACACCCCATCTCAGGAAGTGGACCAGTCCGTTTCTGATGATAATCTTTCGTTGAGACATGTCCCAGAAGAATTGGATCAAAATCACGCGAATGGCTATATGTTTGGAAAAAACTATAGCTTGCCAAAACAGAAATCTGAGAACTCGTTCGATTCTATGGTAGTCATGCTTGACGGAATCACGACCACGTTGTCATCGTCACAGTCGTCTTCGACCGACCGCCTCTCTGTCACGCTATCGGAAGGGGAAGGCAATTTGTCAATGAGCACCATCCAGTGTAGAATTGACAATGAGGGTGAGAGCGTGAAAGTTGTTGAGGACCAAAATGGTCCTATTGAGAATGGAACAAAGGAGAAGGCAGACGATGAGAGCTGTGAAGTTGTGACGGTCACTCCAGAACCATTGAATTCGATGCCTCACAGGAAGTCGAACAGTTCAAGTAAGATGGAGAATACTTCAGATACAAATGTGACAGTCGAAATTGCACCAGACGTTTTTTTGTCAGATGAAAACGATCCTACCTGTATCGAACATGCGGAGACCCCGCACACGAGCGACGAAGCGCAAACGGAAAACCCCACCGAACATTCCTCCCCGGTCGACGATCGAGACTCGGACGAACTGGAAGCCATCGATCTCTCATCGATCGACGGTTCGAGCGAGACTTCGAGACTGGACGAGAGCCGACCGGTCTCTGAGAGCAATACGGCTTCGACCCTTGAGCTAAAGAACTCCATGTCGGGAATCGGAGACCAGCTCGTAGACAGCATTCTTCAACAGATGGACGACGAGGATGGAGAGAATGAGATCCTACGAAGGAAGGAGATGCGTCCGAACAGCGTCCGACTTTCGTCATTGTCACTCGGAGGGCAGGGCGGCGCGGGGAGCAACACCCCGGTCGGACGGGGGAGTAACTTTGGGGACGAGGTCGACCTCGACGAGACCCAGTTCGTGGAGATAAATCTACAGTCATGCAATTCAGAGGGAAGGGTGTCGAACGAGAGAACCGTTTGGGGAGAGTCGAGTGCTGCCTCCGGTTTGCCATCAAAGGCGTCGCGACTGGGGAACTTCCTGGCGAGGTAGGATGTTGTATTGTCAGTGTGTGTATTTGTGTCTTTGTTTACATGAATCTGTGTGTGTGGCTGTGTTTGTTTATTTGGCTGTGTATGTTTGTGAATCTATTTACATGTTTATGAATGTGTTTATATCTTTGTGTTTATTTACTTGCTTTGTTCACTCTCTCATTCACTCGCTCGCTCACTCACTCACTGTGTTTATATTTGTGTATATATGTTTGTGTATGTGCCTGTGTATCTGTATATATGCTTGCGTATCTTTGTATGCGTTTGTATATATATATATCTATATGCGTATCTCTTCAGGAACTTCACGTCAAAGAAGTCACGCGATAATAAGGACGAAACCGATTCATCGTCGGATGTTCTGGGCTGGAAGATGTTTGGCCGCATTCCCCCAAAACAGTCACCCCAGGGCGGTCTCAGTGGCATCCTCAACGAATACAGGGTTAGGGTTTCTCCAAGGCCATCTGCAGACAAGGATCTCGTGGTGCGGAGGTCCGACAAAGAGGTTCCATCCACAACCGCTCTCATACTTCAGCCCAGACCCAGGTATCGATAACAGTAGAAGTGTACTTAATGTATCTCCATAACCACAGTTTTTTTTATTGTTTCATCTGTACAAAAGTAGGAAACAAATTCTCTGTCAACAGTATTTTGTTAGTTACATACTATTACTTCAAAGCGAGAATTACATTTTTATTATAATTGCTGTCTAGTGTTTGGACAGAGTTGCTATGAAAATAATAATGGAAAACCGTCAAGGGACCACTAGCAGTGTCATCCAATTACGGAGATGAAATTAAACAGTGTTGGATGACGTGTTGGGAATATTAAACAATAGAATGTGGTAAAGTTTCTAGACTTAACTAGTTAATTAAATGGAAGAAACCGACTGTGAACAGATAGTCAGCAAATTGACACTTGATGAGCAATTGTGAGTAATGGTTTGATCAAGGTACATAAAAAGGGAGGATGATTGAACCCAAATTCTCTGTATTATATGGCAAAACTCTACAATTGGCCTCCAGCTCCATGCTAATAATAATTATAAGCAATATTTATAACCATACATGCACCGGGTATTCTTTTTGTCCCTTTCTCTCGGACCTCTAAGATGTAAGCTTTTCCGGCTACTTGGAATGGCCTCCCATTGGATCTTCGGCTCTTGCCTTGGAACTATCTTCCCCATTTTTATTCCAATCTGTTTGATTTGGCCGAGGTTGGACCGGGAGCGCCTTTGAGCAGATTTCTTGAAGAGGCGCTGTATTAAAGTTTCAATAAAAGAAGATTATTTTGTAAATCAGAACATCTGAAACAATTAACTTAGTTTAAAAAATATACATTACAATATCTTATGGGCTGCCTCCATATTTGTGACAATACTGGTGGCATGTGGATTACTGATTTCAATAACAATGGATATTTTTGTTTAGTCTTGTGCTCGACAAACTTGTAGTGATTGTTTTCTAGTTTGTATCGGTTTTGCTTTTGTAGTGGTCTTCCGACAAAAGATCCTGAGGAAGACCAGAAACACAAGATGATGTACGAAGAAATGGTTGAGGCTGCACGCAAAAGTGGTATGGATCTATCTGATTCAATCTGATCAATTGCCCTTCCACAGCTATTCCAATTTAATGACTTCTTTTGCTAATTAGGGATGAATTGAGTGTCAATTTCCTGCCAGTCCAAAGTTGAGTTGTAATGAATCATTTAGAAATTTAAAAAAGAGTTTAGAATATTTAAAAAGTCTCATTCTCATGAAGTGTGTTTTGGCAGTTTGCACAATTTTTATGAATTTTTGTTTTGCCTCAGTTTTAACTAGAAAGTAATAATTAGCAAGGGCTAATATTAATAATATAAGTGTTTTTAGTTAAATCGATTGTTGTTTCATAAATTAAAAATCGAATTTTCGTTTTCAAAACAGAAAATCGGATGACCTAGTTGTAATAAACCTCGAACCCATTGATTGTCGGAGTATGAGTTTATGCCGAGTACCATGAAACTTGGCCGAGTCGAGTTTCGGTTCATTCCTGATCCGAGTGTGGAAATTCTTTGTGCTTATAGAACAAAAGGAGGTGAAGCTGAAGAAGAAGCAAAGGGAGCAGCAGATACGACATGAGGAGGAACTGTCGGCTGCCGTTCGAATCTGGAATGCCGAGATTCTGCCTTATTGGGAGACTGCGTGAGTCTCAACATTCTTTGTAGCCAGTTGTATTCAATTATATATATATATATTCATAAAGAATATTGCTATTATTATTATTATTACAGCAATTTAATTTTATATAGTGCCCCTTCAAGTTTGCCCACTGAGGAGCACCCTCAGCTTAACCCTGGTCAAACAGAACAGTCCTAAGGGCAGTGATAAACGAGGTAGACTGACCAATAGGTATTTGTCAAAGGGTGTTAGGAAGTCCATTCCATGTCGCAGGACCAGCCACTGAGAATGTGCCGTGTTGCCTGATAGCAGTCTGTTCAGCTTGTGCAGCTGAGCAGAGAATGCTGGACAGAGCAACAGAAATCCTCTTTGCAGTGCATTGTGTTCTAGCTGTATATTTAGAAAGTATTTTATTCTATAATAGGAAAAACTCCAAGCGGACTCATGACCTGTGGTGGAAGGGAATCCCGCCGAGCATCCGAGGAAAAGTCTGGAAGTTGGCGATCGGAAACGATCTGAATGTGACGTCAGGTGAGTTGGAGAACGTTTGCTGACTGTTTCTCTTGATTAGGGAGAATTTCTTACCGAGTATTGCGAGCAATGCTCCCTCTAAGCTGTGGAACCAGCACACACTAGTATTTTGTGTGCACACACAAATGTTTTTGCAATATAATAACAATAATAATAGAGACGATTTATATGGCGCCATAACAACCTTTTATATATATATTTTTTATTAAACTATGTAAATCGAGTCTCCTAGCCGGCTGCAGCCAACTTTACTCCAGGAACTTTGCTGATATGTTCCCTTATTTATCCTTAGAAAAGGGACATTTCTTAAGTTATAAGAACTTATCATTTGTCATGGACTCTTAGATTGTGGTCTTTATTTAACTATCATCAAAATTCAGTTCAGACCTGAACACAAAAGTGTTAACCATTTATAAAATGTTTTAAATTATTTGTTCTTCTGGAAGCTTTTTTAGGCAGCACTGGTTACTAGTGAGTAGTATCGTATCCGAGTATCGAATATTTAGAGATGTTTCCTTCTCTTGAATTTTAGCTTAACAGGTTTCACAATATTTATGAATTTCTTGGTAGTGTGTCAATCCTCAAGTACTGCTTGTAACAATATTTTTTTTTTTAACACGATTGTTACTGTTTATAAGAAAAATCTAATTTTCGTTTTCAAAACAGAAAATCGGAACACTGATTTTTATTAAAACTCAACCCATTGTTTCTACAAATAATGCTGAGTTTCTGTTGGAACATCTGTTATCATTGTTATTATTTCTATATGAAATCTCTTTTCAGAACTCTACGAAATCTGCCTTGTGCGCGCCACTGAGAAACTGAAGATATTACGAGACGTGGCTGCTGGATCGGACTCCGATAGTCTCTCATCATTCTCAGGTCTGTGTTCTTGGGTTTTCATTTGCGCTCCGTGCCAGTCCCATGCCTGGATGAAGAAGGAAGGCGACACTAATGATCTTTGTTATCACACAGTGTCGTTACTGTATTTGTGTAGTAGACAAAACCTAGAAAGAAATGTCCTATTCTCATCGAATATCTCTCATTATACCTTATTCTCATAGGAGATCAGCTTTTTTCTCGTGTGTACAACCGTTTCGTTCTCACACAGAGAAATACCTGAATCTCAAATAGAGAAGTAACTTATTCTCAAACTGAGAAATACCTGAATCTCAAATAGAGAAATAACTTATTCTCAAACTGAGAAATACCTGATTCTCACATAGAGAACACCTGGTAAATTCTCACACAGAGAAATACCTTCTTCTCATATAGAAAAATGCCTTAAATTCTTCTTTGGAAAAATGTGCCATTCTCAACAGGGACAAATGTCGTTATTCTTACAAGAGCTGAGCATTTCTTTCCTTCTAAATATCGGATGTTGTATTTCTAGCGGAAGCGACCGGCAACAGAGAGTCAAGCGTCGATCTTATCCAGTTGGACGTCTCGCGAACATTTCCGCAGCTGTGCATCTTTCAGGCTGTAAGCAACATTTCCATTTGATGTAATGTAGTGTAATCTTAGATGAAGACTGATTGAGAAATGTTTAAAGCCAGGTGGACGTCTGTCAAGGATAGTTCAACAGAAGCAAAACAATAAATCAATCAATCAATGTGAACATAATATTGCAAAGATATCTTTCAAGATATCTACTCGAAAGATGGACTAGTCAGCCTTGTGGAGGATATGATAATCGAACTCGGTTCCTCAGCTCTGCGCCCCAATGTGTTGCTCTCCAACTCCTTAATTGATGTTTTTCTCTGTTGTTACATAACAAATCAAGTCAACAAGAGCCAGGTTTGTGGGTGAATTTATGAGTGATGTCAGAATGAATTTGGGGAGACCTGAGTGGGGAATTTGTGATGGATAATCATTTAGAAGTAGTGGGGTGTTTATTTGTTTGTGATTTGTCATTTTCAGGGTGGACCATATCACAAACTGCTTCAGGGATTACTAGGAGCATACGTCTGCTATCGACCGGATGTTGGCTACGTGAGTTGATAAACAATGTTTCTTACCTTAAACTAGAGCTGTACGGATTAATCGGGCCGATTATAGAGATATCGGCAAGATAATCGGCGCCTATATTAAAAATTACTTTTTTTATTTAATAATATTATTTTCAGTCTATAAAAGCAAAATGACGACAGCAACATCACTGGGTCTGTGAAGGACGGCATTTCATTCCGTTCCATATCATGTCGTTGAGCCAATGGCTTATTCAGACCAGTGGTGAGACCACCCACCGTGCTAGTATAGACCGTGGGAATGTGTCAACATAGGTCTTGTGCAGAGTGAGTCATAGTGCCTGCTTATGTGCCAAGGAATGGCTGGCTAACTCAAGCCAAGGAGACGCAGGCCAATTCAACAGAGAAACGGATGAATGTACATTGTGGAGGCAAGCCTATTGAATACATGCTAGCTGCCAATCAGATCTCCCCAACCCTTGTCAGTGGCCTGAGAGGCTGAGACTAGATAGAACAGCCGTGCCTTTACCCTTTGCACAGTTCGACGGTGGGCGCAGTGTCTAATCTGTATTGCCTGCGTAGGATTAGTCACCAACTACATGCATATGTCTCTTTAATTCTCTTACAGGGGGGGAAGTGTTCGCTTGTGTCACAACATTAGGCAATAGCAGTAGGTCTATCTTTTGGAACCGGACATCTTGGGAAACACAAAGAAATAATCGGCTAAATAATCTGGTATCGGCAAATGAATAATCGGCTAAATAATCGGTATCGGCAAATGAATAATCGGCAATAATCGGTATCGGCATTATCGGCTAAAAGTGATATCGGTACAGCTCTACCTTAAACTCTTGGACTGGAATCTCCCTATGTTCTTTCGTGTCACTAGTTTTGGGCAATAATCCGGAGCAAGGAATTTCCACGTCTTTTTTACATAACAAGCTGATTCAATAACTGTTAGTAATGAAGGTAAATTGACGAACAACCATATCAGCTCATAGAAAAAATGCTTTTGGAAGTTTTGAAACATCATATTTTCAAATAAAAGCACAATTTAGATTGGGACGTTTCTGTGTTTAAGAGTAAAACATGTACATGGAAATTTGGCAAGTGACCCTTCTTCTGATATAGATTTCTTACCTTAAACTGTGGCTGGGTCATTGCACATAAAATCTACCAGGCTGTATACCATACCCCTTTGGAATTTTCTGAAAATTCAAACACATTTTTAGATATTCTGCTAAAATTTTAAAAATCGATGTGGAGCTCTACTTGACATTTTTTGACGTCCTATTCCTATATAGTGTAGTTTGACGCTGTTTTAAAGGTGTCTTAGCGGGATATAATATGCTTAAATAATAAATACGACAGTGAACGGGATGCATCTCAGTAATTGTCACAGTTGTAGCTTCAGTTTAACGACACTGTATGATAACAACATTAGCGTCTCCCTCCTCCTTCGTCCATGCTTGGGACTGGCCCAGCGAGAGATTGGTTAGTTTCAGTTTAGCGACACTTTGTGATAACAGAGATCATTGGCGTCGCCCTCCTCCTTAATCCAGGCTTTTGACTGGCACTGCGGGCAGTGGTGGGAGTCAGAGAACCAGAAGAATACATGCATGCGTAATACAGTAGATTCATGATACATTACGTAGTCTTGATACGTTACAGGTGCAGGGAATGTCGTTCCTGGCTGCAGTTCTTCTGCTCAATATGGATGACGTCAGTAGCTTCGTCTGCTTCGCAAATCTCCTCAACAAACCGTGCGAGGTCGCCTTCTTTCGACTCAATGAAAACCTGGTAGGATGTCTCCATTCATCGTCTTTCCACCCCTGAAAACCCAATCGCGGACTATGTTCCTATTGCAAGTGACTTGCACTGTGGAAGTTGCTAATTTATAATAATTGCTGTAATGATAAAAATTTTAAAAATGTAAGAAAATATCTCAACTCCATAATAATCTGGCCAAATTGGTCAGTTAAATGAATTGAAGCCGCTAAGTTGATCAGTAGGTTAATTACTTTGTGTTAATTAGGCCTATGCTTAAATTCGATTCGTGTCAGCATACTCCACTCTTCACTTGTGGCCTGACCAAGTGGCTCAAGTCTTTTTAGTCATGGCTGGGCTGGGAGCGCTCCTGAGTTGGTTCTTGAAGGGGTGCTACATAAATGCTGAGAATGAATGTATGAATACCCGATGCATATTGCGTTACGATTATCATGTCCTTGCAGATGAAGGCGTACTTCGATACGTACCAGGTGTTCTTCAATGAGAATCTCCCTAAGCTCTATGCACATTTCGAAGCCCAGCACATCACTCCCGATCTCTACATCATCGACTGGTAAGCTAACATGTACGTCTGTTTTATTGTGTTGGAGGCGTAAGAGCTTTCAGAGTAGCAGTAGATATACATGTATGATGATGATGATGATAAACCATATGCAAAGAACAATGCTCTCCTAATTGCTTAATCTGATTGGTTCCAGCGCTCACGTTTTTAAGTCAGGCTCGACGCTATCTTTGTGACCTCATCCGTCATTACTTAGACTGATGTGACCTCTGCTCAGTCTGTTGACCCCTTTACTTTGGAATGATAATCCTTCTCTGACTCCCTCAAGATTTGATTTTAGCTCGGGGTGCTTCTGTTTCTTCCCACATTCTTAGGACTTATTTTCCCACGGGGCTTCTCACACTGGGGGCGCCTCTGGGAGACATAATTTTGTAGGTGCATTCCAAAGTAGACATCAATTTATCGCAACCCACAGGTTGAGAACTGCTGTTAGTGGTGGTTGTTGCAGTTTAATGACATTGTGTAGTAACAAAGACCATTAGCGTCGCCCTCCTTCTTTATCCAGGCTTGGGACTGGCGATTCAGAGTGCAAACAGTGGCGGAGTTAAAGAAATTGTTAATGGTACTGCTGTTTTTTCTAGGATGTACACGCTTTTCGCAAAGTCTCTGCCCCTGGATGTTGCAAGTCGCGTGTGGGACGTATTCTGCCGCGATGGAGAGGAATTCCTCTTCAGGACTGCACTCGGTGCGGTTTTCCTCTTCTTCTTTTGTCCGGCATTAACCTACCGATTGATCAGGATTGATTTATTCATGTTTGATTGACAGAATGATTTATTTTAATAGACAGCAGAGCAAAATGCTGATTGATCCTTTTTTTAATTGCTGCCTTGCATGCACCGATTAATTGGCTGATCTGGTTGATTGATTGACTTGGTTGATTGATTAATTGATTGACTGATTGAGCTGGATGATTGATTGAGTTAGTTCGCTGACTGATTGTCAGCAGTTGATTGATTTTGATTGATTAATTGATTGTCTGTAGGCATCCTGAAGCTGTATGAAGACATCCTTCTCCACCTGGACTTCATCCACCTCGCTCAGTTCCTCACTCGTCTCCCGGAGAACATCTCCGGCGTCGACCTCTTCAACTGCATTGCGCAGATCCGCATGCAGTCCAGCAAGTGTTCCTTTGCACAGGTCTTTGCAAGGAACCAGTGCCAGTGAACGAGCTCCGGTTCCCCACTTGGCAATGCCAATAAGGATACGCTGGTTCCCCACTCAGCCACACCAATGACGATGCACTGGTTTTTCTACTCGGCAGTGTCGTTGAAAATGCACTGGCACCCTGCTCTGCAGTGTCGTCGATGCGCTGGTTCCTTGCTCGGCAGTGATATATGGAGTGTGAGTGACGATGCGCTGACTCCCTGCTTGACTGCACTGGTGATGATGCGCTGGCAGCCCGCTTGGCCGTGGAGGGGCTGATGGGCGGCGATCCTCTCTGGTGGTGATATATATATATCTATACGTTCCCATATCATGACTGACTCACTTCTTGTTGTTGAGTCCGTTGTAGGTGTGTTGTTGTCATTAGTCGCGTTGTCTTTTTCACGTTGCAATGAAGTCTTGTTTTTTTTTTCAGTTTATATTAAGAGTAAATGTGATATATTCAAATGATTTTGTTGTTTGTCGTGACGCTGCCCTGGGGAGCTGGGGTCTGACGCCCTGTCGTGATGATCCACCCTGGAAAAATGGGGACTGATGCCTCCCGGGGGAAATGGGACTGACACCCTGCCATGGTCGTGGTGATCCACCCAGGGAAACTTGGGTCTCACACCCTGCCATGGCTAAGTCACCCAAGATACCTGGGACTTACACCCTGCCGTGTTGGGCGACCCAGGGTTACTGGGGTGTAATGCCCTGCTGCGTTGAGACTGTCCTGAGGAATTCTGGTCTTACGCTCTGTTGCTGCCACCCTTACTACTACAATAGTCTGTCTCTGAGCGATTGGGTTTGATTTGAGCAGGTACATGCTTGGGATGTGACAACCCTTTTACCCCTTGATTCCACCCCAGATAGGCAATGAATTTTCTGCATGAATAATCATTTCATCTTCTTCATTCAATTGTCTTGAGGTCATTGCACGATTCTTGTGACTGTCTTTTGTTTATTCTGCTTTGCCGTCCACCCTTGTGACGCTCACTACTTGTCACCTCCGTCACGGTAGTTGCTCGTGATGGGAACCGATTGCTGCCCTCTCGATGGTGGGCAATGTTGTCTTCATGACGGTGATCATTGCCACCATGGTGACGGTAATCACGGTTATTATTGTCACCCTCGTGACAATTATCTTTTCTGACATCGTGACTTTGACCATTGCCACTCTCGTGATGGTAATTATTGCCACTCTCATGATGGTTATCATTGTCAGCTATGTGACAGTTATCATTTCCAGCATTGTGACTGACCATTGCCACCCTCGTGATGGTAATTGGTTACAACTCGTGATGATAATCATTGCCACCCTTATGACGATTATCATTGCCACCTTCGTGAGGGTAAAAATTAGCACGCTTTGTGATGGTAGTTGGTTACCACCCTCACGACGGTTGACAGGATTAGCAGACTGACTGAGTTGGCCGAGATTGCCTTGCATTTGTCACTCAATCACCCGTCCAAGCATAAGGTGTTGCTGCATGCTCAAACGCTATTTTCATATGACAAACCTCTCACACTGGAAATTCGAAGCTGTCATATCGGATATCTTTTTATAAATCTGATATCAAGTTCTCTTTCCCAAAGTTTTCCGGAGAAGGATTTTCCCATTTATCTGATTCGATAAATATTTTTTTCTTTTTCATGTACCTTAAAAGTATATTTAAATTGATTAAAACATATGTTTAGATAATTCTGTGATTGTATTTCGGTCGTAAGTAATAACCATGTAACGGTTGTTTGCCGTGACTTTTAAAATTTCTGTTACTTTATTTTGTGGACCAACATTTGAGGGTTTGTGAGATGTTGTTCTATTGGATGCATTTCATGTTGGCTGCTATTTCTGTTTAGTTTATTTGCTCTTATTATTTTCATTATTAGTGTTATCATTATTATTATTATTATTACAGAATGTTGCCGGATCATTAGGGATCTCTGGATTTGCATAAAAACTGAGTATGTGATATTAACTGTAATTAGTATTTATTAGCATAATTAATTTTATTTGATTAATTATGTTGTTATTATTATTATTATATTTTTTTGTATCAACAGCATACTATTTTGCTATTATTATTATTATTTTATTGCAAATGTCACTAATAATGTGCATTTCTTTATTTCTTGCCCTGTGAACCCACAAAACTTTTATCACAATCAAAACTGCAGTAAAAGTTATTGTGATGATCCAATCTATTCCATTATTTTGTTGTGACCACATTTTTGGCGGATTTATCATTTCGATGTGGGGGTTGTTGCTAGTGTCAAGGTCAGCCTGGTGGACTGTCAATGAAGTGGTTGGAAGTTCAAAGCCGGCCAGAAATTTGGGGTGAGTGTAATGCTTAAATGTTTAATGGGATGTTCCAAATGATTTAACATATCAGTTTGCAAAGAGATCGGGACATTGCGCCATCTATGGCTTCAATTTGTCAGCTTTTTTATTTGAAATGAATTTTGTTAATTCTAAACAGGGCACAATCTTTACGTAAATTACTGTAATTCTGTTGTTTACCGCATTACTCAGCGTAACAATGAATTTAGTTTACAGTGTGACGCTTTAGTTTATCATGTGATTTTGTGTTGCACCCAAGTAATTCAAGTGATCCTTTATATCATTGGGTAATTCATCGTAACTTTACCTTTTACTTAATTTCAAGAAGAAATTGTTTTGTTTACAGTGATGTAATTTCATATAATCCTGTAGCTTCATGTGTAATCTAGTTAATCCTTTAGTTACCATGTAGTCCTTTACTTTGCCATGTTATCCTTTTGTTTACTTCATAATCCGGTGTAAACCTTTAGTCTATCATCTGTAATCTAGTGTAATTCCTTCATTTACATTGTAATCTAGTGTAATACTTCAGTAATTCGAGACAACACTTTGTAATATTACTTTATGTAAGTTACGCTATTACCTTATGATATTGCGTTGTTTTATTTGCACATTCCACTGTAACAACTTGACCTGATTTTATTACTCTTGACATCGTTTCCTATGTATTTAGGTCAGTTTATCAGAGGTCATATACCGCCGACTTCAAACTGTGCGTCTATTGATTTCTGTACTTTAACCAGTTTTCGCTGTATAACAGAATTAATTAACATTGAGGGAGATTTGAGGTCACATTTTCTGACAAAAATAAATACATTTGAATTCATTTTAATTGTGAATTAGTGTTTTAATTGCGCCACTGTTTGCACTCTGACAGTGCCAGTCCAAATTTGCAACTCTCACGTGCCTCTTGGTCCATTTCCGTGTGTGACATACTGGCCTCGCACGCGTAAGTTATCATGCACACGATTGACCGTCCTCTGCGTTGGCAATTGTCCGCCAACGTCGTAATATATTCGGAGACTTCGGGAAACCGGGAGGAGTAACTATGACCAACGTAGGTAACAAGCAAGAGTATTTATCGAAAGACTATAAAACCATCAAGAAGAGTTATTTGACTTGTAACCTGAAGGTATCAATCGGCACCAGTGTTTTCTCTTGTTTGTAACGTGCTCTTCTAACATGTTCACCCTCTATGTGTAATTCCAGCGGGTCCTTCTGGAATTTCCCGGTATTTCTATCGTACGGCCACCCGAACTCATTCACGGTCTGTACCATTCTTGGCCACCGGGGCCTCTCTGACTATGCGATCGCTAATCCTGGAACTTAGATAGTCTGAATCTATCACGGCCACCCGAATGTTAACGATCTCGGCTACACGAACTTCCACGGTCTCCGACAACCCATGTGCTGCCGGAAAACTCCGCGAGTAACTATGACCACGTTAGGTAGCCATGTAAATATATTAACGTACTAGGTAGTCAACAAGTATATTTCTTGGCCTGCTTTCATCTGTTATATACTTTAATGAGATCATCCAGATTCTCACAAGTCTGTAACTCTCATCGACTGCGTTTATTCCTCCCATCGTAGGAACATATTTGTACTCGTCACCTAGAGCTCTGACCAACGGTAATGCACCAACTCTCGTAAACTTCGTTTCTCTCCCAGGCATCTGAGGTAAGTGTCACCACGTTACCTCTATATTTCACACAGACCTGTATTATTATAATCAATTTCTCTGAGGCAATTGTACTCTGTCTCTTATACACTGGAACGAACCACGGACAGATCTTTCGAGGATGTCCCCGAAAAGAGATTATGTAGTTAGATCTACAAGAAGAAATTATGTGGTTAGTCCCGCAAGTAGAAGCCTCGCGGGAAAACCGCGAGCCAAGATATTGCAACTAGACAATAAAGTGATTATACTTCGGTAAAACGAGAGGAGTAACTATGACCGACATAGATAGCCAAGTAGAATATTTACCGAAAGACCGTAAGACAATAAAGAAGACATACTGCGGGGACACCGCAAGTACAGATATTACGTTTAGTAACTCAAGTAAAGATATGCGTGGAAACCGCGACCTAAGACATTGCGATCAGACAC
The DNA here is from genome assembly GCA_959347315.1 of Bimastos eiseni. Classification (NCBI taxonomy): domain Eukaryota; kingdom Metazoa; phylum Annelida; class Clitellata; order Crassiclitellata; family Lumbricidae; genus Bimastos; species Bimastos eiseni. Next base: position 986,597 of record OY365820.1, read on the forward strand.
GCAAATCAACAGATTGCTGGTAAACGGGAGGAGTAAGTATATCCACGTTAGGTAGCCAAGTATAGATATTTACGGGAAACCGTGAAGAGAATAGAATATGCGGAGACGCCAGCAATTGATGAGGTTTTCGGCACCAACGGGAACTTTCCCTGTATCGAAAGCACCAATGGGGTCACCCTCTTCGTATTTATCGAACGTTTTTGTGTTTCATAGTAAGTGTCAACGGCTTCACCGGTAGCTCTCTCGGTCTGTTTCCAACGGCTTCACGGGGCCGCCCTCCCCGTCTTTTAACCAACGCGTTCACTGGGGAATTCTTCCCGTATATTGTCTCAACGGCCGCCGTAATATGTCTTGCTATTTTCGATGGCCTCCGCTTGGGATTTTCCCGACATATTATCTCAACGAGGCCTCTCTCGATATAAGCGTTCGGTTCCTCGGGGCTTTACCCAATCTCTTTCTCACGGCCACCGACGGTCACCATCTTCCCCGTATTCCCGTCATTCATTCATTTATTTCTGTCAATCGGGTCTCTACGCACTCTCGAACGGCACCCAGACCTGTGAGCATTTCTCACGATCGGTCTTTCTCGGTCAGCCTGATAACCCCTGCGATCAGGACACGGTCCGTCTTGCGATCGACGGCAGAGGGGCCCAACCCCACCAGATCAGCGAAAAGCAGCACCGGCCTGACCGCGAGAGCGGCTGTCACTAGAGGTCGTATATATATGGCAACACGATCTCTGGAGCGGTACTAGAACCACTCTACGTGTGAAGCAGTACGAACCACTGTTCCACATATATAGCGATGCACCGTATGTCAGGCTATATTCAAGCCAATTCATGCCTCTGCAAGCTATGCAATGAACTAAAAACCGCCGATCGGTCCTCCCTCCTATACCAGCGCTGTAAAAAAAATACACGTTAAAATAACGCTATGGCGAGTCGATTATTTACAAATAAATTCTTCCTTCATGCCTTGTGACCTGTCCGCCACATCACTACTCAAAGAGGAAAGTCTTCAATCGCCCTAAAAAGTACGAGTACGAGATTTAAGGTACTGATGTAGCTCCAGATAATGACCATTCCAAATCTTTGCATAACTGTTATTCGGGCAAATGGAACAGCAGAACCCTCATCTCAACCGAGAGAAGTAAGTGACTACACCGGGTTTTCATTACCAGCTGACAGAGATCTATTTGGTCGGTTGGTGCAAGGTCAAATTGGAACCGCCAGACCAGAGAGATAACTCCATACTCAGTGCGATGTTGGACAGGAAGCTAATTGTCAAATAGCTTTATACAACAGAAAGCCAATGCACGACCTTCAACACAGATCCGTGTTGTGTGTCTCAACATCCAACTTCGCCCTCTATCTCCGTTTCGTGCAAAGTCAAGCTGGCATCGCCAGAACAGAGAGGCAGCTCTATGCCCAATACGCTATCGGAAAGGAAGCCAATGCGTACGTTACCTTAAACATAATAATCGTGTGACATGATTATACTTTGGCGATAGTTGAGGATGGATACAGGGTTTAACGATGGCTTATGACAATAGATGCTGATGCCGTCGGCTGATATTTGCTTTGCATATTGTTAAGGTATTCCATATGAAATTATATTTAGTAAAAGATATCCCATATAAAGATGTTCAAAGGAGCTGATTATTATATTACTGTCACATTACTTTGCTGACGTCGTAATTCAGGAAATCGTCGAACCATCTCCACGCTCTCCAACCATCTACCATAAAATTGGCTCACTTAGACCCCTTTATATGGGATATCTTCTTCTTTATAATAGCTATCATTTTTGGTTGAATCGTTGGATAACAAAAAAACTCATACCAATAATACAATAATCGCATAATAGCATTTTCCAACGAGAAGCCAATACAAATCTTCGACATAGATCTTTCTTGTGTATCTCCAATTTTACCCTCTTTCTCCATTTAGCAGGTCATCCGTGACCGTCGTGTTCTTGCTCATCTCTGCTCTATTCACTATTGTGCCTTTTTGCCTACTTTCCAGTGTACCTTCAAGACAAGAAGCATTGTACTTTATTTTATATTTTATTGCAAATTTCCTTTCTACCTTCTTTATTATTGGTATCAGTGTATAAATGTTGATAATAACATCTGCTTGCTTAAAATTGTAAAAGGAAAACATTTATTAGTGCGAATAAGCAGAAGAGAGCCACAAGCCCAAAGAAAGGCGAAATGTGAAGCTTATCACGTGTCTTCATAGCACGAATCGTTTGCTCCATGAAACTCCAATTGCATTATATTATATCGTTCAGCAACTGAACAACCAAATAATTTTCTTTCGCTAAGATTGCGCCGACGCCAGCCAGCTGAATTCATAAGAATACGTTTTGCATTGAAAAATTACGTATGGGTTAGACACCTTAAAATTATGTTATCACAATTTTATAAATAGTTTTTAAGTCGTACAACAGCAAGAATATCACCATCGTGTAAGTTCTCTAAAATTATAGCATTGTAAGTGAACGAATAAAAGGTGTTCAATTCGAATCTTTCAGTATTCGCAGAGATCTCAGTAAATACACATGTAGTCGTTCAGAGTTTTCTTAAGTTAGTCAGTTTGTCATGTCATAAGCCGTTAATCAAATGAATTTTAGCTGTACAGGAATTCGTCGCAATAGCGTCATAGATATAGCGCTGGAGAATAAACAATTAAAGGTGTTTAACATTTCGTAGCTATCCGTATTTTAACTAGGCCTACGTCTCGTAGCTGTGGCTGACGTCGGTGTTTTCGAGTATAGACAATAGGCCTATAGACACAACCTGCCTTTAAAATTATAATGTTTAAGTTTACTACATCATATCCTTCACTAATTTTATCCGAATGATAGATCGGTAAAACAGCATCGTATTTAATGCGTTTTTTATTCATTTATTCATTCATTTCGATAATTTATATAGCGCCTCTTAAAGGGAAACTACTCAGAGGTGCTCCCAGCCCAGTCACGGCCAAAAAGAAATGACTTTAGCAGCTTACAAAGGGTAGGTAGATCATTGTAAGGGGAAGGCAGAGGGCAACCGGGAGCCAATTCCAGGTGGACGGACCAACCACTGAGAAAGCTCGACGCAGCATAAGCGACGAGCGGGCCCTGGACACCAGAAGCTCGCCTTTAGCAAAAGAGCGCAGAGCTCTACGCGAAAGGAGTTCAGACAAAGGACGACAGTTCAGTCAAGTAGGATGGCGCACAACCAGAGAGACACCACCAAACTAGTGTCGCAATGCGGAAAGTGATGCGCTGTTGATCCGGTAGCCAGTGAAGGACATCGCGCATATAAGCTGAAACCGGTAAAAATTTAGATATATGTCCAAATAATAAGCCTGGCCGCAGAGCGAAGAACGCGATCTAAACGCACCACTACGGCACAGGGAAGACCAGCCAGAACAGCGCTGCAGTGATCAATTCTGCCGGTTACAAAGGCATGAACGAGGCCTACTGAAGCCTCAAATGTAACAGAGCGAATAACTGCACGAAGCCGCTGAAATTTATTATAGTTATGGTCATTATTGGCACTAAATAAACATGACCAAAACATTTTCAAGAGAAGTTTTAAGGAGAGTATAAAGGAGTCTGACTGTCAGAGTGAATCCTTGGTGACAAGGCAACGCCAACGGGAGCATGTATCAGAGCGAGGATCCAACGACTGAGGAGGCAGTTATTTATGTAGGGTCTAGTTGTTCGAGCAAATGAGATAATGAGTATCTATAGGGCTCGCTCAGATGAGTATATATGATGCACCTCAATTCGCAACCGTCGAATAACTGTAATGTAATTATCATTTACGTTATTATTATTATTATATTGCCATTTATAACCCGCAAAATTAATCTAGCACAAAAGTGCGTCGTAGTAGCCTAGTAGTAGTGGAAGTAGCATTTGTGGTAAAAGTTTCCAATTTAACGACACTCTGTGGTGACCACAAACAATAACATGCGTCACCCTCCTACTTTCTCGAGGCTTGCGACTGGCACTGTCAGAGTGAGGAGCAGTTGAATAAATGACATCAATGCATTGCAGTATCCATTGTTTGCCGAAAGCACACATCAACATTAAATTGCATATATTTTTTAATATATTAGTTGGTTACAAACAAATAAAAGGTGTCTAAGTCGAATCTAAATTATCATTTTTTTACTGTTCAATGACATCTTGAGGCAGCCACTCTAGTTAGTTTTATTGCCAATAAAATACGCTGCCAAACCGACGACTAGCGTCGCCCTCCATCACTCATGTTTAGACTGGTACCCCGACGTGTTTATTAACTCTATTTTTAATTATACAAGTGATAATCAACACCCTCTTGCCTATCTATGATGTAAAGTCCTTGATGTAAGCTCACCAAGGACCTAAAGCAGATTCCTTAAGACCAATAATCAACTGCGAACTACTTCTTGATTTTAGAGACTTAATGGCGACCATAAAGTTATCAACACCGCTATAACAGTTCATCATCTTTATTAAGGAAAATCGACGATTACATTTGCCGAGTAAAACATTGTTTGCGGCGATTTAACACATAGTAAACAGCATCAGCAATACAAAACTGAAGCGAGCGACATCTTTTGGTGGGGATATACAATTATTTCTAGCAGTTTCCATCCGTTAAAATAGGATTAATATGCGGTGGCTGCAAAGTTTCGTCCCAGTTTATATCCATCTATTAGTCAGAACACCTCCATTTGCCACAAAATCTCACAGTGAAGAAATAACAGTAAATAAATAAGCCACAAAAATATGATACACAGCCATAAATATATCAGAATTAGCCACAGAAAACAACAACAACAGCCATAAATATATCAACCTTACCCACAAATTAAATCTAGCCACAGGAAAACAACAATTAGCCATAAACAAATCACAATTAGCCGTAAAAATGTGCAGAAATTACTCATTTCTTAATTTAACAAGCAGGAGTATCTAAAGAAGAAGCTTCAATCAATGGTACCAATAAATTGTAAGGAGAAAGAATAGATCAGGTTCTATACAACGATTAATTGAAGAATGTGTAACGTCATAAAGATGACATTATTATCTATGTTTACACCTTAAATTCACATTTCCATACCTCAGATTCACATTTGATGTGACCTTAATTCATGTGCTACAAAATTAATTTTAATAATACAAATAATAATAATAATGAAATCTGAACTTTGAAAAAGTAACAATGACTGCTAATTTGAACAAATAGCCACAAAGGCACTGGGAGAAAGCAATAAATATCATTAATACTATTCAAGGATAACAATGAACAATGTTCTATTCTATTCTATTTACGAATTTATAAAGCGCCTCTCACAGTACAACCTAATCAGAGGTGCTCCCAGTGTGAAAAACCCCTAGAGAAAAGAAAAGTCTAGTTGATTCTGCATTTGTTGTTAATTATTGGAGAATACATTTAATCACAATAAACTCTTATTGCACCATCAATAATTAGATGACTACAAAATACTTAATCATTGAAACTAATAAACTGAAGCACTTAAAAGTAACCGAAAAACAGTAATTTCCAATGGAAATAACTTTATTTAAACATAAATTACTTATTTCCAATGGAAATAACCTAATTTCTGACGGAAACAACATAATTTCAAGATAAAAGATCCAACATCCAATGGAATACACTTAATTTCCAATGGAAACAACATAATATCAATAGAAATAACATTATATCTAATGAAAGAAACTAAATTTCTAATAGAAGCAACCTAATTTCAATATAAACAACTTAATATCCAAAAGAAATAACCTAATTACAACGAAACAACTTGATTCTCAATTCAAATAACTAAAATTTCCAACAGAAATAACTTGACTTTCAAAAGAAACATTTTTAATTTCAAAGCTTGAAATCACAGGTTAGGACTAGAATGATTACAAAATGATTTTACAACAAACTAAAAATGTAAATGTCAAAAAATTTGCACAAGGAAAAAATGAAGACAATAATATCCAATGACATTGAAACCCCCACTGAAATAAACTGAAGGGTTCATCCTACACAATACATAATTGCTAGTTATGCCCAAAACCAACTCAAAACACTGTTTGGACTAACAAAACAGGTCTTACGCAAATATCAATATTCCAAGCAATTAAAAAAAAATACTGCAGAGTTCACGAAACTCACACACTTGCAAAAATCACACAGAAAAAAGTAGCCACTCATGTACAAGTAAGCACACCCACGAATGTATGTAGGTGTGGATTTGTACAAATGTCTCTATATTTAGGGATTTGTATAATATATGTAAGTATATTGAAACTTTTATGACCGTAAAAAAGGACTAAAACAAACACACGGTGTAAAGTATAACTCTACAGTGGATCCATGATCTGCACAACGACATAATTAGGATTAATTGCAGTAATTAATTAACAGCAACACAGTGTACTGCACATCAATACTCACAAAGGGGTACCAAAAAAACTGTGCAATTCTGACTATTGCAAAGAAACTGGCCAGGATCAGGTACCTACAAGATTTCACAGATCACATTCTGTAGCAACACACAAACTTAAAACAATTGAAACACTTTTTACAACCCAACTTCAAGGAAAAAATTCCTCATAGCTTTGCTGCTGCTGTGGCCAATCATAGACGTAATAATTCCAATTTGCTCGATGATAAAATCAACCAATCATATTTGTTCTGTGTTTAATTGGAGCCACTACTCAATTGACTAAACACAAGTCCATGGTGCAGAGTAATTGCAAGTGAAGTAAATATAGAGTGGCCACTCAACCAACGACGATCAAACTCATGCTCTCTGCGTTACAATCATCGGTAACTGTGTCCCACAATTGGATACTGTGGACCTATAGTAAATATATACACCTACTCATCACAAATTAACAGCTCAAAAGCAATGTTCCCTCTTCTTTTTGGAGATATTGTGTGCAAGAAATTTTATGTGTGCAACATTTATACATGGTTTATAGTTTTTGTGCAGGTCCAAGCTGAATGCGATGATAGTTAAATAAAGATCTTTTCTAAAAGTCTATTGTGTTAAGTTCTGAAACCTAAGCTTGTCAAAAGATAAATTACATGACATACCTGCCAAGGAAGCAAAGTTTCTGGAGTAAGGAAGGCCATAGCCAGCTAGGCCTAGGAAACAGGACATTATTACGTAGATAAATAAAAAAATATGCACACCAATCTTGTGCACACTGGGTCCATGACATGTGTGCGAGCCCACAGCTTAGAGGGAACATTGCTTTTATGCTAAGTCAGTTTAGTAATTGCGTATTGTGATTATTCTTAGATCGTACATTCTTTGATTGTTCATATCGGTGCATATGCAGGTAGTTTGATAAAAGTAAATACTTAATTTTTTTAATTATAGACCCATCATGATCACTGCTAATAATCATTGTAGCTTCAGTTTAATGACACTGTGTGATAACAACGATTAGTATCGCCCTCCTCCTTTATCCAGGCTTGGGACTGGCGCAATCAGAGTTTTCACTGCTAATTGTGTCCTATGCACATAACAGCATCCGTTGACACCGTCTTAAAAAATACGATCCAGAACACATTTCCTGGTCACATCGATGGGAATAGCATGACAGCCAGATAATTAGGGATGAACCCAGAGCCAATTTTCGAGTGATTCCGAGTTTTACAAGTGGAGTTCTACCGAGTCCGAGTTTAAAATATTTAAAAAATCTCATTATGATGATTTTTAGTTTGGCAGTCTGCGCAATTTCCTGAATTTTTTGAGGCTTTGCCTCAGTTTACACTAGAAAATAGAACTATAAAGTACTGCTAACGCACTGGTTGGTAAAGGGTTAAGTTATGTTAATTTTCATTCTGTAAAAAAAAATCGTTTCAAAACAGAAAATCGGAGAGCTGATAATTATTAAAACATGGACCCATTGTTTGTTCTAGTCCGAGTAGTGCATTAATTCCACCAAGCCGGGTTTCGGTTCATCCCTACAGCTAATACAGATTTCTTGCGAGAGAAAAGTAGAGGAAACGATCAGGAAATCTGAACGAGAGAGAGGAAACGACTTTCACTGTCAAGTCAGAGTCGAAATGATACATCTTGATTTGGATTGCGGCCGCGCACTTCGCTTCGTCGAGATATTAAAGCTCAGACGCTATCATCATCTGCAGTTATTCTCCACAAGGATACAAACCTCCAGCTGCAGAAAAACGAAGCTAGGGAAAACTTCCAACTCAAATTTTGAGAAACATTGGACATAAACAACATAAGAATCATTGCTATTATGTTAGCGTTATGCTCTGTTAATATGTAAACCTATTATGTTATCCCATGTCGTTAGTTAAGATAAAATGCTAATCAATCAAGTCATAACTGGATCAAGCGTATGATTAACTGAAATTATTCATCATAATTGGAGAAATGTTAATCGACTGTCTTTCATGTATAATTAGTAAGTACTTTATAGGTGACCCTAGCTAGCGGGATCTAGATCCCTTCAGCGCTCCCTATTGTTGCCAATGTCACCGGAACCTTGAACGAATTATGTTACTGCCGTTAATCTCGATGGTTATAATAAAAATATTGATTCATTGATTGACTGATTGATCAATCAATCAAAAAATGTAATGTAATGTAATCAAGCATTTACATAGCACCTGTTGAAAGCTCAAAACTAAGGCGCTCTTTGTGCTGGCTTAAATGATCTTAAATGTCCACGTAAGAGGAGTAGAGTGTTCTTGGCATTACAAGGCAAGTAATAGGTAATGGTGATTAACAAAACTGGACAATAACTTAATGCATCAAGAGGGTCACCAGTCCAGTTGGATCCAAAGGGAGGTCAAAGGAATTGCTTTCAAGTGTCATAGAAAGTGTATTCAGAAACCGAACCTGAGACAATTAACAGATTCAAAGGATGGGCATTTCAGGTGGATGTAAAGGGTGTCCATTCCAGGCAGGTATATTCAAAGGGTGGCTATTTCAAGCGAATTAAATGGTGATAATTTCAAATTTTAAGTGGATAAACAGGAAGTCAATTCCAGTCAGGTGGATCCAAATGGAGGAAATTCCATGTGATCCATCGGGTGATGATTACACATGGATCAAAAGGGTGGTTATTCCAAGTGAATCAAAATTACGGTTATTTCAAGTGGTCCCAAACAGTGGTCATTCCAGGTGGATCCAAAACAGGCTACCATTTCCAAGTGGATCCAAAGGGTGGCTATTTTGGTTTGTCTAAAGACAAACCATCCTGGTTCCAGGCGGAACCAGGATGAAATAAAATAGAAGGAAAATATATCTTGTAGTGCAATAGAAGGAATATATGTATATATATATATTTGAATGAGATATAAATAAAATATATTATGAGATAGATATCTGGTGAGGATACAACACGTAGGCCACGTTCAACCGGGTCAATAAGAAGCAGTCCCCTTGGGATGTAAACGCTGTCGTTCTGCTCCTGAATGTAGCGACCAATCTTCTTCAGAATCTACAGTATCGGCACAACCATTATCACCATTCTTTATATTGTCAGCAGACAATTGTTATTGTAGAATTACCCTTTACGTCAAACATTACCAGCATTGTCACAATCATTATAACATTTCTTCTTATCACAGGAGAGAAAACAATCGCCTTTACAATAACAATACTCCTTAAAACCACATAAATTCATTTATATTAATATTATTATCAGGATGCATTCATTCAATAAGCATCACTTTCGTGGAACAATCATTAAACTTCTTTATAATTCTTAAAATACAAAACATACTAACACAGCTGAAATCGCTATTCTGCGCTAAAGGGTGATGGAATGATGGCAGCAACGCCAAATGGAATATATGCCAACGTTACAGAGGAAGCGGGATCACGTCAGTGTGTAATCAATTACCTTACAGTCCCAGAGTGTAATCCATTACCTCATTACCTTACAGCCTAGTGTGTAATTCATTACCTTACGGCCCCAGTGTGTGATCCAATATTCTATGGCACCCGATGCATTACTCTATGCCGACCTCCCCAAATAACGATTTGGATCTGACAACTTTCTTACCTTTTCGTAGTGCGTGTCCATGCAGAGGAAGAAGATGTAAGCGGTGAGACAGGCAAGACAGTTCTCGCAACAGATCCTTGTACTGAACGTCTCCGCTTCTGTGTAGAACGCATTCAACTCATGAATGGTCGCTTCGAATATGTGTCTCTCAACCTGAACGAGAAACCATATTTATATCAATAACTGAAGACATCTATTTACTTAAGGAAGATGGACAGTCCTCTAATCTAACCCATGTTCTATTCGATTCTAATCACAGAACAATCAGTCTCTATATTTCAAGAAGATGGACAGTCCCTACTTGAAGCAGGTTGACAGTCCGCATTCAAACCCTATGCAGCAGGGAATGTAGTGTTCAATCCTATTCCCAGTAATTTACAAAAGCTGTCATTTTACTTCAACAAATATCAACAATACTATTATAAGATAAGCAATCATTAATAATGGTAGGTTTGCATTTGTCTTTACTTACATTTAATCCAGTAGGGTTGAAGCTGATGGTAGTCGAGCCATATCATCATTCAATGACTAAATATGTAACTAATACAAAAATATCTAACAGGAAACATCCTAAAACAAATATGAAGAACCAATCCCAAGCTCAGCTCAGTAATGGTTGCTTCAAGTCGTTTGCATGAGAAGAATCCGGAGGAAAAAGACAAGAATCAAGACAGCGGACAGCAAGAAGTCCGGTAGAAATTGTAGGAGTGAGTCACTGCATAGAGACCCCGGACCAATCCCTACTCAACACAAGTCTCAAGAGTTAGATTACATTTATTTTTACTAATGTCCATGAATATATCTGTTCATTACTCATTTATTTATAAATATCATATATTTCTATTTATTTAATAGCTTTAGTATATTTGTTGGCAATATCTGCCTCACTTTGTCTTCCAGTATCTGTGATTTTTACAACTATTTTATATAGTTATTTATTTATTATCCTGTGTGTATCCTGTTTGCTGGAAGAGCTGCCTCACTTTGCCTTCCAATTCCTGAGGAAATTTCGTCTGAAATTTGACGGCTGTACCATCGCTGTAGTCACGCTGGACAAATATCTTGGTACAATGAGCTGGTGGTAGTCGAGCCATATCATCGGTAGGCTACGATAATCAACCAAATCAACGCAACATTCAAAAACCTTTTGGTGATAAGAAAATTTTAACTTAGCAACTATGACCTTCATCAACCATTTTAGGACTTACAGAAAATTCGAAAGTAACCTGACCCAACACAGAAATCTGAACTACAATTATTACTATACCCAACCAAAATCGAGCAGCATATCTTTCCTACTACACTAATCTTTTAACTGGTTTCGCAAATTTGAATCCAAAAATGAACCAATAACTAAAATTGTTGGTTTTTCTATCGACTGTTCGAGACGAATAGCAGGTCAGACGAAACAAAAAATGATTCCCAATACCGAATGGTGATCTACTTCCACTTACTTACTTACATAAACACCGCGAAATCCGCGAAGATGCGTTGTAAACATGTAACATCTTCACATTCGATTCAATTAAAAATTGTTTAATAATTATCTGCACAATTCAATTAGCAAATTTAAAACAGATAAAAATCAGGCTTTCAGTAAGAAAGAAAACTACTCCCCATATTCACTCACTTGACTATCGGCCATTACACATTATCACAGATGACATATCGCTAGAAAGATTCAACCCTGAAGACGCAATTTGCAGATTCGCATCATTTTGTCATTGACGCGTGACTAATTTAAGTAATAATGAAATTAATTCATTCATTGCGCACAATAATAATAATATTCTTTATTTTATTCAAGCTGACAAGTCCGCATGCAGAGCGATTACAAACATTAAATGAACGGACGAATGATAGTCATTAAATTTTTTAAATTTAATTCAATTCAAAAATGGAACAATTTTGTAACTAATTCGTGATTGAATCAAATTAAAAACCTTATAAATGACATTTTTACATAGGCCAAGCATACCTAAGTAAAATCTGACACTAAGATATAGTATAATTGTCAGAAAACATCTGTGTCAGTTTGTCGCTTTCTGACGTCACGTAGCTGAACGTAATCATTACGCATAATTTATTTATTATTCTTTCATAAGCACCTCCAACTTGAACACAACAAACTTCTGAAGCGCCAACACATGGTCAAGACTATGACACCAGCTAATTCAACAGCGCTTCGTCAAGTCGTGGGGTTGTGTGTTAAGCTGGCTGCTGAAGAGTTCGCGCATTGGATGGAATTTTTGGTTAGTAATTGGATGTCGGGAATTTTATCCAGTGGCTACACATGCAAGTGATTTGAAGTTGGAAGTTATGTAATGGTAATATTTAAGCGTTAGCGGTCATCTCTAACTTCATTCAGGCTGTGAACTGGCACTAATTTGAGAAATTTCTAAAGTAAGCCTGTGCACGGACGTGCAGTGTACGAGCTCGTCGGAAATTTGTCGTATAGCTTCCTATAAGATATATTTACTAGATTATTATAAAATCACGATTGCAATCTCCAAGCTTCTGAGACCCTTCTTTAGTTAGCATGATTGACTGACTGATTGATATAAGTTTATATGACGACGCATCCATAACAAGGATGATGCATAACAAAGTAGAATACAGTGCTACGTTGAGTAATGGATAACACACTGGGACGCAAATCCGTGGAGCCGAGTTCGATATCCGTATCCTCCGTAAGGTTGGCTACACCTTCTTTCGCGAGAGAGGCAGCGTTGCTTAAATTAGACGTAGGCTATTACGCAATAGAGGCCATGCATGGCTGCCTACAGTTAGATTCGACCTCCTTAATAATCAGCCATCATTTGTTAACACTATGTCTGTTTTCAAACTGCGGTTTCTCGGCTTGATCACTGTGATAAAGAGGCAATTATATAGTACATTTATTAAAATTAAGGACACAAGGAATTTATAGCATAAGAAAATCCTTATTAAAAGGTATCTAAACAGACCACCGATTTCGTTAGTATGAAATCGAACGAAAATAATATAAAGAACTGTAGATTATGTAGATAGCTTCCTCCTTTCTTCTCTCTCAATCATATATCTTCTTTAACACGAATTTTCTCAGTTCTCAAGTATTTGCCATCTGCAGCATGCGAGCCTCTTTCAGGCATGCATTAATACGCTAAAAAGCACGTGACGTTGGAAATCCAGTTTAGCGTGTGACATACATGTACGATCGTGAATACTATTTACTAACACGTGGATAACGAATTGACTCACTGAGCAGCACTCAGCTTCGCGATGCCTTAATTGGCCTAAATTGGGAGTTGATGTTAAATAGCCTATGCAGCCTATAGGCCTAATAGCCTAGTCTGCGAACGAGGGTAGCAAGGTCAGATGTACTAAACAGATGCAGTAGGCCTACAATGAGGCGAGGAATCATTGAAGGGTTGTGTGACCCAGAAGATTTCTCAAATATTCAACGGGACCACAGGTCAGTGACCACAGGTTTTGGGACGTTTTGATTTACTTAAGGTAAGTTTCATGTTTCTACTGTTTCTTTTCGTGTCCCCCTTACGGCAACGATTTATCCCGTTGAACTATAGCCTATAGTCAGACAATGATCAAATAAAATCAGCCTAAGGGATATTACTATTACTTATATGCGTACGGAAATAAGCCGTTAGTTGAACACCTTTTTTAGACCTTATATTTGATCTATAACTAAAAGAGCGCAACTGTATGTCTACAGTTCAAAACAGCCAAAACAAGTCGCTACACATTATAACATACTAATCCTTTAATTGCACATCACGGCAGTTCCAGTCCCAAGCGTGAATGGGCGATTCTACATTGCAGCTCTCTTTGTAATTACTCAGAGATGTCTAACGGTCACCAATCCAGCAATAGAAACAGCCGCTTCAGTTTATCCCGAATATTCGCAATTGCCAGGTTGACGACCTTGTTTCTCTGAACCTCGGCATATGAAAGCGGGTTGACAGGCGTCTCCCTCGCCGTGTGAGCTGCATGCCGACCGCGTAGGGTTAGTGTATGTGCTCATTATATAGCGGAGTTGACTCGAGACCGGAAAACCAGTATTGGTCTTGGTCTCGAATGCATCGGTCTTGGTCTTAAAGAACGGTTTTGGGATTGGTCTCTGTCTTAAATTAGCGTTCTTGGTCATTTGCGGTATCAGATGAATTTTTCCAACATTTTGTCGGTTATTTTCGATTATGAGAGACACCGGATGTTTAGGACCTACGCGACTGTTATCGATTTATGTCGTGCTGACCAAACTAATAGATCTTTATTTACATGTTACTATGCCAAAAAATATGCTTTTGCAACGGAGCCAGCAATTTCAAAATTTACTTTCACAAATTTGAAGGTTTTGGAACAAACTAATAATTATGTGCTCGGCCACACGTAGACACTGTTAACTTACAATTCCGAGGTCCGTGGTACAAGCACGTGTGCACCATTCAAACGGAACGTTAATCTACTTGTTCAGATGTCTTAAAGTATTAACAAATCGTATGCTGTAAGTAATTTTTAGTGTGATATTCTCAGGCCAAAGCCAATGGCTGAACCCATAAAAGTTAAGAGAAGACGGTAAAACTGTTTTTGAACCATTATTAAGATTAGTATTCTTCAGCAATAAAATTATTGTTTTCAGCGTGTTATTCCATTAGGGCGCTTTACTGAATTAAATTGTTTATAAAAAAGAGTATTGGTCTTGGTCTTGGTCTCGGACCACTTGGTCTTGAGTTTTTGGTCTCGTGCCCAACAATGATTGGTGTTTCCACAAGTCTCTGGATTAGATTTGATTAAGCTAAACGAATCTCTGCCCTTTCAGGATTCTAACCTTGATATCGCTCATCAGTCTGTAATCACACGAGTAATAATAATAATAATAATAATAATAGTAATAATAATAACAATAATATTGTTTATATATTTTCAAACGGATTAGCCGCAGTATGGTTTTAAGCCTAGTTCGCAAGAGTTAATACAGTGTTTTACAGTGGTTGAATTTAACTGTCAGTAGCCACATTATACAGTGGTGTGCAAAAGTCTTGCATCACCAGTTCATATTCTTTGTCGTTTTTAGCCCTCCAGTGCTGTTATCTCTAATCTGTCCCTGGGCCAATACAATTATTCCTTTTTGATGTTGCAGGGGTGGCATTTAGCCTTGAAAATCATAATCTGAAGTTGGTTTTCTTCCAATTTCACAATTATTTGTGGTAGGATACAGTGGCGTATGCCCAGACTATAGCGTCAGAGGGAGAGGCGAACACATAAAAAAGGCGCCAACTTTTTCAATATCAAATGAAATCATTTTAAAGTTACAGTTTGAAATAACGAAATTCATAGTACCAGTAAACATTTATTATGAAATTGTATAATGTATATAGTAGCTTGCTAGAATTATTGAAAAAGCAAAAAAACATTTAATAAAGTGTCATAAGAATGTATACTAATTCTCTTGAATAACTCCAATATACTATCCTAGACAAAATCAGTGACTTTATAACAGCCTTTTTCGTCCAGCTTTCATTCAATTACTTTGCTAAAATCAACCTAAGCAGTATACTGTCTTTCGATCGTAATCAAAGCTAAGCTCGACAACCTGTGTTCGTTCATTGTGGAATGGAGGTAATGCGCCCCATCGTGAGATATATAACGTGTTAGGCGCCTTGCATGGCTGTCGACGGTTTAATTCGACTCATATAATAACCTGTCATCATTCGTTCATACTGTGCCTGTAATCATCCTGCGGCTTAGCAGTTTGAAATTAAACGAATATTATTTTATTATTTTTTATTATTAGAAATAATAACAGTATTTAATTATCTACCCCCAACGCGTAACATATTGTATTTGGGTCGATCCTTGATTAAATACGACAGGAGGTTTCTAGCTTTCGTTCAGAATATGGAACGCCGGTGCTTAATTATTCACAATGTCGCCTATCATGTGATTGTAGATTGTCACTAAGTCTATACTCATAATTATTATCTGAGACGAAGAGGTCTATCGCTGTCAAGACCTTCATGCATCCAGCGATATATAAACATTGAACGCGCGGTGGTGCACTCACCATAATGCCGAAAAGACCTTCATGAGTTCATAGGCAATTATAATGCACACATGTATACATAAAAAGTTACTAATTATTTCTAAATAATATATATGTGATATTATAAATAATAATGTTTATATAAAATAATATACAGACATTATATTACATGCATGTAGCATATCATGCAATATATATATATATGTGTACGTATTATATATATATATATATATGTATATATATATGATTAATTACATTTATGCAAATGAACATTCACATTCACAAAGTGTCTAGTCATTTGTATTATACGCTCATCCAGGAGTCTATCATGTGAATGAATCATCCATCTATATTTTAATGCACGTGTAGGAGTTCAGTGTCAGACTACTTCGGTTCATCTGCACTATCAGGGCCTCTTGTGGTTGACTAATAATTTGTGTAATTGTATGACACGCACACAATTATTTACATACACAAGAGTTACGATTGGTCAAGTACACATAGTCAAATCAAAGGTCAGTATATCGTCATTGTTGATATTCTGAAACGGGTGTCTAATTTATGAGTCTTTATAAAGACAAGGAAACGCATCTAACTCTGACACAATGTGTCTTAGCACCTCTGCTATCGATAGATAGCAGAGGTGCTAGCAGATAGATAGCAGAGGTGCAAAGTGGTGATTTTCTCCTATACTTATTTACATATTCGTTCGTTCATTCGTTCATCAATGAATGAACGAAAGAATGAATGAATGAACGAACGAATGATTGATAGAATGAATGAATGAATGATTAAATGAGTGGGTGAGTGAGTGAGTGAATTTACTCATTTGTTCGTTCGTTAGTGAGGGGTTGGTTCATTTATTTATTCATTCTAACATTTATATAGCGCCCTCTCAAATAGTTTATTCATAGGTGCTCCTTCCAAAACCACTTCGATACGAATCAGTCTTGATCAACTTGTAAAACAAATACGCATTACTCCTTGGCAACAGTGGCATCTCTAAGTGGAGTGTGTTCCAGGTGGAAGGACCAACAACTCAGAAGTTGTGGAGTTGCGTGGTCGAGGTGCTTACATGGGGCACCAGAAGTTCACTACGAGAGGAAGAACAAAGAGCTCGACGGCCAGCCAAAGCTGAGACAGGCAGCAGATATCCCGTGTATAGGTCGAGCAGAACCAAGAAGACATCGCCAGACCAGAGCTGCTATTGTATGGCGTAGGCGGTCGTCTATAAAATAGCAATACATTTAAAGTAGAGCATTCCCATTGAATAGGACATTTTGCATTAGATTCCGTTAAGCTTTAAAAATTATAATCTATAAGCTATGCCATATACACAGAGAGACAGACATTATATTACAGGGCATTACATTGCACTGCGTTATATTTTTTTGCTTTATAAATTCTTATTCAATGCATTGCAATTGAATTCCTTTTTCGCTGCATTTTAAACACCTCTAAAAAGATACCACAAGGTACTTTATATATTTGGCAGTAAATATGATTCCTTTAATGAATTCTATAAGCCTCAAAAAAGGCTCACGAAAGGCACTCTCCATCTGGCGATGTAAACATTTTTCTAAAAGGTTCCAACGTGAATTTCTAGGTCAACGTGACTAGTTTTAGCGCACAATTTACTTTATATTCTTATTCTTGGACGTTCTTAATTTCGAATTGCACAAAAATTGCCCGACGTCGATATAATAACAACAACTGCTATTTTGTATTTCAATCATACAATAAAAATACAATACAAATGTTATTTGATATCGCCCTTCTTACAGTTAAGTTCAGAAGTGCAAACACGTCTCGACTGCGCAACTGCAGTTGTACTACTGCAGAGCAATTGTGCGCGAAAGACTTGCTCAAGGTCCCTAAACAGTAGCTCCTCGGTCGTGAGTCGAACCCGCTCATTCAGCGCACACTGAGTGTTACGGGTCGAACGCTCTAACCAATTGGCCACCATGACACACAGTAATGTTGGGGTTGTGCCTTTTAATGTTCAAATGAGGCGCGTTTGTCATAAAACCTCGGTCATACTCGGAAATGGTACGCTTGCAATCAGGGCTAAATTCAATTCCAGACGAATCTGGGCTGTGGCGCTGGTATCTGACAAACGTACCGATTAAACACCTTTATTTGGTGTTTCTTGACTCTACATTAATTTGACCTACTCCACCTGCCAAATACATAGTCAAGGTGTGCATATAGGAGTTCAGTGGTATTGTTGTTTCGTTTTAGCGACACTGGGTGATCCCAAAAAAAATCATTAGCCTAAGTCCCCCTCCCTTTGTCCAAGCTTGGGAGTGACACTTTGAAAGCACGGACAGTAATCCATGACCGGCAGTTGCAGTTTAACGACACTGTGCAGTGTGTGGTAACAAAGACCATTAGCGTCGCCCTCCTCATTTATCCAGGCTTGGGACTGGCACTGGCGAAATACAGCCAATGGAAGAATCAATCCATGACCGGACTTTTGCGTCTATGCTTATAATTTATGGCTAACATGACGCTTAAGAAGCTCCAAAGCCCGGATAATGGAGGAGAGCGATAGGCCTACTTATGATCCCCCCTTGGCGGGAGCGCGAAGCCCATCAGGACACGTGGCCGCCCTGGTATGATGTGTGTAATGGGCAATGTATGCCTCTGCATGTGTACATGTATTTGCAAGTATTTATTTTGCTTCAATATAAATTCTATAATAACGCGTTTTATGAAGACGGAATTCACGCAGAGCTTTGTGAATTGGCCACACTAGTGATTAGTTATAACGAGACATCATATCGATCCAAGCACAGTCCATCGATCTGATATTATCTAGATATCGGAATGTCTCTGACAGGGTCAATATATTGGACATCTATACGATTGGAATTAGCAGTGAACGTATCAATTGACCCTTTGGTCCATTGGTTCTTAGGTTATTAGGACCTACAATGGGACCTCTAGTCAGGCAGTCAGTGAGCGAGAGACTGCGCATGTTGATGCCAGCTGTTTTTTTACAGGTAAGACAGCGATTATTAAGAGCGGTAGTAATGTACTGTGATCGAACATTTATACAGCGCCCCCTTCAAGATGCCCATATCGTAAATGAGCTGTTAAGTTATAGGTAATAGCCACCAGCTGTTTGCCGGTAATTAAGACACATGTATTGGTTACCATGTTAGTTGTAAAATGAGACTCTTGTATAGTTTATAGCACACTAGCCTAAACTGTCATAAGGGTGTCTTTCTCAACCCTCTGTGCTGGTCTCAGGGCTGCAAACATGTTGATTTTTTGGTTATTTGTTTTTTTTTTACAATAAACAAAAGATACGAAAAATGTAAATTTTTATTTTTTTTGTTTTTTCAAAATATTTTTATTTAACTTACTAAAATTACTGTTATATTACAAATTGTGTGTTTTCAGTCCGAAATCAAGCTAAATTAATTATAAAAACGAGTTGGAGCACTTCTTGATGCTGTTTTTGATGCTTTTTATAACAAAACTGTTGTGACAAAATTCAAAGAAAATTAACAACCAAAAAACAAATTCAACAAAAAACAAACCAACTTTGATTTAAAAAAATCTTGGCCTCTGCACCCCTGGTTGGCCTATATGATGTTAGCAGTCATTTCACACAGTTGATTTGCAATAGTTAGCAGACCAGTGAATAGTTGTAATAGCCGTTTCAGTTTGTAACGACACTACATGTGTGATAATGAAAATCATTAGATTGGCGTTGAGCTCCTCCTTTATCCGGGCTTGGGACTGGCACTTTCAGAAAGTTAACAGTGGATGAGTCAATCATCGTTTATATTCGGAACATCGTCGTTTGAAACGAAAATTAATTATTTATAAAATCAGAAGGACACGATTTGAAGATGACTAAGGAATAAAGAATTACCTTTCTTATTTATCTTTATGGATCTGTATCGCTTTTCAAGTATAGAGACACCCGTTGAGAGCGCTGCTGAAACTTGCGGTAATATATAAATGCTTGATTACATTATGTTGTATTTCGTTACACAATGGCAAAATGAAATATGATGAATATAGCAATTGTAATTCAGATATGGTCTTTGCAGTTTAACAACACTGTGTGATAACAAAGATTATGAACGTCGCCCTATTGTGTAGGTTATTGTACGATTGTTAGTTTTTATAGATCCTCGATGCCTCGATTTGGGGGTGTCTAAGTTGAGTCGTAATCTCAAGTGCTCTAAGCTGGCTTATCACTGCCATAGGCGCTGGGATCACCCTCCTAGTTTTTCTGAGCAAGAAACCCGCACCACCAGAGTGGGCAACGGCGGTTGGTCGAGGTTTCTGCAGCGATTAGGAATTTTAGTTATAATTCCCTTAGGTGGTAATTGCAGTTTAACGACACTGTGTGATAACAAAGATCATTAGGTTGACCGCAAGCAGTTGCGAAGTTATGTAGAGAAACTTTCATTTAAGAGTAATTGTCTATTGACTAAGCACCTATCGATGGCGCTGTGTAATTGCGAGTTAATGACTTTTGCTTATGATTCCCACACGACTTCTAATACTTGCAATAGTAACGAAGATGAAGAATTTATAAATGGGAAGACTACGATTTAAAGGTGTTTAAAAATGTCCATGGAATAACCTCTCCCCGGCTGTCCAGAGTCAGGATTCGTGCGGTGATCTCACCTGCATCTCTTCGCTGCTTAAAGCCTTCCTTTTTATGGACTTGTCTCGCCAAATAGGCTACTACGAGAGGCGATACCTGAATGGGTAATGGGGTGGTCAATATTTCTGGAGAGATTAGGAACTTTAATTATAAGCATTGTCTACAAGAACAGATGTCCTGCAGCTGAAATTGCCGAATATAACTAATTAGAGGTGCAACATTATTTTAGTTGCGGGTCTTGGATTGGATCCAAGGTAAATATACAATGCGTAGGTATTATGTTCGTATCTGTATGTAACTGTTCTTCTGTCTGTTTAATCTCTCTGGCTCCGTGTCTGTCTTTGCGTCTATCTGTCCGTCTGTCTGTCTGTCTATCTTTCTGTGCGTCTATCTGTCTGTCTGTTTGTCCGTCTGTCTATCTGTCCCTCTGTCTGTCTGTGCGTCTATCTGTCTGTCTACATCTCTATCTGTTTTTTTTATATCTGTCTGACTCTATGGTAAGTTCAACCGTCATCTGATTGCAGATTGTCATCAAACTAACATCTCAGCTCTCAATCTCTCTCTCTCTCCATCCATCATTCCGTCAACTCCGTATCTCGCATTCCTCCCCCACCTTTTCCACCTCATCATCCAACTCCCATCATGGTAAAACCAGGCGTCAAGGATCCTACCATCCCTCCCTCAACCAGGGTCTTCCGTCTCTTCGTCAGTCGCCCTGTCTCAGGGTTGATAGGGTCAGCACTTGCTGTGCGTCTGGTCACCCCGCCGCTAGAAAAGGCCCTAATCTCTTTGGCGGGAGCGCGAGGCCCCTCAGGACACGTGGCCGCCCTGGTGGGGGCATCTGCGATAGGGTACGGAGTAGGATTCGGGTCGCTGGCCACCCTACAGGCTCTGAGACGTCGACTGATCGCCTACTTACTCACCTACAAGCGTTGGATATTCGAACAGAGCTCAACGCAGACTAAGGTAGGCGAATCGTCATAGTAAAGGTTAATTGTATTTTTTTAAATAATCGTAATCGTAATTTTTGGTTCAGTTTAATTGTAATACGTCATTTCAATAAATGATGAAATAAAAATAAAAAATGATGTCATTAGGTATGCGTTTTCTGTTGTCAGTTGTGGGCTGTGCTTCTGAAGTTTCTGATTGGTCCAGGTCCTCATCGTCTCTTCGAATTCGAAGACGTCCTGCCTGGACTTCCGCTACCGACCCTGGAACAGACCTGTAATAAGTTAGTACTCGTTTCTGTAGGCCTATCTGGCTACCTGTTTGTATGTATGCGTTTGCATTACCTATTCGCGTTTGTATGTTTGCATGCCTGTATGCGTTCTTGTTTATACGTCTGCGTGTAGGTAGGGGTATATGTACCTAGGTCTATCAGCATAGAGACCGTTGATGGCCTTACAGATAGAACAGCGTTTCCCAAACTGTGTTCCGCGTGAGGTGACTGCAGGGGTTCCGCGGAAAACTTCCAGTGTGAACAGATTTTTTTGTTTCAAGTTTCTATACCAGTCATTCTATAAACTCTACAATGTGTCCTATTATATTCTAGGTTGCAAACTGGTGATATCACTACAAATAATTAGATATAGTCTAATCTGTAAGACATGTAAGCAGTGAAACAGCTTGATTGATATGACTTTGTTGTGATTTGTTGTATAAAAGGTTTTTAAAATTTAGAGAAGTTAAGTTTTTAACAAAAGTGTTTAGTGAAATAATATTATAGCAGCATTTTAAATTTGTTTTAGCTAAACATCAACAAACTTTGCCAGGAGAAGAAACAAAAGCATAGCACACATTAAACATTTAAAAACTTGATGCACATATTTATCTATTTTGCGATGCGGCTTACTTTATAAGTTTGCCTACGAAAAATCTTAAAACAATTTAGAATAAATAACACGAATTTTACATAGGAAATTGTTTGCTTAGCATCTGCATATAGCCTAACTTAATATGGAAGAAAGGTAACATCTTATTTTAGCGTCGTAAATTTTATGTACCCATGTTAATAAATAGCGTCGTAAGTTATTCTCCATGGCAAATCAGGTTAAGCCTCGTTAACGTCGGTTAGTAGAAGCGGGATTGGTGAAAAGAAGTCCGTTAATTGTCTGCTTAACGGGAAGCTGGATTGATGAGAAGAACCATGCTTAAATGGATGTTGGATTGATGAAAAATCGTGCTCAAATGGATGATGTATGGACGAGAAGATGTCCACCTTATACAATGATAAAAAGATGCATTGAACAAATGAACCATGCGTAGGCTAAATCGAAGCTGGATAGAAATGAGAATGTTACTTGACGTGGAATCTTTCTCATTATTTCCGCTTCAATTTCGGGGGAAATGCTGTCATCATTTTTACTTCCATTTAAAGAGAGTTCTTAACATCAATCCAAGTTCGTGTAATGCATTTAATCCTAAAATATTTCATCAATCCAGCAACCAGTTAAACATACTTCTTTCCATCAATCTTGCTTCCATTTACGCAGGATTCTTTGTTAAATTCATGTTTCAAACAATGGAAATAATTTACGACGCTAAAATAAAATTTCACCGAAAGAGAATTCATATGTCAGTGTAATCGATTATTGCGTTAGGCCTATTATTAACGTAGCTTAATCTAATCCCAAACTGTAGTTATTTGCCTTTATAAGCGTTGTACCTACAACAGAATAAAATGGTTTTGAACGGGGTTCCGCGAAACATTTTTTAGATCAAAAGCGTTCCGCGGCCAAAAATGATTGGGAACCCCTGAGATAGAAAATGACAGGGCTTACAGTCAATGCCAAAGTTTCCATTTATTTATATACGTCTTACGTGATCTTTAGAAAGGTGTTTAAACTCTGCTGTTTCTTTTACTCATGTTTAGATATTTGGACACAGTTCGACCTCTTTTGACCCCAGAGGAATACAGTCACACGCAAGAACTGGTCGAGTCTTTCGTCAACAACCAAGGACCTGTTCTTCAGAAATACCTGGAAAAGAGGTAAATCGTGGTACTACTACCTCTACCCTTTCTATTACTAATAGTATGGCTACAGAAAAACGCAACACCTGTGACGAAAGAAATGGCAATACTATAGACAATTATGTTGATGATGTGACGACGACGACGACGATAATGACGGTGGTTGTATAGTAGTAATAATAATGATGATGATATGATGATGATGATGAGGACGACGATGACGACGACAACGATTATTAATAATATTGTTATTATTATTATTGTTATTTTTATTATAATTATTGTTATTATCATTAATAATTTTATTATTATTATTATTCGTATTATTATTATTAGCAATAACAATAATAATTATTCCTATTATTAATAATTGCCTGTTGATCGTCGACCAATACGGTGTGTTCCTGATATGTTTTCTGTCTTTGTTTTGAGTCTAGAAGGAAGAAACTGCGAAGTTGGTTGGCCGACTGGTGGCTTACGACGGCCTACCTCTCCAGAAGAGAACCAATCGCAGGTGATATCAATCAAATCTTATCTAACCCAATGTTTTAATCTACTTCGGCAAATCACGGTGATAGTGTAGTTAAAGTATAAAGTTCAAGATAGTATAGTAAGGTATCGTCGATGTATGGCATGTTTTGAAGCGTTTAGTATAGTGTCATGCTGTGCCATAAACTGGCTTGAAAGGCAGTCATAGGTATGAAGCATCAGCGACTTCATTTTTTAACCTCGGCGTATGAGGTGAAGTGGAAAGGACGGAGCAGTCAGTCTCAGACGCGCAGAGACTCAGCGACTGTATGACGCCAGTATAAATATAAATTAATTTCACGTTATATAGGCGCAGCTCTCCAAGGACACCTCTAAGTCTAAACCTAAGCTATATATAAATATAGTTTTGAAACATAACGTTATGAATAAGCAAAGCTAAGCTAATATCCCCCACCTATAACGTAGCACTCTGGAAGTGCCAGTCTCAAGCCTTAATGAATGAGGAGGGCGACACCAATGGTTTACGTTATCACAGAGTGTCGATAAACTGCAGTTATCACCACCACCACCACCACCACTGTCATCGTCATCGTCGTCAATTACCATATGCCTATCTACAATGTAGCAATTATTCTATTATATTCCATTCTATTTCATTTCATTCCATTCCATTCTATTTAATTCTATTCTCTTTTATTCTCTTCTATTCTATTTACGAATTTATAAAGCGCCTCTCAAAGCACAACATAATCAAAGGTCCCATAAAACCGATGTCGCGGGAACCAGATTATTCGCAGGCGCTTAATGGAAAAATCGAAAGGCAGGTGGACAGTTAGACGACTAAGGTGGACGTTGGTTAGAGTTGAATCAGCGAGAGAGATGGGGGGAAAGAGAAGGCATCAGGATAGAATTTGTGTAAATGTATGGCTTCAGTTTTGAGTGAATGACATGTGGGGAGATATTATAGTAAGAGGTTAATTGTTTATGAGTGCGTTCGATGAGTCTGATACTCGTCTTAACACGGGAGGGAGTTTGTTTTAACTATGCGGAACATAGCTATTAATAGTGGTCACTATTTATGTTGTGTATTCCAACAGGAAGTCTTTACAACCTGGTGAAATAAAAACCATTACTATCATTGCGATCCTGCAATAATTATTATGTTTGTCGTTTATTATTTTATGGTGTCTAACCAAGACTTCTATAGTGTGAAATTGTGTCTCTTTGGCATGACATTTAGGCTCACGAACGTAACTGTAGGGCGACATCTCTCTTTTTACAAAGTTCTTTTTTTAATTTCTAGGTCAATGTGATCATTTTCAGCACACAGATATTTGCTTAGCATATACAGCACTCCCAACTTTAATATAGTATTGAATTGTAATCTAATGTTTAAAATTAGCAGTGCCATTACTATATAGTTTGGCTGGTGAATGTTTTGAAGGTGTCTAAGAACGGAGCTCCAATAATATTAATTTTGGTCCAAAAACATAATTGTCTTGTCATATTGTTATATACCATTGGTAGTTGCAGTTAACTACACTTTTGTGATACCAAAGATCATTAGTGTCGCTCTAATTCTTTACTTAGTATTGGGACTAGCATTGCTGAACTGCAAGCAATTGTGGTTTTTTAATAGCATCCGTTGAAGGTCTCTAAAAACAGAGCCTGCTTTTTTGCTTTATTGTGTCTTAACATTGTTTAGGCCCGCCTTTATATATATCTGATTGAGAACGTTTTAAAGGTGTCTTTGCCTATGGATAGAGCTCCAATATGTAAGCACACGATAAAGAATTCTCTGATCTGTATGATTTCAGTGAACGTCAACTTCTACATGATGAGCACCGTTAAGTCGGAGATCTCAATGAACCGCATCGCTAGAGCCTGTACCAGTCTACACGTCATCACTAAGTGAGTGATCTCACGGTTGCTACGGTGATCTTGTTTTGGCAACGATAACAACCGTTGTTAAGCAAGTATTTATCACACCGTCGCTGTTGTTCACACTCTCAACCACCAATTTCCCCTTGTCTATCTCTGTCCTTTTCTTTTATCTCTGCCTATAAGTTAACATGACATGATGGTGGCTGCAATCGAAAGACATTTTTTTAACAAAGATCATTAGCGTCGCCTTCCTCTTTTTTCCAGGCTTGGAACTAGCACTACCTGAGTTCCAGCAATGGCAAAGTAACCTGTTAAAAAGCCTTCTTACAATCTTATAATCAGTTCTACTTTTGATAACGGGTCCAAATTGAATTAATCTATGACTAAAGTAATAGCATTTCTGGCGTTTTGAAGGTGTCTAAAGATAGACCTCGAATATTAATCAGCTTAACGATGTTGAAATTGTCTCATATTCAGCTGTCTATCTGCCTCTGGTTCTGTCTCTGTCACTGTCTATATATATCTCTATCCAGGTTTGTCTCTGTCTCTGTTTGTCTCTCTGTCTG
This sequence comes from Bimastos eiseni, assembly GCA_959347315.1. Classification (NCBI taxonomy): domain Eukaryota; kingdom Metazoa; phylum Annelida; class Clitellata; order Crassiclitellata; family Lumbricidae; genus Bimastos; species Bimastos eiseni. The sequence goes on from OY365820.1 coordinate 1,013,227, forward strand.
TCTCTGTCTGTGTCTGTGTCTGTCTAACTCTTTCTGTTCCTGTCTGTCTCGGTCTGCCTGTCTGCCTATCTGTGTATATATATATATATATATATATATATATATATATATATATATATATATATATCTACGTCTCTCTCTCCTTATTTCCGGTATAATATTCCGTGTTATGTATTTTCCGAAGGTATTACGAGATGATCCAGGATCGATCCTTACCTCCTGACATGATCATGAACATGATTCCAGTCTGCATGGAAAGCGTTCGTTATATGCTCGGCAGCTGTCGCATCCCAGGCGAACACGTAGACACGCTCTCTCTCACACCCAACAGCAAGCACGTCATCATCATAAGGTTAGACTAACCTTAACCCTAACTCTAGCTCCATCCTTGATCCTAGGCCTAGCTTTAATCCTAACTCCAATTCTCATTCTAACCCTAATACTTTATCCTTGATCATAACCTGAACCCCAATTCCCAACCTTCAATCCCAACCCTGAATCCGACCCTAATCCCAACCTTAACTTCGACCCGAACTTCAACACCAAATCCAGCCCCAACCGTAATCCGAACCAAACTTCGACCCCAACCCAATCTCAGACCCAAACTCCATCCCCAACCCCAACCATTGGACTATATAATCCTAATCATTATTGACCACAATAAGTCACATTGCATAGCTTTGGTTAACCTACGCTATATTGCGTCACCTTAACTCTTCCATTCTCTAACCTTCCTTCCCTTAATTCCCTTCCCTGGCCTTCCCTAATCTTCACTTACTGTCCATATAATACCTGGTCCTAGACGTTTCAGTTTAACAAAGAGCTCGAACAAATAAGTAGTCATAATATCTCAGATGTAACATTTGTCCTGCCCCATGCTACCAAAGCTTCGGTCTTGGAGGTGTCTATGTTAGCTATTTGCACTTCATTGCCACGGTTTGTCTTGTCCTCTACTTTATATACGTTCGGTTGACAACGATTTGAAGGTATCTAAAGATGTAGCTCCAATTTTGATAATCCTCTCGGTGTTTACTGTGGTAATAGTCTAGGGTAGCTGAACGTCTCTTACTTTGTCAATCCAAAGTTCAAAACATTACCTTCATACCCTGCCCTCTCCTTTCTTTAATTTCACTTACACTATATTACTTTTCCCTCCATAACCCATCTTTACCTTGGTCTTCGTAACGTTATTTAGCAAAGGCGTCTATTTTCGTCTGGAAATGTACGCCCCAGATGAGCGTGGATCCAGTCGCATCCTCTCTAAGGCGGAACTCCGACCTCAGCTGCTATCGATCCTCCAACAGACTGCGGGTAGGTAGACAGACAGACAGACAGACAGACGGACGGAAGGACGGACGAACAGACATATATACATATACACAATGATCTATATAAAGACAAACTAACAAATAGATTATACAGATAGACAAACAAACAGACAGACAGATAGACGGACGCATAGACAGACAGAGAGACGGATGGACATGCATGGAAACAGACGAGAGAGAGAGAGAGAGAGAGAGAGAGAGAGAGAGAGAGAGAGAGAGAGAGAGAGAGAATAGACAGACAGATAGTGATGCTATAGTATTACTTAGTCTCTCATGCGTATTCATGAAGACTCATTAATATTATATGCACCGTTGTTCAGCACGTGATCAAGCTTGCATTATTTATTAGGCTCTTCAAAATAAATGACGTTCTGAATGCTTATTCGTCTACAGTCTATTTGTGAATATATAAAACCTGATAACTTCAATAGTCATGCATGTAGCAAAAAAATGTTCCTTCTTAAACACCTTTGAAATAATTGCCACCAATGCTATATATAAAGACCTAAGCAAAGAAGACGTATTGCAAGTGTCTTCATCAACTAATACCGTTCTTATACATTGCCGAATAGTTTTCGCCGATCAACAATAATTATAGTATTCAAATGACGTGCGCTTTTGACCACTGACAAAATGGCGCTATAGAAGTACTCTGAATAATTGCATGGAACAGATGATAAAGTATGTGCGTTGTATATATATATATATATATATATATATATATATATATATATATATATATTTATATATTTATGTATACACAGGTGTCACAGATATCAACCCTGTTGCTGCCCTTACTGCAGATAACCGCCAGGAGTGGGCCAAGGTTTGTACTATGTAATTGTGCGCAGATAGCAATGGGTCAACGAGGTTTTCTCTCTCTGTTTCTGTCTCTCTGTTTCTGTCTCTCTGTTTCTGTCTCTCTGTTTCTGTCTCTGTCTGTCTCTGTCTGTCTGTCTCTCTGTCTGTCTCCGTCTCTCTGTCTCTCTCTCTGTCTCTCTCTGTCTCTCGCTATCTCTCTCTGTCTATCTCTCTCTCTTTCTCTCTCTGTCTGTCTGACTGTCTGTCTCTGTCTCTGTCTTTTTCTCTGTCTGTCTGTCTCTCTCACTTTGCGCCTCTTTATATGTCTTGTATTTCCTTCAGTATCTCTGTCTTTTTTTGTCTGTCTGTTTCCCCTTTCTTTCTGTCTCTCTGTCTCTCGGTCTGTCTTTCTCCATAGATAGGTCACATTAATTTTGTATTGCATTGTATTTAATCATTTGTATAGCGCCTCCGTTGTAGGGTGAACCGTTCAGAAGCGCTGTCAGTTCGCAAGGCCCAGCGATAGGAAGCACTTATTGAGAAAGATGACGAAAGACTGTAAGACAGGTGGGAAAGCGAATTCCATAGAAAACAATAGATCGAGAGGTCATGGTTGTTCCAGTTCGAGGAACCAAGAGGTGAAGTCTATTGAACGATCGAAGTCGACGGAGGGAGGAAGCAAAACGAGGCCGAAGTATTACGTCAATTATTTCTGGCAAGACCCGCTGAGCCTCGAAGAATATAGACATTTATGTGTGTATGTCTGCGTGTTATTTCAATAATGTCCCGCCACCTATCGAATAAAAATGAGCACTATCTTGCAGCGGCTTCTGCCACCTGTCGAATAACTAATAAGAATTTCTGTTTTAGAACCGACGGCTTTTACTCCAGAGTTCGGTCAACGCGGCCACCATTGACGACATCGAGTCGGCCATCTTTATCATGGTCCTCGCAGACTACACCCCCGAGGTACTAACTTACTTACTAACCAGCGTCTGTCAAATGTCAAAATGTTAAATATCCGTTAGTAATGTTCTTTAGCGTCGCGACGGGCAGCACGGAGGGGCGAAATTATGGTTTAAACATTTGTGATTAACAAGTTCTTCATTTGGCATCAAATGCTGAAAATTGTGCATGCTTCTGGGGCTCCGCCCCATACCCCGATATATAGAGGCCTCCAAGTCGCTGCCAAGTTTTGCATACACCACCTATTTTGAAAACAACCACACACAGAAGCGTACTCAATTTGAAGTTAATAACTGTGCTTTTGCATATAATGTTTATATAGCATCGGTGGCAATCATTTCTAAGGTGTTTAGGAGGGATCATTTTTTGCTACATGCATGACTATTGAAATTACCAGGTTTTATGTAAAATTCCTAAATAGACTGTAGACGAATGAGTATTCAGAACGTCATGCATTTCGAAGAGCCTATTAAATATGCAAGTTTGATCACGTGCTGAACAACAGCGCATATAATATTAATCTTCATATTAAACTTCATCTCGCTTTTATTAATAATCTGACCATGGATTGCAGTTGAAATCTAGAAAAACACTGCCATTTCTATTGCTTCGACTGTGAGCGTTCGTCCAAACGTCTAAACGCTTCCTAACGTATAAACTTTCAGCTTTCTTGCATATGCATCATAGGCAATTTTTTCACTCATCGAGATGATTTAGGTACTTTATTCGAAAGAATGATTCAAATATATGGGGTAAATAAGAACCCAAAATGCACTCAAGTTTGCATCAAATGCTCACAATTTTTGCGGGCTCCTGGGGAGCTTACGACACTCCCCAGACCCTCTAGTCATTAAGGATTTGTCTCCCCTACCCCGAAGCTCCGACGACGCCACCTTGAAGGGGCGCTATTTAAATGTTCGATTATATCCCATTATAAGACTATCTGGGTGGACACAATCCTTCTCTCGCTTTCCTCAAAACATGATTTCTACTCGCGAGGTCATGAACAATTTCAGCTATAGGCGCTCCATAAAAGGCTCAAATGCAATAGGCCTACAATTGTGAAGTTACTCCATGACACCTTTAGATCGTATATTTCAATTGTTAAATATAAACCTCAATTTACGTTTGGATAATACTAGTTGCCTACTTGAAACCTCGCACTGCCTGCAGTTCAGCAGCGCCAGTCCCAACGCTGTGTTAAGAAGGAGGTCTAATGATCGATAACTAATACTGTCGTACGGTGACGTTAAACAGCTATTGCCACCACCTTAGTCTACTAGTGACGCTCCACATCATGTCTAAATACAATGCAGTTTTGCACACCTTCTTTTACGTGTTAAGTAAAAATATATAAATATATAAATATAATATAATATAAATATTATAATATAAATATATAAATATGATGGTCACATTGTAATACAAAATTAGTGACAGAGTGCACTCGCATAACTGGAGATTTTCATCCTGACGTTTCTTATCATCCATCTGTCTGTCAAATTGTTTGTCTGTCTGCCTTTCTGTCCGACTACCTGTCTGTATGTCTCTGCTCGTATGTCTGTCTCTCTGCATCTGCCTCTGCATGTCTCTGTGTGCCTGTTTTCATATGTCTGTCCAGATATCGATTTGCTGTCTATCTGTCTCACTAACTATCAATCTATCTATCTATCTATCTATCTATCTATCTATCTGTCTGTCCGTCTCTCAGTCTGCCTGCTGATATAGTCCATCTCTGCATGGATCCATGGATAGCTGATGATCTGTTGTTAATGATAATTAGGATGAGAATGAGCAGGCTCTCTTTGGTCTGACTGGCGATGGGTCCAATCGGTGGTTCGACAAAGGACTCACCATCGAGATGTTCCGTGACAACACAATGGCCATCGGGAACATGGAACATTCGGGAGCAGACGCAACCGTAAGTACTGACAGACACACGCGGACAGACAGACAGACAGACAGACAGACAGACAGACGGACATGTAGACTAATGACCATATGATTACTTTCTGCCATTCATTCGTTCGTTCGTTCTTGCTTTGTATTCTGTCTTTCTCCTACCCTCCCTCATCAAAACATTCTACCCTCACCCGTACAATGTCTACTCTGCTGCGTGCCAATTTCTATTGTCCTAGAAACGACCCAATTTAACGCCATTCATCTTTTGCTATTACGCTTTCTCAGTCCGTCTGACATTTCTGTCTGTCTGTCTCTGTCTCTGTCTCTGTCTGTCGCTCTCTATGTCTCTCTGTCACCCGCTCGCGATCTCTCTGTAATTCCTACTCTATCTCACTCTACATATATATTTTTCTGAATTTCCTCCTTACTTTTTTGCGTGTTCGCTAACGGTCAGCGGTGCGATTACCATGTCTTCATTAATTTCAAAACGCCTTGATCATTGTTCAACGCTCTATTCTGGTCAGAGGGAGAGCAGGTTGTCGTGTATTGATCGCGTACTGCGAGCTGCAGCGTGTCTTCTTGGCCAAATACCAAAATGTTATCATGTCACAAAAACATGTCTATCACTCCCTTCTCTCGGCTGAGATGAGGGTTCTTGTGGCTCAATTTGCCCGTACTGCAGCCAAGCAAATCCGTGCATTCTCTGTGGTAGGCTCTAGCATTTGGAATGGCCTTTCTCTGGAGTTACGCCTGTTCCATATATATCGTGTGGTACATTTGATGGCCATTTGAAGCCCTACCTTTATGTCCGACCTGCAGCTTAGAGCGCCTGTGTGTAGATACCTTGAAATGGCGATAAACAAATGTTTGTATCAATGACTTGAAGCGCACATGGAATGAAAATAACGAATTGCAACTCTACTTCTTCAACTTATAGTGCACATCCCACACTTAAAATGGGTGTCTAATTATTTCTGAAGGGTTTCCATATCATTCAATTATGTAAGCGGCGGAGTTCCAGTTTAACGACGTTGTGTGATAATAAAGACCATTAGTGTTACCCTCCTCCTTCATCTGGGTTTGTGACTGGCACAGGGATGATATGAACAAGGTAGAGGAGGGGGGTGCAGAGAAGGAGGAGGAGGGGTATGATTGGCGGAGGAGGAGTAGGAAGAAGAAGAAAAACAGGAAGGTGGACAAGATATATGAAGACGGAATTGGGAGCGCATTTCACTGGCTACCTGGAAATGGCACCATAATGATGTTTGAATGAATGAATTAATAGATATAATTCTGTCCGTGTCTACATCTGACTTGACGCAGCGCCTATGTAGAAGCGGAAGTTTTCTAAGCAGTTGTTGTTTGCTTTTGTCTTTTAGCATTTCAACATCATGTGGGAGCACTGTCTTCAAATGGAGGAGTTTGACTCAACCGGTGACATCATAGTTCCACCTGGAGAACATATTCGAACTCTAGCACCTCCGCAAAAGTATAACCATCAGAAACACTTCTTTGAATTTGTACCTCTTTGTTTCTCTGTCTCATTCTCTGTCTCATTCTCTGTCTCATTCTCTGTCTCATTCTCTGTCTCATTCTCTGTCTCATTCTCTGTCTCATACACTCTCCATCTCTATTTCCAATTCTCTCTCTCTCTCTCTCTGTCTGGCTCTGTCTCTGTCTGAATGCAAGTCTGTATGTCTCTCTGTGCGTCTTTTGCTCCGTCTCTCTATAGAACCATTCGTCGAACACATGCAACAACCGAAGTGGTTCGACCATCAGACCCACTTCTGTAGCTCTCTATATTTGTCTGTTCATCTGTCCGTCACACTCACTCTCTCTATGCGTGTCTGTCTCTGTATTTGTCTCTGTCTGTCTCCCTCTGTCTCTCTGTCTCATTCTCTCTCATCTTTATTTCCAATTCTCTCTGTCCGTCTGTCTATGTCTCTGCCTGAATGTCTGTCTGTCTGTTTGCCTGTTTCTCTCTCAGTCTGTCTCTGTCTCCATCTCTCTCTGTCTCTTCCTCTCTGTATCTCTACTGTCACTCCTTCTGCCCTGTTCAGTTCATTATAGCATTCATCCATCAGTTGTTAAATGCACCAAAACTTCAATCGATCAAACATTTCAAACCATTCGGCCAATAGTTCATACATTTCTTGATTGAGTTTTGTTGATTGATTCGCATAACCGTTTTTTCTTCAGTTTTTAAGTTTGCCAAGTGCAAGGATAGAAAATGTAGTTCTTGTAGATGTACATACTAGCGATGGAGAGATATATACTTCATCCTAGATCAGGGCTATTCAATTAGCGGCCCGCGGGCCAAATCTGGCCCGCGAAGGCCTAACAACTGACCCGCGGACCTATGCCAAAATTTTAAAATTTTAAGGATTTTTTTTAAAATCTATGTTTTTGAATTATTATTATTATAATTATAATTATTTGAATTATATTATATATTTTGCAAATGTATCATTTTAAAAAATATACTGGAGGGTGCTCAGCAGCCCCCCTCCCCAAACCCTCAGCAGCCCCCCTCCCCAAACCCTCAGCAGCCCCCCTCCCCAAACCCTCAGCAGCCCCCCTCCCCAAACCCTCAGCAGCCCCCCTCCCCAAACCCTCAGCAGCCCCCCTCCCCAAACCCTCAGCAGCCCCCCTCCCCAAACCCTCAGCAGCCCCCCTCCCCAAACCCTCAGCAGCCCCCCTCCCCAAACCCTCAGCAGCCCCCCTCCCCAAACCCTCAGCAGCCCCCCTCCCCAAACCCTCAGCAGCCCCCCTCCCCAAACCCTCAGCAGCCCCCCTCCCCAAACCCTCAGCAGCCCCCCTCCCCAAACCCTCAGCAGCCCCCCTCCCCAAACCCTCAGCAGCCCCCCTCCCCAAACCCTCAGCAGCCCCCCTCCCCAAACCCTCAGCAGCCCCCTTCCCCAAACCCCCTCCCCAAACCCTCAGCAGCCCCCTTCCCCAAACCCCCTCCCCAAACCCCTCCCCAAACCCCTCCCCAAACCCCTCCCCAAACCCCTCCCCAAACCCCTCCCCAAACCCCTCCTCAAACCCCTCCCCAAACCCCTCCCCAAACCCCTCCCCAAACCCCTCCCCAAACCCCTCCCCAAACCCCTCCTCAAACCCCTCCCCAAACCCCTCCCCAAACCCCTCCTCAAACCCCTCCCCAAACCCCTCCTTGAGCCTCTGGCCCGCCACCATCTCCAGATTTCTCTAGTTTGGCCCTTGACTAAATCTAATTGAATAGCCCTGGCCTAGATTATAACAATTGTGCAACTATTTTACAAACATGTGGGTCCCTTGTAATATATATGCATTTAGTAGTGAAAGTCCTGTTAATAATTGTTTTTTGCTGACGTAAGATATTTATAACATCTGTAGAAATTATTAAAAGGTGTCTAAGAAAAAAGTGTACCAAATATACTATAGTTCACAGTGAAATAAAGAAGATTTTTACACGTTCGGTCATAATTGTCTTTCGATTGGACAACGAACATGATTGCTCACAGTTGAATTTGATTCCTGTAAAAAACTTGTCACCATACTATGTTTGTAATCTTACTGCAGCTTATCAAATTGGTTTTATTATAATAATGATTAATTATTACAGAATATTAAAATATTTATTAATATTATTTTTATTTCTTTATTTACCACACAGATTGCTTAATATCTATTTAATGAATTCTCGATGTTTTTCCTTCTTCTAGACTGCAGTGGGACTTCTCCAAAGAAATGCAATCTGCCGTTGATAGAGCCAGCAAACAATTCGACGAAATGGTGAGAAACTTTTGACCACATCTAATCACTCATAGAATTCCTATTGTTATTTGTAAGTAGAAATTTCTTTAGCGCCGCTTCAGATGGTACACTCGTGACTCCTGCCCAAACACAAAACATATTTTGAAAATATGCTACCATACTTTTGGTATCGTGCCAGTCCCAAGAGGTAAGAGAGGAAGGCATTTTTCTCAATAGCATTAAGGACATCTGGAACGAACAAAATAGAGGAAAAGAGAGGCTGAGACGTATAAGTCAATGGTTAATGTAGTGTAATGTAGGCCTAATGAAGCACGTCTATTTTGCCGACTATTTTGCAATTTACTGCCCTGAGACGCATTGCTTCAAGAGATTTAGCTGCAGAATTCTGCGACCTCGTCCAAACTGATTTACACAGCGCAATCCAACAGTGTTTGATTTTGTTCTTTCTCCAAATTTACGAGATACGCCTACGACAAACCACTGACTATGACTCCAGCCTAATTGGATCCAGGCTTTAACGACAGCTTATGACAACAGAGGCCGTTGCCGTCGGCAGAAATTTGCTTGGCATGTTACAGCACTTATAGCTTGCTTACCATTCGAGCCTAATTGGTTGCGTATAATCCTTACTTAGCATCGGTCGACATCATTTTAAAGGTGTCTAAGCAGAAATGTCTCTCGCGTCAATGTCATTACAAAGATCATTAACGTTCTATCCTCTTTCGTGCACACCTGGACTGGCACTGGTAAAAATAGGCGGAGAACTTGAAAATGTTCCTGGTAGGATTAATTCAAAGCCGATAGACTATTACTGAGGGTGCAAACTAGAGGTAAAGAACAAGAGGAAGACTGGAAATATGATATTACTGGATTTAATGATGAAAATGTGTTAATGTAGGTCGAAGACAGAAGCCGGAATACTAGATAAAATTTTAATGGTGACATTGTGCGTTCTGTCCTGCATGGGATGGTTTGAGCCTAAAGAACAAAGCATCTTAAGACTACCGTGTCCAATGCTTACAAAATAGCATCGGTTGAGGCCATTTTAAAGGTGTCCAAAGCAAAGTTGTCACTCTTCCTTCAATAAGGCTTGATCTTACTTGTTATGCTAGCAGTTACGTAGTTTTTGCCTTTGCTACTAATCATAACATCACTTGGATCCGTTTAAAAGGTGTCAATGATGAGAGCTGTACTATATGAACCGAATGAAAACACATGTAAGTATGTAGTAGCAGCTAGAGTCTAATGACACTGTGTGATAACAACGATGACTAACGTCGCTCTCCTACTTTATGCAGGCTTGAGACGGGCGCCGCAATCCTAGGTCACCAATGCATGAAACTGACAGTGCATCAAGACAGCTTCTACTGCGCCCTGTTGCCTGCTCTGATGATGATTATAATAAAGATATGATTATGACGATGCAGAAGAAGTTGTCGTCGAAGAGGATGAAGAAATAAAAAGGCAAAGAAGAAGCAGCATGGCTGCCAATGTATTAGCCACTTCAATTTCATTAGCCACTTCAATTTCATTAGCCACTTCAATTTCTCGATCTTTGCAAATCAGAGAATAAAGTGCATAAAGTGGAGTATTATTACCGCAAGTTTCTAGCCACTAGAAGTAAGCGGGTAAGAAAAGTTCTATGGCAACACTATAGAAGAATATCATAGAGCAATGTTAGAGAGACTTGCTAATGATTGTCAGGGTTTTTGTTTGAAGAGGGCTTCTGTCGATCTTGTCATCTACCATACAAAATACGGAAAGAAATGGATGAAGAAACAGAAGATATCACCAGATGGATATCTGCAGGTATCTTTCTGTATTAATGTACCCTAATGTATGTATGCATGTATGCATGTGTGTGTGTGTGTGTGTGTGTGTGTGTGTGTGTGTGTGTGTGTGTGTGTGTGTGAGTGTGTGCGTGGATGCATGTATGCACGCATGCACGTTCGCACGTACGTATATACGTATGATGTACGTGGAAGATTATAATGATGATGATAATGATTTTCGCATGATTTAAAAATCTGTACGCACTGTTTAGACACCTTTGAATAGTATTATGTTGACGTTATAAAAATGTCCTCCATTAACTAGGTTTATGTTGCTAACGAGCAAAACTCATGCTTCTGATGGGCAATGAAATTATGCGCGCTTCCTATAAAACTGATAAACCGCAGCTATATAACAAACGTATGAACAAATGACTACAAGTTATCACAGAAGTCGAATTTATCTGTCGGCAGCCATTACGTTGTACATCTAATTTGACCAAAGTCGCAGCCTAACGAAAGGAGGACTAGTCAACATTACGGGTGACACGGAAATCAAGCTTGGTTCCACAGCTTTGTGCTTCAGTATGATGTACGTTATTCTACGGACCATCTGGTGATGATGATGGTGATAATGATGACGATGATGATGATGATGATGATGACGATGAGGATGATGACGATGATGATGATGACGACGATGATGACATTTTATTTTAATTGAACAATTCTCTCCTCAGATGGCGGTACAGTTGGCCTATTGGAGGCTCCACAGCGAAATCACAAAAACCTACGAACCAGCTTCGCACAGGTGACCTCATTCATTTTCATTTATCGACTCTATTTAACACCAGTGTTAATACACAAAGCGCTTATTTAATTTGGCTGTACTGTGAGATGCGCTATAAAAATATGTAAATACAATGCAGTGACCGTGTAACACCGTGTAACAACTGCGTAACAATAGGCAATCTGTAACACACATCTGTTACAAACATCTGTAACACATAGATTGTTTGCCCTTGGTCGTACTGACAACATCAACCCAGTATCGGAGCAATCGGTTCGTTGGCTGAAGACGATGCAAGACCCGAATGCACCCGGAGCACTGAAGATCGAACAACTGCACGAAGCGATCGCATATCAGTCAAGGGTCCGGCTCGAAGCAACGGCTGGATTCGGATCTGACAGGCACCTGCTCGGCCTCGCTTGCTCAGCCCGCGAACTCGGAATGGACATGCCACCGCTCTTCGCTGATAAGGTAGAGGGCTCTATAGAAGAAGATTGATAATCTAGATTTGATTAAGATTAGCTTTGGATTGGACTATGATCAGGCTAGGAATTGAGCGTAAAGACCTGGAGTTTGCTGGAATCAAGTGGACTTGATTCCAGCGGAATCAAGTCCACTTGGAAGTGGACTTGGACTAGACTTGACTAGATTAATTTGGATAACAAATGTGGCTAGTCTAGTCTAGTCCATACAAATGGAGTCCAATGTATTCCAGTCCCTTCTAATCTAGTCTTTATCTAATCATCTTATGATCTTAGGCTAATCGTTATCTTATTCTAATCCTAATGTTGTTCAATAATGGCCATTTAAGTCTAGTCAAATTCGGTCTAATCATATCCTAACTAATTATGATCAAATTAATTGTAATCCAAATTAATCCTCATCCTAATCTTATTATGTCATTTGGTCCATTCCAGTCAAGTCTAATCTTACAAATCACAACATTATCCTACGCTTATCCTAATGTAATCATAACTCCTAATCCTTATATAGTCTAATCTTTATCTAAGTCTACTAATAAGTCATAATCCTTATCCTAGTATACATGCTGTCCAATCCAATTCGGTCAAGTCCAATACAAACCATTTCAATCTGTTTCAACACAATTTTGTAACCTCCATTATGATCTATTGCGTTATGATCGAATCCAATGCAGTAAACATCCGGTGTCTACCAATGCGATCCCTGAATGCGTGTGCTTGTACTGGTGGTTGTCTCTTGCAGGCCTATAATCTGCCGATGAAGCTGTCAACGAGTCAGGTCCCAACGAACGTTGGTTACTACGCTGATCATCTGATCCTGGAGAGCTGCGTCGGTGGATTCGGTCCAGTCGTACACGACGGATATGGACTCCTCTACTGCAATATGGCCGACGATATGTGTACGTCTCTCTCTCCCTCCCTCTCTGTATGTCTGTCTCTATCTCTGCTTTTGTCTCTGTGTCTATCTCTGTTTCTGTATCTGTCTCTGTCTCTATCTCTGTTTCTGTATCTGTGTCTATCTCTGTTTCTGTATCTGTCTCTGTGTCTATCTCTGTTTCTGTATCTGTCTCTGTCTCTATATCTGCTTTTGTCTCTGTGTCTATCTCTGTTTCTGTATCTGTCTCTGTCTCTATATCTGCTTTTGTCTCTGTGTCTATCTCTGTTTCTGTATCTGTCTCTGTGTCTATCTCTGTTTCTGTATCTGTCTCTGTCTCTATCTCTTTTTTGTATTTAAGCATTCCTAGAGCGGACGTCTTTGACAATGCTTTGTACTCTTAGAAATATTATAAGTGCAATAAGAGGTCTGACGCTTTTTACAATTGACCAATGTTTCTTATCAACCGGCTTATAGTATATATTCTCTGAAACTCATTTTACACTTCTCTGCAACTATTACCTGTGACATTTATTCCAATACCTAAAGGCATCAATTCTTACATGTAGATCACCCAATGCCCTTGACAGCATTTCCCTCCTGGGTATTGTCATCCGTTTCTTAAGCATTAAGGCGTTTGACACAGTATTGATCGATATTGTTGGACCTGGTTATGCCGCTGTTAGCGTGCTACGGACTTGTTGGCGTTGCTTGATTCTACCACACTTTGAATGTCATAAACCATTTAATCGACCTCAAAACTACAAGAATCACGCAATAAATCGAAGGAACATTGTTTTTATGACAAGGGAAGCTACAAGAAAACGAACATAATTATCAATCATAATCGTAAAATCAAAATTTAGAAAACGCTGTTCTAAAAGAAAGAGCCTACCAAACACTGGGCCGTGAAATCACGACTGCTGCGCCAATCCAGATGGGTTGTCCTGGGCTACAAAGCATAAGAAACTTGATGGAAAGAAGACACGTGACAACGTAATAATTAAATCGAAATTTCTATTCGAACAAAGGGGTCAACAGATTATTCACTGTTCCCGAAATCGGATCGATATGTCGGAGGGATTTGCGGCCGTCGCCTCCTCCTCTATCTACACTTTTGCCAGGCACCACAACAAGATGGTAGCTGCGGTGTTAAATACATTCAAATGCAACGGGTGTTATTTATGGCCGCGGACCAACTCATGCGTGACTTATTTGCGGAGTTGACTCATCCGTGATGGCCCGATTCATCCACTTCGTCGTTTTCAATTTATGAGAAGCACCCAATGACCTCGGTGTTTGCGACCAAATTTGGAAATTAGATAGAAAGTGTCACCCTCTGTGACCCCTCTACTTGTCGCCCCCCGACTTCCGAGTGCAAGAGGGAATCCGGCCTTTTCAAGAATTCTTGTCGGGATTTATACGATCCGCCGATTCCTACGGTTTATCGGATATCGACCCAAATGGAAGCCTCCTTAGCAGTTCTTCTGCCACCTCTAATCTGTCTGTGTCTGTGTCTGTGCTTGTCTCTCTTTCCCCCTCTCTCTTTCACTCACTCTCTCTTATTCATTCATTCATTCATTCTCTTTCTCTATTACTCTATCTCTCATTCTATCTAATTCAGTCTCTCTCCCAATTAACCCCTCTCTCTATCTCTCAATATATAAATACATATACATGTATCTGTCTCTCTATCTCTGTCTGTCCCTCTATATGTCTCTCTCTCTCTCCCCTCTCTCACTCTCTCTGTCTTTCTGCGTATATTTCACTTTCTTCCTCTCTCATCTACCCACTCTCTCTCGCTAATCATTTGGCAACCGGACTCCAGTCTACTCTCGACAGCGCTCAAGAATAAGCTGGTGTCCTGCGATTAGCTTAGGAGTAGGCCTAGGGCTTTACACATTTTGAATTAGCGTAGGCCTATAACATGGCAAAGTATGGCATAAATAGCACGACATAAATTATCATTATCACATTGCAACTAAGCAGACCATAGCACAACATAACATATGTGTTTAATTTTTAGTCATGCCTATTTTCTTAACGTCAAGAAATGATTTTATCATCCATAATTATCCGTTAATTATAATAGGTTTTGTCGCTTACTCTCGATTTAGTAGTATATCTTTTTATCGCTAAATCTCTGATCATAGACATTTAGTGTCTTGTTAATCATCTCTTTACCATTAATTATTTTCGCATTCGCTCTTTCTAATTTCTGGTCGACTTTTCTTTCAATCACTTCAGTCAACTTTAACATAACGAGTTGGAAGTCGTGCGTTGAGACGGACTCTCGCAAATTGGCTGACGCAATCGACGTCGCTCTCGAGGACCTGAAGCATCTTTTGGAGAGCAGGCAGAACGGACCCCAGATGAAACTCTAACGTATCGACCGACCATCCGTCAGAGCGTTGAACGTTTGGAGGACACTGTCAATAATCGTCTTCCCGCCATTTAAAGTACGCTGTGACTTGACGTTGATCGCGGATAATTGGCTCTTTTTTCTGTTGGAATTTCGACTCGACCAGGGTTAGGTTTTGTAATGGTGACTGTCATTATGAATTTATATAGCGCTACTCGTAGATCAGAGACAATCCCGACCGAACACAATGAAGTCGCAATAGAGTGGAATGGTCTTTAAGAGCTTTCCGAAGAGATTCATGACAAGACTTGAGTTTTTTTGTTCAAACAATTGACCATTATGCGCCAATTGAAAAACAAACAATAGAAAAATTATTGCATACATACGTAGACAAAGGAGAGGACCAGAAGAGATGTAGTTTTAGTTGATTTTCAATAGGAATGGCAGTACAGCAATAGCACAGGATACCCATTTTAACGGTATGATTATTATTAAAATATTTCTGGGTAAACAAATGTCTTAGTTAGAATAAGAGAGAGAGAGAGAGTGAGAAGTTTTGTGACATTGAGATGGCGCTGTGGAAAGATATTGAGATAGCTTCGTGACAGGGATTGATTTTGTAACAAAACGTTTGCGGACACGGTGGAGACGAATGTTGCAATTGTTCTTTATATGTAATTTTTGTATTATGTTTTTACATTTTTATTATGTATTGGGTCTTGCAATGTTATGTTGGAACCTATTACGTTTTGTAATGCCAAGCAATGCTATGAAATGCAATGTTAGGTTGTTATGCCAGTTTGAGTAATGTTAAGTAGTGTTAGATCATGTTATGTAATGTTATGCAGCCCTATGCGATGCTCCTTATGTATTTTGCATATTTCTGTGTTGATTCGTGTAACTAGTTAAGTTGTCTTATGCATAGGTTATGTGCACGAAAAAACCTGCAATGAAATCGATCGATATTCTCTGCATCAGACAATTTTAAGAGTTACTCACTGATTTTCCTATAATTGTGCTCAATGTTTTTGCTCAATGCTCAGAGTTGGATAGAACTAGGTTTCAAAATAAAGTTTGTAGGTTATCAAGTTTCTTGTTAGGAGTTTAGCGCACACAAATCCGCGCTCCGGACATAAAGTTGCAACACAGAGCAATGTGATCATGCTTTATCATGCAAGGTCTTTGGTTTTCTTGCGATGTTGCTTACAGCCGTGTGAATTGTTTACTGTATTTTCTTGCATACAGGGTCATAAGCATAATTCTAACTAACTCTAAAAACACAAAAAACCTATATATGCTCTATTTTGACTTTCCAGGTAACCGGTTGATTTAAAAATAATGTTAGTCACATTCTGCAGCTCTTTGGATATTGACCTGGAACCCGTTTTGCTCACCCAGGCAATCGATTTTGTTTTGGTGAAGCGCCTGTGAATAAGCCAAGTCCCGATATTGAAGCGTTTACGCGTTATATAAATCTTCAGATTATAATTTTGGATCACAGAATAAATTATGTATGCTTTCCGACTGGATCATAGCTGGTTGTTAGAAACTTGTTACACACCAGTTACGTAACCGACGCTATCGCTAATAGCCACGATATTGATATTAATATATATGCATGCAGTTTTGTATGAACATTTTGCTCAGATATAAATTATGTTTTATATTTTAATTTGTATTTTTTAAAGAATAAATCAATGAGTTTTAAAAGAAAATGATTTGTCTTTGTAAAAGAATTATTGTCTGAATTGGAAAAGGTCTTCACACACGGTCTCCCGCAAACACATAGTGACCAGGAGTGGAATCTGAGTCATACTTTCTCTAGTCTTACATATATTAACCGAACTCCCGTTACTGCTACTGCTGCTACCACTTCCACCATATCTACTACTACCAACTGCTTCTACCATTAATGCCACTACTTCCAGTAATAAAAATGACAATTAAACCAATCAATGTGGCTTAACGACTGTAAACATACGGTGTCAATGATAGAAGCAACAGCAGTAACGGCAACAGTAGACTATTCAAGATAAGTAAAAACTACGACAATATTCTGGTATCAGTCAAGCTACCGTTGAGAGCAACACTGATTTATTGGCTACTCATATCGAGCTTACAAGTCTCTCAAGCCAAATATAATATATGATGACACACATGTACACAGGGCATTTGTATATATATCTATGAGTGCATATATATATATATGTATTATATATGGATATAGATTTGAATGTGTATGGGTTGATGAAGAGAGTCACCTTCGGCGATTTCCTTTTAACTTCTTCAGAGCGAGAAACGTTGTTGAAAGCGAAATGATGGAATGACAGGAAGTCTTCATTGATCCCACTCCCGTCTCTGTCTCTGTCTCTGTCTCTGTTTCTGTCTCTGTCTCTGTTTCTCTATCGGTGACCCTATAATTGTTTTTGTCTACCTCTCTCTGTTTCCATCTGTGTATTTCCGTCTCTGTTTGTACTCAGTATATATCTTCGTATCTTTCTGCTTCTGTCTCTTATTTTCACTCTGCCACTCTGTCTGTCTCGGTAGATATCCGTCTACCATTCCTTCTGTGTCTATGTGTGTGCCTCTCAGTCCTTCTACAAGCCAACACATGTCTGCCAGTGTGCTAACCCGCCAGTCTATCTATCCGTCTGTTCGTCTTCCTGTCCACCTGTATGTCTGTCTGAGTCTGTCTGAGTCTGTCTGAGTCTGTCTGAGTCTGTCTGAGTCTGTCTGAGTCTGTCTGAGTCTGTCTGAGTCTGTCTGAGTCTGTCTGAGTCTGTCTGAGTCTGTCTGAGTCTGTCTGAGTCTGTCTGAGTCTGTCTGAGTCTGTCTGAGTCTGTCTGAGTCTGTCTGAGTCTGTCTGAGTCTGTCTGAGTCTGTCTGAGTCTGTCTGAGTCTGTCTGAGTCTGTCTGAGTCTGTCTGAGTCTGTCTGAGTCTGTCTGAGTCTGTCTGTCAATGGCCGCAGGTTAAGATGGCAACGCAATGAATAGGAGAATCTGATCGCGGATGAATGGCACAAGATTTTGCTAAAAAGAAATGTTACTTTGATCAGCGAATAAACCTCTTATTATGTACATTGAGGTATTCAATAAAATGTATGTCAATGTATGTCATCCGTGTACGATATCGCTTTGCTTTTCGGAATTCTTCCCTGATCTGGCGCTGATTGTGTAACGATGCACCTACTTATCCTAAGCAGCTTTCCTGTCTTGCTGAAGTGCCACCAGGAGGCTGCAGGGTCTTCGTCTTGTGATTTTGCTCTCGGACCTCTGCAATGCAGAATCGTGCTTTTTTTCGGTTGTTGTTCTGACTGCTTGGAATAGCCTCCCATTGGATATTCGGCTCTTGCATGGGAACTGTCTATCCCATTTCTATTCCACTCTTAGATCTGTCTTATATGGCCAATGTTGGACTAGGGATGCCTCTTAGTGGATTTCTTGAAGAGGCGCTATATTAAGTTTCATTGATTGATTTGATAATCATGACAATCAATAGAAGAAATTTGTTTGTCAAATCAGCGCATTGAAAAAATTAACTTACGTTCCACAAAATAATTTTTGTGATAAGTCTAAGACCAGTTGAAAGAGATAGTCACGGAATTGATGCATGTGTGGAACTGCAAGTATGCACGCGAACTACATGTTTTTACGCATCTATGCCTGCATACGTGTTAGTATCGAGCATGTACGTATGTATAATGGATATGAGCGTAATAGCCTTGTAAGGGCACTATATAAATCTTCGTAATGAATGAATGGGTGAATGAATGAATGCATGACTCAATAACTGAATGAATGAATAAATAAATAAATCAACAAATGAATGAATGAATGAATTAATTAATATATGAATTGTGGATGTCTGCATGTGCGATTGTGTGTGTGTGTGTGTGTGTGTATGTGTGTGCAGCCAGGTTCCTCAGCTGCAGAGGATGGCGGCCAAGTGCTTCGTGCCACAGGGAACCAGAGCATCATCATCGTCCGCATCAAGTGTTTTCATGAAGAGGAGCTTGACTCTGTTCCAGCTGCTCATAATTCTGCTGCAGCAACCCTCCATCTCCTTCACATCCAATTACCCAACGATATCGGTGCAATGCCAGGCATGATGTCCCCTGCTATGCCATGGCATGATGTCCCATTGAGCTGAATGTCATGATGCGCCGCATAAAATAGGGCATAACCTGTTAAGGTAAAAAGACGCTACACTATATATATTATTGACCTGTCGCGATATCGGTATAAATACTACCACTGAAATTTTGCAGTGCACATTGGGTGACCTAGATATCGGAAATATGTGTACCGATATATTTAACCCTTAGAGCTCAATATATGCGACTGCATAGGAAATGATTGCTATTGATTATTTTTGATCAATAAATTATAAATAGATATATCTTTGTATATCTCTGTCTCCCTTCCTCTGCCTGTCTCTGTCTCTCTGTCTCTGTCTCTCTGTCTCTGTCACTCTGTCTCTGCCTGTGCCTTTGTCTCCTTCTCTGTCTGTCGGACTCTATCCCTCTTCCTGTACTCTGTCTCAGTCTCTGTCTCCGCCTTTGTCTCTGTTTCTGTCTCTGTACGTCTGTCTGTCTGTCAGTCTCTCCCTCTCTCTCCGTCTCCGTTTCCGTTTCCGTCTCTGTCTCTCTCTGGTGCAATTTGAAACGAATAGAGGGAGATAATGTAATGTGCAATGATCCATTTGCTTTAGCAACATTCGTTGTACTCTTTGTCGACGTTCCTATATCTGTGATTATACTGGTCCGTCTCTTCAGATCATCTTCTCCTATCGCAGGACCTCTCGTTGTATCGATCAGTCTCCTCAGTATATCGTGTGACCTCCAACGCGACGACCTCAAGATGACCTCACGACGGTGACCTCAAGTTGACCTCATTCAGAACTCCGTCGATCTCCACTGGCTGAGGTCGGTACTTTATTCGCCCATTTGGATAATGTATTCGATTTTCATGGCTTGCGAAAAACGATCCCGTTGACCGTAGTTTTATTGAGGCACTTACTGCAGCCACACTCGTAATATATATGTCTAGAAACTCCAGACACTAGTAATCTTTATAAAAAGTCTCGAGATTTTAAATACAACGCCAAAACAGCGAAGTTATGGGAACTAGCTTATTCACAGGCGCTCGGCCGATATCAAAGTCGACAGCCAGCCAAATTGTAACAAGTTGAAACAATGAGGTCGGTGAGAGGAATACATACATACATACATACATATATATATATATGTATATATATATGTATATATATATATATATATTGATCACCTACGGGCGATGAGCCTAGGGTTATTGATTGATTATATTTTTGCGCGTGTATATTGAAGTGTAATATTCGCCGATAGGTTATATGAGTCAAACTATTAACCGTTGACAGCAGCTCTTCTTTGTTGTCGTGATCTATCTGTCCGTCTCGTATTATACTGCTGATACTATGGCAGGGCCAGTCCCAAGCTTGGATGAAGGAGGATGCCGACGCTAATCATCTTTGTAATGTAATGTAGCTGAGCTACGTCTCGCGTCGCTAAAAATAATGGTAGTGGTGGTATCAATTTAACGACACTGAGTGATATCAACAGTAATTAGTGTCCTTTATACATCCTTGGGACTGGCACTGTCAGAGTGCAAATGGTGCTGGAGTTAACTTATTAATTCGGTAGTGAAAATTGCCCGTTTGATGCATGTTAATTGTTTTGAAACTGGTTTTACTCATTTGGAAAATATTACACATAAAAGAGGTGTGTAATAATTCCTTGGTTCTAACGACAGATTAAAATAAATTATGTGAAGATTTTCGCTAACTAAAGCCTAAGCAACTACTCAATTTTCAGCGTATCATAGCTATGCATTGAAAAATCATTAACAACATTGAGAAGTGTATGCCTACAAGTTTGGATTTACGAGTTAAGTAACACCTCATCATGGAAACAGTGGACGCAGTGGTGGTCATGTTGTGGAAGCAGTGAAAGTAATGAAGTGTTGGTAGTAGTAATAGGAGTAGTTGTATTGCTTCTAAGTTATCGAGAACAGTTTGTTGTTAGTCCGTTATGGAACACACATATTTGACTGAGCCTAAGATTAGTTTAGCTCTGTCTTATAGATGACGGGGATCTTTGCGCGTGCCCTGATCCTCAGCAATACCAACGTTTCGAGAAACATTTATCGATAGATGGGTGGATCCGGGAGTTTAACGACCGCTTTTGACAACAAAGGCTGTTGCAGTCGACAAAAGTTTGCTTGGCATATTACAGTACTTACAGCTTAACTTATAGATGGCATTTATCGATAGTTAAGATTTATAAATTTGTACGGTCGATGTCAAGCGACTTTAAGGTGTTCAAATTCAGCAAAAAGTGAAATATATATATATATATATATAATACGTAATATGCATATTTTTATATGCTAATATATATTTGAAACCGTGATGGACATGAAATGAGTAGACTCAGCAGAGCGTATCCCTACGTCCGATTAAATTCCCCATTGTCCCTATTTCCGATCGACAGAGAGCTCCCTCGCCTGCTCCCCCTACTCGACACACTCACATCGACGTAATCATCCTTCCGGGACGCCGCCATCTTGCTCATTTGCGTCATCGGCGCCGAACTACGTCTCGCGGCGGACGAGGAGAATGAGTCGGCGGACGTGGCCGTGACGCGGCAGACCGAAGCACCGCCGCAGAAAAGAAGAGTTCTAAAGGCCCTGCGGAAGTCTCGGTTATAGAAGGCGTATATGATAGGGTTAAGAACCGAGTTGAAATACCCAATCCAGAAGAGGGTTGATACGACAGTTGGTGGCGTTATAAGAGTCTGGAACATCGTCGTTAGGACGTACCAGGTGAAGAAAGGCAGCCAGCAGAAGAGGAAAGCTCCCATGATCACCCCTAGAGTCTTCGAAGCTTTGTTGTCTCGCTGGATGCGCAACCTCTGGTGCGAGAGGAACTTCCTTCGTTGGTGACATTGAAGGGGATGAAGGGGATGCTGGTGGTGGTTGGTCCGCCGCGAGGAGGCGTTCGATGCGCCGATGAGACTCACGACGACGCTCCCGTTGCCCGCCGATCGCAGCTCTGCCTCGGTGACTAGGACGGTGGAAGCCTTGCGGAGAACGTGAATGTGGCGCTCCTGCTTCCTCGCCTCGCGGAAGATCTTGACGTAAGTGAAAACCATGACGGAGGCTGGAGTCCAGAAGGACACGGTTGACGAGATGACCACGTAGATCTTGTTTACCTACAACCAAAGGAAATCGGTCGTTGGGACTTGTGTTTGACCGTTTATTTGTTTGCCTGTGTATGAGTGTAGAGGCGCTTGATTGTATTAGCTCATCAAGATATGGTGCAAGAGCAAATGAAAATCAAATGCTGCAAAAGTAAGTGTACACGGATGGCTGGAAAATGAATTGTAGGCCCTAAGTACTGCAGAAGTAATTAATTATCAGGAACTACTTTAATAAATTATTTTCGAGAACTCTAAGCGATAATCAAGTGCTTTAGATAATTGTCAATGAATATCGAGCACTTTAAACAATAATCAAGCAGTTTCAATGCCTACAAAGTATTTAAAATGATTATAAAGTACTTTAAATTATTACAAAGTACTTTAAACAATTTTCAAATACTTTAAGTGATCATAAAGTTTTTTAAAAATCATCTTCAAGTAAAGTGTAATTACCTCGAACGAGCATTCGTCACTCTCCACTGACTCGAACAGTCTTTCCGCTGTGGTGTACCAACCCATGTGAATCGGTACATGCGATAGCAGCGTTGCACATGTCCATAGACAGACCAGCATCGCTAAGACTCTCCTCTTCGTCATCTTCCCTGAATAGCCAAACGGATCAGTGACAGCAATATACCGATCGAGGCTTATGCAGCAGAGATGAAGCAGGGAGGCCGTCGAGAACAGGACGTCGTTGGCGTTGAATACGTCGCAGGCGACGGGACCGAACCTCCAGGAGCCAAGGACTTCCTGAAGGGCGCTGAAGGGCATCACTAGGAGGGCGACGAGAAGATCCGCTAGAGCCAGCGATACGATAAACCAATTGGCAACGATACGAAGTCGCTCGAAGCGGAATACGCTGACGATGACGAGGATGTTGCCAGAGGTGGCAAGAAGAATGATCGCTGAGAGGAGGAGGATTTTGAGCGACATCCTCAGTATATCCTCTGTGGATACTCCTGATACGCCTTCGTTGTCGTGGCGTTGTGAAATGGTAGCGTTACTGTGGTTGTCATCGAGTTGGTAGGAAGTGGCAACGTGAAAAGGCATCATTGGAGAAAAGGGTAATTCCAGAATATCGTTCTGCACAATTGGAAATGGATGGTGGAGGTAATCCAGCTTAAAATCCAAAGGAGATCCGAGAACAATTACGGAAATAATACATCCAGTTATTCTTTTATGAATCTTAAATTAATATTCCGATTGAGTTCTGTGGAGCTTGTAGAATATATTATTCTGAAGATATTTTTCGTATGACTCTACCAAACCAGAGGCGCGAAAAGCTTCAGAAATGTTGTTAAACCTTCAGGTAATCCGAACTTTGAATAATCTTGCTGACAAACTAGCACCTAAAGAATCTTCATTATTTCTCCAGAGTAACCTAACCAATCAGTGTCCTTAGAATCTCGAGGACTTCTCCAGAGAGTCCCTATCATATCAGTCTCGTGAGAATCTTCATTACTTCTAGAGAAAATCCCCATAAACTGACCTCCAGACACGATGGAGGTACACGTCTTGTGACACCTCATTTAGACCATAATTTTAAGCTGCTCTTGAATAAAATAATATTTGATTCTAAGTGATTTCTAGTTTTAAGAGTTCCTTCACCGGTTGCATACTCGACCATCAAGTGTTTTCCATGGTTTCTAGGCAGAGTGGAATTAATGGTATC
The DNA here is from genome assembly GCA_959347315.1 of Bimastos eiseni. Lineage (NCBI taxonomy): Eukaryota > Metazoa > Annelida > Clitellata > Crassiclitellata > Lumbricidae > Bimastos > Bimastos eiseni. Next base: position 1,037,167 of record OY365820.1, read on the forward strand.
CGGTCCAACTGATCTCCAGCCGCTTAATGTCGCCACTATCACCTTCCCTGCATTGCTATAACAGCGAAACATATAAAACAATTACACAGAAAATAATGACGTCGCCAATGTATGTGATTTCAAAATAAGTGACGACGTCACTTTCTACTTGCTGATTAACAGCACGCGCTTCAGGATAGAGTAACTATCCTGTCTCATCGTCTCTGAAATTCTGCAACCGCTCCTTAGTCTATACTGCACCAACACTTTGGAACGGACTCCCAAAAGAACTCCGTCAGTTTGCTCATCCCCACATCTCAACTCCAAGTATAACCTCTCCTCCGCTTTCATTATCCTCTGCTGCTTTCCATTTACGACTAAAAACCGAACTCTTCAATTTGTCCTATCCAGATTCTACTCCTGTGCCACCACATGACCACCCTCATCATCGACTACCAGCGTAACACCATGCTGTCTCCTCGGCTTGACTCCCTGGATTTCGACCTGACACCGAAAGGAAACGAGAGGATTGGTTATTGCAGACTTGATTTGGCATAGCGCCGGTGAATAAGCTGATCTCCCTGACGTGGCTTTTGTGGGCGCTGAGAAATTCTCGAGGAATTACAATACATCACATTACAACTAGCTATCTATTAGTAACCGAAGACATTGTGGCGCCATGTAAAGCTACTGCGCTATATAAACTGTTTTCATTATTTTTACTTTACCACTCGAACGGAAGATTAGAATTATATATTGATGATAAACGTGCTCCCTACGTGTTTAGACTCTCATTAATATTATTGTATATAATCGTATATACAGTGCTTCTATTCATTGATCCACGACATCTAGTGTCTGTAATTGGCTGCAGTAGTAGTGGTTTCTGTCCAAAGACGCTGTGTGACAACATGATCATTGGCGCTGCCCTCCACTTTAGAATACGAATAGTGACGGAGTTAGTAGTAGAATTGACCATATGTTAACGGGAGAGCGTAACAAGCATTTTTGTCTGCTATTTTTTGATATATTGAGCAAATGAACCTTAGGAGTGGTGTCTAATAGACCTTTAGCATTTCTCTCTGACATAGTCTAGTGTAATTATATTTCAACGATATATCCCTAGTCATTTTTTACCAATTCAAATAATTATACACAAACGCATTGACCTGCGTGTTTTACTATTGCTATTTTACGCATCCAGAATCTAATTTTTATTTTTTTTGGCTTTAGAATAGCGTCCCACGAGATAGGAACCATCTACTCTCTAAACGAGATCATACTCTCCAATCTTAGCCAAACTAGCACAAAAGTTGATATTTTATAATATAGTCAACATCAGGCTATCCATTATTTCTGGCCAAAGCGACCAAATCTCCGCGATCTACCGAGGTAAATAAGTTCTCGTAGATATACTTGGCATTTTAATCACTCGAAAACAGCTACAAATCTCTACACTAGAGGTAAAGACTTTGGTATATTTTTATATTTTCGTGTTGGCCCCAAATACGAAAACACACTTGCTTTTCAATTAAAAAGAAGCATTGAATGAATCAGAAACATAACATATTTGAAAAACCAGACATTACACAATGATCTGTTCGATATTGAGGACACTTGAGCGATCACAAATTGTATTAAAACAGAACAATAGCAAAATAAACGGTTCTTCTTAGACACCGTTAAATTGGTCTAATCGTTATAGATAAACCTATCTTGCAAAATGTACTCTGGACTTGGCGTAATTAAAGATACAAAACTCAGAGATCACAATTAGCCATATCATCTCCGAAACAGCTTGCGCTCTGACAGTGCCAGTCCCAAGCCTGGATTAAGGATGAGGGCTACGTCAATGATCTTAGTTATTGCACAGAAAAAACTTAAACTACTACTATCAGAGCAGATTTATTGAAGAGGCGCTATATAAAGTTTCATTTATTGACTGGTTGAATGATAACATCACTCCTATACTGCAGAAACTACTGGCTTCCCATTCGCGCCTTTATCACCGTCAAAATCTCCCTTCACATATACCATACACACTCTGGGACCTTGATTTTATCTTTTGCCGCCAATGTTATCGCTAATAAGAAGATTATATTTTATATAGCTAACATTGCAATTAATCTAGAGGGGTCTAAGCGGAACTTTTAAATTTTCTATTATTCAGTACTCAACGTAATTTGTGGCAGTCAATGATGGTTGCTGTTGATCCGTTTTTAAAGAAAGTCACTTTAAATATTGCACCGAGACATTAGTTCATTTATATTCCTATCGACAGTGTTTCATACAACGATAGCCTAATTGCAGTCGCCCTCCTAATTTATGATGTTTTTGTACTGGCACTTTCACAATGAAACACGACCTATAGGACGTTCAAACAGAGCTATAATCATTGGCTATAGTCATTGTTTAATTGCATTGTAAGATTGTATTTTCGATTGCTGAATACAATTATACTAGAGACAAAAGCCGCTCTTTTGAGCGTTTAAGGTTTGATTGTTAGGTTTATGATCAAGTGGTTGACTCTTCACAGTGCTGCCTCTGACGATGAAAAATGTTAATGGCTGGCTTTAAATTCATTGTAAAATAAATACATAGTTTTCTCATTTCCTCAGTTATGTCAACTCGGCAATACTAACTTATGACATCGAGCGCTGTTATACACCCACATTTTGCGAAAGTTGCTATATAAAGTTGCAAAGTTATTTCAATTATGTAATTGTGTCCTCTTAAGTCGATGTGGCCCAACAGTTTGCTGTCAACTTTAACCATTTGATATGATTGCTCGGTGGTCACCATTGCACTCCTGAGCAAAAGATGTTGGAAGAAGGGCGGTATCAAATTTCGGTAATAATAATAATAATAATAATAATAATAATAATAATAAGAAGAAGAAGAAGAATCTGGGATTGCTATTGCTGAGAAACCATATGAACTTGCGAGTTCAGCCCTCAACGCTTGGAAGACCCTGACAGATGCAGAACCACCAACAGGAGCAGCGAGTCATCGCCAGAAAGAATGGGACCTCCGATTCACAGACAAGGCATGGAAAGGTCTGCTGGATTCCAATAACAATCCATGCGACCGTGCTCGCCTGCTGGCCTCACGAGCACCTCATTCTGGAGACTGGATGCTAGCGCCCCCTGTGACTGCCCTAGGCCTGCGCCTCTCAAACGAGGATGTACGACTGGCAGCCGGGTTGAGGCTAGGAACGACGCTCTGCGAGCCACATTTGTGTCACCAATGTCAAGAGAGCGTCGACGCAAAAGGGCTCCATGGACTAATTTGTAGAAGAGGCAGCGGAAAACATCAACGACATAGCATGTTGAACGATGTCATCTGGAGAGCTCTTGGCAGGGCGAAGATTCCAGCGCAAAAGGAACCTCTCGGCTTGGTAAGAGAAGATGGAAAGCGACCGGACGGCGTCACGCTCATTCCTTGGACACGTGGTCGATGTCTGGCATGGGATGTGACAGTGCCCGACACCTACGCCAAGTCACATCTTGTCGACACATCTATCAGAGCTGACGAAGCAGCCGAACGCGCAGCTAAGACGAAGAGGGCCAAGTATTCCACCATAACCAACACCCACGACTTCGTAGCCCTCTCCTTGGAATCCGGCGGCGCTTGGAGCAGTGAAGGACTGGAGTTCATCTCAGAGTTGGGTAGTCGAACGAGTGCTGCAACCCACGATCCAATGGAGACGTCATTTCTGTTCCAACGTATCTCGGTTGTTCTTCAGCGTGGGAACGCCGCCTGCCTCTTCGGGACATTGCCAACACTCACTTAGCTCATCATGGGCGATAATAGCATAATGTGAAACATATATAATAATAATAATAATAATAATAATAATAATAATAATAATAATAATAACAATAATAATAATAATAATAATAATAATAATAATAATAATAATAATATAGTGAGGGCCTCGCCTTTCTGTCTGAGACTGGACGCCGACTTTCGACAACTATCGGTGACACCCGAGAGACAAACTTCCTTTTCCAGAACTTGTCGGCATTGATCCAACGTTTCAACGCGGTGGCTTTTCAGGGCACTATGTCAAGATTACAATCCACTGACAAGCGGCGACCCAGATACCCTGATGACAGATCCGTTGGCAATGCCAATGATGAATAACACTATATGTGACATAGTAATAATAATAATAATAATAATAATAATAATGCTAATAATAATAATAATAATAATAATAATAATAATAATAATAATAATAATAATAATAATAGCACATATTTCCAAAACAATTCCACACCTCATAATAATAATTATAATAAAAAATAAAATAATACTAACAATTGCTGTCCAAGGAATTCTGAACAGTTTCCTGTTCTCAAAATCTGGTATTCGTTTCTCTTCTTCTTTCTTTATTGTCAACGCCTCACAATCGTATACACCAAGTCGCGAAAATTGCGATACTTCGGGCACATCGTGAGACAGCCCAAAGACAGTATTGAGAACAGTGTAATGTTGGGTATAGTAGAAGGAAGCCAAAGTCGTGGAAGACCCAGAATCTGCTGGTTTGACAATGTCATGGCGTGGACTGGCTTAAAAGGTACAAGCTTAATGAACATCGTACGAGACAGAAAGCATTGGACATCACTTTCCCATTCATGTAGACAACCGTCGCCTAAGAAATTTTTTGTCTACGGCAACGGAAGCTGTCGTTAAACCAATCACTTTTGTTGAGTCCTTTAATGTCTAATGTAGCTAGTTACAGAACGTTGACAGGCCTTGCAGTCAATCTATTCACTCCAGCCATTTTAAGCAACAAAGCTTGAATGACAATATAGAAAGCGGTCAAAACGTAATTCTTTGTTGTCATGAGATGTTGTTAAATTACAAGTTCATCCATGCAGTAACGTATCTTTATCAGAGGCCAGAAACTACAGCGAGAACTTCGACTGCAAAATACTGGTTATATTGTTTTAAGAAATGCCAACGGCGTGAATAACAGTGAGCTAAAAGGTACTACTCAAATACCGTTCAATAGATTCTTAACCATTCTTATCATAAAGATTCCATCCCATCTTAGCATCAATCTCATCCTATGCTTTACTGACGCTCGTACAGCATGAGTCAACATCATTCCAGCTCAAATCTAACAGCACCAGTCTCAAGCCTCAACAAAGGAGGAGGGTGGCGCCAATGATTTTTGTTATCACGCGGTGTCGATTAACTGAAATTACTACAAGTTACAAATTACATCAAGCATTAACCACTGGCCTCCCATCAATATCTCCCTCCTCGTGTATCATACAAATTCTGGGACCTTTTCATCATACAGTGATGGAAATACGTCGCGCCTTATTCCGTTATATTAGGGTAGAGTTTTATTATGTTAATATTCATCGCAAACGTTCACTTATTCCACTGACAAATTCAGTCTTTTGCGTTGCGATTTTTTCCCCACGTTGACCTTACTAGTAGTAGGATTCACACGTTGTCGGGCTAGTTTCGGTTTTACATCCTCATCCTCTAACCAGGCGAACGACTTTCACTACCGTAGTGCCAACATTGACAACGTTCTGGATTATCACTTGCAGAACTCGAGACATTGTGCCGAATGTGACTTGTATACTGCAGGAAAGATTCAATTTAAAGGTGTCGAAGCAGAACTGCGTTTATCAGTCTTATTCGGTGTTTAGCCATATCGTATGGATGTGAAAGCCATTGGCGATGTCTCCATCAGTAAATAAAATGTTTTTTATGTTATAATCCCGATACCTATAGACAATCTGTTAACAATTTTGCTTGGATTAAACGACGTCATAATTTCACAACAAAGATCTTTGACGTCAAATTGAAAGTGTAAACCAGTTTTATAAGTAAAAACTAACGTTATATAATGACATACAAACTTATTGTTAATTTACATCAGCACGTGTATACGTCTAATTCCTCGTGATTACGTCATGCTCACCATTCCTTAGCTGTATTGGCTCAAGGACCTTGTATTCCGTACAGACTACGACGAAACGAATTAAATAATTATCAGAGGAATTATGACGTCGCCAGTGTGTGTGGTCCCATGCTTATGTCGCCACCAATAAACGTATACTTAATTGTTCGCAATTCATTAGCACTACAGGAACCCTTGTGACGCCACATCTGGCTTACGGCGCTATTTATAAATTTTCTTCGTTAACTTTATTCGTAATATTACCACCCAGAACAAAGGCTGATAATTGCATAGATGAGAAACGGGCCTCATATGTGTTTACATATTATTGTTTTAAATATTATGGAATGTGAACGATTATTGATTTACTGCATCTTGTGGGTCAGTAGCCGCAGTGGTAGAAGTTTTAGCTTAACGACACTGTGTGATAAGAGAGAGATCATCAGCGTCGCCCCTCTCCTTTATCCAAGCTTGAGACTGGCACCGCCTGACTGCATTATGTTGTGGCGTAAATTATTATTATTATTCAACAGTTTAACGACATCCTATAGCAACACAGGCCGTTGACGTCTTTAAAATTTGTTACATATCAGTTCAATTTCGTATATAGTTTTAATCATTTATCTTTCTGTTTTCTTTCTTTCTTTAGTCTTTCTGTTTCTTTCTTTCTTTAGTCTTTCTGTTTCTTTCTTTCTTTAGTCTTTCTGTTTCTTTCTTTCTTTAGTCTTTCTGTTTTCTTTCTTTCTTTAGTCTATTTGTCTTCTTTCTTCCTTATGTGTTGTTATTGATTCCATTATTATTTAACAATGTAATTTAATTATAACATAATTATAAGATATTATGAATTATAATATTAAACCTACAATTATTATTTTTATACATCTATAAACCATTATAATCTGTGTGCATGCTACTGAGATCACATGAGTTAATTGATATGCGTCATCCTGATAAACACGTGATATGTCTAGTCCATCTATATACACATACAATAAATTATATAGTAATATAAATGAAAGAGATTTAATTAGAGTATAATCCCTTTATTTATTGTTTTAATAAGTCTATAAATGACACTTTGTATACATCCTACATCAAGTAAATGTTTCACATTAAATTCCAATTTATAAATGCTACATTGATCCTTCAACATAGAGGCTATATTTTCTTTCTTACACTCCATTAGTAGATGTGCGATACTGTCTGTAGTCTTACATAAGTCACACAATCCATTGGGATGCCTTCTCATTATCAATAATCTTTTATTAGTAAGGGCAACTCCTAATCTTAAACGACTAATTTGAACCTCTTTTTGTCTACATGGATCTATTAACTTAATATCAGTGGAAACAATTGGGCATATATTTTTATAGAAATTTCCTTTATCATCATTAGTATATTGCAATTGCCATTTATTGATTATATATGTTTTAATCAATGGATATATTTCCTCCTGTTCTATATAATCTGTAGAAGTTATAGAATCAATATGTAATGCTTGTTTGGCCATTTTATCAGCCATTTCATTACCTTTTAGACCTACATGACCAGGTATCCATGCCAATTTTACTTTATGTAAAGTTAATTTATTTAATTCAATTAATAATTCATTAAATAAAGTTGGTCTAGAATTACACCTGTTCCTCTGAATAGAAGACAGTACACTTAAAGAATCCGAGAAAATGACAAAATTACAATTATTATAATCCTTATCATTAATAATCCACAAAATTGCTTCTTTTACTGCAGTTAGTTCAGCAGCACAAATACTAGAATAATCACATAATTTGAATTTTCTTATAATATCCAAACTTGGAATTGTAAATGCAGCAGCTACTAAATCATCTATCTTTGAACCATCTGTATAAATATGAATGTCATTATTATATTTCAATACTATTTCCTGAGCAGCTAATTTCATGAATTCTGGATTAGTAGTCTTTTTATTAATCTGATCATTGAGACTCATATCTATTTCAATTTGCTGATTATTCCAAGGAGGACATGAAGGGAAGGTAGGACCAATAAATGATGTATTTATAATAGATGAAATGAATTCTTGAGTACGAATAAAAATAGAATTATTTTTATTCTGAGGTGTTTTATAGATGTCTGTCCAATGTAATTTAGAAGTGGATGTACATGGATGATTTTTATTACCAATTATTTTAATTTCCATTTTAATAGAGTTATTTAATCTTCTTAGATTTAAAGGTAATTCCCCACATTCATTTTGCAAGGCTGCAGCAGAGGAGCACTTTGGTACACCACAACATAATCTTAAAGCCTCATTTTGAATTGTATTAAGTTTATTTAATATTGATTTTGAAGCTGATGAATATGCTACATCCCCATAATCTAAAATTGATCTAATTAGAGCTCTATATATAGCTAATAAAGATTTCTTTGAAGCACCCCAATGATATCCTGAGAGTGCTCTCATAAGGTTTAATCTTTTTTTACACTTCTCTATGATATAATCTATATGAGGTCTCCAACTTAATGTCTTATCAAAAATTACACCTAAGAATTTAGCTTTATTTTCCATTTTAATGTTTTGTTGATCAACTTTGATACTTATATTGGGTGTACTTATACTATTAGTGAATAAAACTGCAACTGTTTTATTTATTGAAATTTTGAAGCCATTTTCATTACACCAGTTAATTATTGAATTAATTGATTGTTGTATTTTAGTTTCCAGTATTTTTACATTCCTATGGCCTAAATAAACAGCACTGTCATCTGCAAAAAGGGACATATCAATTCCCTTTGGTCCTGATGGAATGTCATTAATCATAATCAGAAATAATAAAGGAGAAATTATTGAACCTTGAGGAGTGCCATTTTGTTGCTTAAATTTAGTAGACATTTCAGCACCAACCTTTACTTGAAATGTTCTTTCAAATAGAAATTTCTCTATCCATGTAGTTATATTGCCTGTAATACCTAATTTTTTAAATTTTTTTATAAGAGTTGGCACATGCAGCATATCAAAAGCCCTTTCAAAATCAATGAATACTGCTAGTACATGTTCCTTATTCTTTAATTTCTTTAATATTGTGTCTTGTAGTTTCAAAATCTGATCCATGGTACTTCTATATTTACGGAAACCTGATTGGTTTTTAGTAATGAGAGAATTTTTTTCTAAATACCATTGCAGTCTATTAGTTACCATTTTTTCCATTATTTTACACATAGTAGCTGTCAAAGAAATTGGCCTGTATGAATCCGGAATTTCTGCATTTTTACTTGGTTTTAAGAAAGGCAAAATAATAGCATGATGCCAATCATTTGGAAAAATTCCCTGAATCCAAATTTCATTAAAAAATGTCAATAAAACTATCATAGCATCTTTATGAAGATATTTAAATAATTCATAAGGGATTCTATCCTCACCTGGTGACTTATTATTCTTAACAGATACAATTGCTTGTTTCAATTCATTAATATTAAATAATTCATTCATTGAATAATTCATTTCATCATTACAGTCATCTACATTAATTAAATTATTATGTAATTGATTATCCTTAATGTAATTTAGAAATTTCTCATTATAATTTTGTGAATCACTGGTCTTAGCATAAGTTTGAGCTAATAAATTTGCTTTATCTATGTTAGATTCTGCTAAATAACCATTACTTTTGAGTGTTGGAATAGATGAATAACTTTCTACACCATTCATTCTCCTCGCCCAATTCCATACAGAACCCAATTTTGTTTGATCTGTTAACCCAGTACAGTAATCCTGCCAACTAGATTTAGCTTCTGATTTAATTGTTTGTTTAACAATGGCTTCTTGTTTTTTATATTCCAGATAATCTCCAAGCTCCTTAGTTTTCTTCATTTTATTCCTATGTTGATTTCTTTTATAAATAGCTTCTGAACATTTATCATTCCAATACGGCAATGGTTTAAATTTCTTTTGTTGTTTATTAATATTTTTAGAATTTAATTTCTTATAAGGTATAACTTTTTTGGCTGTATCAGTAATACATTGCACTATATTATTATACTTATTATCTATGCTTTGATTATCCAAAATTTCAGTTGTTATAGCCAATTTAGTATTTTCCTTGTATTCTTTCCAATTAGCTTTATTTAATTTCCATACATGCATACTCAAATTATTTTCTATAATTATTTCTTCATTTATATTAGTTAAACAGGCAAATTGATCAGAACCCATATTATAATTAGTAACTCTATGTTTTGCATTTAAAGCTAAATCTTGTGAACAGATGCTTAAGTCAATGACTGAATTAATATTTGTCTGCTTTGAATTAATATGTGTAGCCTGTCCCGTATTAAGTACCACTGTATTAGTTTCAATTAATATATCCTCTAATATTTTACCCCTTACATTTGTTTGTGAGGAACCCCACATTTTATTATGAGTATTATAATCTCCTACCATAAGTGACCTCTTATGCATGAACAATTTTTGAAGATTTTGTTTTATTAATTCTTGCGATGGGGACAAATACATATAAAAAATTTTCAAATGTCCATTTATTGTTTTAATTTCAATTCCTTGAATTTCTATATTCAAAACATCAGGTAAATCTAACACAGTGAAATTTAAACCTATTTTTATATATATAACCAATCCCCCCGTTTTATTAGTTATGCAGTCTTTACGTAAAACATTATAACCATCTAATTTAGGAGCATTATATTTAATTTTAAGATATGTTTGTTGTACACATATTATATCAGGAGGATTAATAGTATTATATATAAAATTTCTAAGTTGATCTTTATTATTGTATAAGCTGTTAGCATTCCATTGCAGAATAGAAAGAGCCATAATGGGATAATTTTAAAGAATTAATATTATTTTTATTCCAGGATTTAATTTCAAATTATTTATTTAATACATTCAAAATGGATCTCATTTTTAAACAACATTTCAGATGCTACTCGACTTATTATAGTTTTAAGCTGCTCTTTATTTATTGATTTATCAATGGCTGCCAAAACGCCAAGTACAAATGACTGATTAAGAGACGAATCAGGACTTTGTGCATGTATATCCCTATCATCTGTAGCAAATGATTTATATTTGTTTTTATCAAAATTCAGAAATGATCCTACCGTGTCAGATGACATTTTCAGATTTACTGGTTTAAGAGAAGGTTTACCTTTGACTGGTAACACTGGTAATGACAATTGCACATTATCATGTTTGGTTCCAATTTTTAATTGGGATGCATATAGAGGAATTTTATCCATCTGTATGTCAATCTGATTATCTGTGGTATCATTCACAGAATTCTGCTCCTTTATTGCTTGAACTTTTTTCATTGCCTAAATCTGCGCGTGTGCTTATATTTATACAGAAAACTGAAATTAAAGAGAGGTGTGTCATAATTATCGAATCGTGTGCTTCTCAACCTGACTAACGCATAATAAAAGCTATTGGCTTCAGAGATCACATCACGTCATTTCAGCTACGCCACAGCTAGATCTCTGACGATAACAGGCTTAAGTCTGGATAAGGGAAAAGGGCGACGGTAGGGATCCTGTGTCATCACACAGTGTGGCTCAACTGAAACTGCCTAAGTATTATGCCTATATTGCCAGCTACTGGATCACCCATCATCACCGTCAAAATGTCCCTCCTGGAGTATCTTTCTTCACACGTGGTGCCCATTCCTTGAGCCACATTCTTTTACAGAATAGCGTCTGACTTTTACTAGATCAATGTGAAGCGACAAACACTTACAGATTCTGTTGTCAAAACCTTTGCTCCAATTTTAACGTCACTCTACTTTTTCATAGGCCGTCTGCGACTTCATCTAGGCATGGGATTGACAGCGCCGGAGGGCCATCGTTGGCGAAACTTTGTTCAAGACGAGGACAAAATGTGGACATTGATAAAAATCTGACTTCTAGACAAGAGCTTAGATTTAATTTAAGGTGTCTAAGATGAACTGTCAAAGACACGCGGATGACACAACTCTACTCGCAGGGAAAACAGCGGATCTGTTAAACCTGATAAGAAGGTTGAAGACAGAAAATGAGAAAGTATGTTTATATTTCAACATAAAGAAGACAAAGATAATGACAACAGTCGATTGGGACAGTTTCAAGATAGACGGAGAGGAAATAGAGGTGGTAACAAGCTTCACGTTCCTGGGAGCGTTAGTAGAAAAAGAAGGAAAGTTTCCCCGCCCACATGACCGTGAAATTCCACAGGCAGACAATCCAGAGCGAAAATCCTTTTGAAGGAGAATGCTGTATTATTAAATTTAACGCATTGCTGTCTAAAAGAAGACCTGCTAATTCCCACAACCGCATGTATGTTGCAGACAATATAGACTGGAAATTATTTTTCAATTGTTTAATTAGAATGCTGCACTTTAAAATGTATTGTACTTACTTACTTACTTACTTACCTACGTACTTACTTAGGTAAGTTACTTGATCATACATTTTAGGCAACACAGCTTGGATGATAAAGCTGTTTCATGTTAAAGGAACTCTCAGAGCGGTTAGAATCATTCATTCAGTAGCAAAGTATCTTCAACAGAAGTCAAAAACATCAGCGATATCTTCGACTGCAAATGATGCCTATATAGTTTTAAAATGAACGCTAGCGTAACGAATAATAGCGAACGTAACGGTTCTGCTTAATAGTTTAATAGATTTATGATCATAATAGAAAAAGCTAATTATCCCTTAGTCTAGAAATCATAAATCCGCCTCTTCATGACATCAACATCATCGCGTGCTTTGCATACAATACAAGAAACTTGGCTACTGTTTGCGCTCAGACAGTGCCAGTCCCCATTATGAGGGCCACACCATTGTATATTTAATTCCGCGTGTCTACGTAACTGCCATAATTTCGTGAACTGCAGCACTCACAGAAATTCAGGACCCCTGGGCAGGGCAATCAAGGGCCAATAGAGAGCGACAGGGACAGAGACAGGCACAGGCACAGGGACAAGGACAAGAACAGAGACAAAGACTGAGATAGAGACAGAGACTGAGTCAAGGGCAGGAACCTTAGACAGAGACATAGAGACTGGTCGCAAATGAAGTTTGGTAGAATTACTGTTCTGCTTGTACAAGTTTGACCGAAATCGACGACTCGATTTACTGTCAGTGCACGGGAGAGCATGACCCCCTCATATGCCAATGTCAAGCAAGCGATGGCATCACGGCATCATACCCATGACTCAATCGTGACTAGTTTTGGGGTCAATGCTTTTAATTATTACGGTCAACTACTCGGGCATATCGAGTCTGAATGAATGCTATTTATATACTACAGCGAACAGACTGTTTACAGGTGTCTAAACAAAACCGTTTATATAGCGTTAATTCAATGATTGGTTGTAAATGGCCGTTGATGATGATCCGAGTATAAAAGAAATCATACGAAAATTTGCACTGACGGATTAGTTTATAAATAACAATGCTGTGTCGTAGAATATAATCGATGTCTCCCTCCTCGTCTACTATTCCTTTGTACTGGCGCTACCACAATGAAACGCGACCTTGTACGTTCAAACAGAACTAAATATTATCATTGGCCGCATTCATTGGTAACTGCATCGTAGTGTTGTATAATTGTTAATTTGACATTAATTTTGTTCTGGGGGTCCTTTGCTGATTCTCGCCTCTGACTGTCTTCGCAGTTTTTGCTGCTCTACTTCGAGCGCTGAGCAATCTACTCAAAATATTTTATACCGCTAGGAAGACAGTATTGAAAGGTGTCTAAACGGAGCGTACCAAATTTTCCATAGTCGCCATTTAGAACAATCCATTCCAACAGTCTCTGAACTTGCTAACATAAATGTGGCAGATGCCAAACTCCTTCTCTCCGCTATAAACAACACAAGCATGTTGTTCACCAACTCCTACCACCACTCCGTCACCAGTCCAAGCGCCAGTTAGGACCTAGAGCACACAATCATGGCCTCCAAACCCAAAGACGACCCTCAATTTATACCCAGATCATCATACAAAGACATTCACTATTTTGTTTTTAATTCTAACTGTTATTATTGTTCAATGTCGCTCATGTAAGCATTTCAACGTTATTGTCAGATTGTGTTAATTCTAAATAAGCTAATATCTCATCATCATCAGTTGCCAGTGCAACTGCCAAATAAAATCGTGCTTTCCCAGTTGTTGGCCCCTCGCTCTGGAATACGCTCCCATTGGCATTGCAATTGTTCCCTAGGAGCCACTCAGACTCCTTTTATGGTCGCCGTAAAGCTTTTCGTTAGGGCTCCTGAGCAGTCGCATTTAACGGGTGTTATATAAATCTTCCCAATTGAGTAATAAATTTGTGAATAAATATTTGGGTGGTAATTGCAGTTAAGCGACACTGTGTTATAATAAGGATCATTGTTGCCACCCTCCTCCATTATCCGGGCTCGAGACTTGCACTATAGAGTAATAAAGCTCTAATAAAAGGTGTCTAAATTATTATTCGGTTTTTGCTGTATGAAATTGCTAAACGACGTCGCTATAACTGTTCGAAATGGATGAATGAAGCGAGTGAATATTAATTTAATAAAGACAGAACGACTTTAATTTTAATGCTAAAAAGTTTTAATTGGGGTCAATTAGTAGTCACGTGATTCACGGTGATTGGCATCGCATTTCTATACCGTGCTGCCTCTGCCGATGGAAAATTTTTCCTGCCTAGTTTCACTTCACTATAAATAGACACCGTTAATTGGCGTTATTCCTGCTAAATATATCTCTGTCTCGGTAAACGCCGATGGTCTTTGTTCCCAATAACGTACATACATACTTACTTACTTACTTACTTTCAGATCGTGTCCAATTCCAGCTCCAGAGCGTTCGCTATAAACACCTTTTAAACAATATTATTCGATGCCATAATTATGGGCTTCAGAGTAATTTCATATTATTTGGGTTGAAAATCTAAGCGATTCTGCCACCGAAACCTTCCCAAATGTTCGCACTCTGAAAGTGCCAGTCCCAAGGTTGAACAAAGAAGGAAGGCGCCGCTAATGATCTTGCTATCGCATAGCGTCGCTAAACTGGAAGCACAACTCCGCCACTGAATTAGCAGACAATCATTTCTGCTCTCATAAACTGTCGTTTAACTCTAATGATTCCATTCGAATTTTCGAAACGAAACATCAGTTGTTGACTGTTAAAAACTATTACAAAATAAGTAACTTTTGTAGAAACCATCGCAATATTTCACTCACCGTTTACAATCTTTTCAGCCGTTGCGAACGATTTTATGGAAAGCAAACCACATAATTTGCACGCGTTATTGGCTAAGATCACCATGTCCATTGTGTTTACTTGGTTGGTCGAACCTTTCTTCTGCATAAATGGGTTGTTTAATTATTCGGTTTAAACAAATGGTCGCGTGTTCCGTGCGCGAGGATACTTCTGTTTTCCTCTGTATATGCTGGCTTCCTGACAATTTTAAAACGTTTGCCATTGAAGCCGTGAGCATGTTGTGAGCGGTTGAAAAATGGATAACATACTGGGACTCAGAGCTGAGGAATTGAGTTCGATTCCCGTATCCGCCCTTACGGTGAACTTGTTCTTCTTTCGCTAAGCGGATTCTCTGGTTAAAGTAGATATAACGCATAATGGAGCCTTGCATTACGACTTACAGCTAAATTGAATTCCTGTAATAAATTGTCATCGTTCGTTCATACTATCTTAATAACTATCATACTATCGTAGTCTGGGATCATACTTCGATGTAACATCATTTTGTAACCATTATTAATTTTAATATCAACGTGCGTTGAGTATTTATATTGAGATTATAGATTATACTGACTTCAGCATCATTTATAGTAGTCTCACAGACTCTCTTAGACTCATCAGTAGAAATCTGCAAGGGGCGCTATATAAGCTTTCATGAAGTAAATATCTAGCATTGTATGCTGTATAATTATGCATCGGGCTAATAGCAACAATTAAACCGTCAAAGCAGCCCCGCGCTCAAATTAACAATTAATTAAACGACGCTTATTGTTTTCCGCTACACAAAATATAACGATACAAACGTTGAAGAAAGTCAACGTCACATATGCGTGATTTGATTTTAGTTTAATTTTACTAGTCTGTTAATTTAGTTGGATTAATAGACGCAGATTCAGAGTATGGGCCAGAAATGCAGAGAATGCAATGTTTCGTAGAATTGCTCTATGATGGATGAAAATGGCAGAGAATGGACTTGGAATGGTTGAATCGTTATTCGACACGTAACATGTTTCGCATCTGTGAAGATTTACGACAAAGGCTGCGAGGAGTAAAACGGATTGTTTTATGGAATCATTGGTCTTCGGCGGAGAAAAATACAGAGGGAGACATGAACAGACGGACAGACAGACAGAGACAGATAGATAGACTGACAGACGGAGGCACAGACAAATAAAGACACCGACAGACACAGACAGACTGGCATAGAAGGACTTGCATACATATACATGCATGCCCTCAGACAGACGGACAAACAGACATATCATCAAGGCAGATGGACGAACACACAAACAGGTTAACAAGATTATGTCAGCACAGACAACTTGAGATACAGACAGACAAACAGGCGGACAATCAGACATACAGAGCGTTAAATAGACAGACAAACAGACAAACACGCCAATTCTAAAGGACCGCGTTAAATAGTTGACAAGTATAAATGTATCAAAGCGATTGCCAACTAATTAATGCACATCGCAGAACGTTGGGGAGAAATTGACGCAGTTCGTCCATTGGGTAACCTATAACGATTGGGGGTTTTCTACA
Source organism: Bimastos eiseni (assembly GCA_959347315.1). Classification (NCBI taxonomy): domain Eukaryota; kingdom Metazoa; phylum Annelida; class Clitellata; order Crassiclitellata; family Lumbricidae; genus Bimastos; species Bimastos eiseni. The sequence goes on from OY365820.1 coordinate 1,053,845, forward strand.
TCACATGGTAACTAGGTTTTCGCTCTATTAATACATAAACAACAGTAACAGCAAAGGTAATCAGCGCTCGTGAATAAGCTGGTGCTCTGCGCTTGGCTTTCGAGTGGCGCAATAGAAGTAAGATTTGAAAAAAGATTACAATTACAATGACGACCACGATTACGATCAATCCGTATCTGACCTTCTCCGTGTAAATCACTTCCTTGCCGCAAGATGTCGTATCCGCCGCATTCTGAATTGGACATCCAGAAAATACGACTATCGAGCGTGGCATGGGTCGTCCAAAAATCCAGCGACGAAAAGGAAGCGGAAGTGGTTCGTACGCATGCACCGTGGCTTTCCTGACGGAGCGATGAATGACTTCTGGCGTCACCAAGCGGCGAGTTTGCGCTTTAATAGTCGATGATCAGCGACAGAAATCAATGGCTCCACACACGCATACATACACAGACGAATCATATTAACGTTTGTGTTCATTTGCAGCCATGCAACTCCCCAACTGCTTGCAATCCAGAAGTGCCAGTCAAAAGCCTGGATAGAAGAGGAGGGCGATGATGATTATCCATGTTATCACATAGTGTAGTTAAATTGAAACTACTCGAATTAAGATATAATCTCACCTCAACAGTCGACACCCTTAAAACTGTGTCAATTTTTGTTATATATACCCATGGAACACCATTGATCATGCGAGTGACGATTAAGAACCACTGACCTACAGCCACAATATGTCTTTAAAAATGAAAAATAATCACGATAATCTTAAACACCATTAATTATATTGGTCTCAACTCAATATATATCTCTGAAAAATAAAACAAAATAATAGTTTAATTATTATTATTATTATTATTATTATTATTATCTGGGTCGCCGCTTGTCAGTGGACTGTAATCTTGACATGGTGCCCTGAAAAGTCACCGTATTGAAACGTTGGATCAATGCCGACAAGTTCTGGAAAAGGAAGTTTGTCTCTCGGGTGTCACCGGTAGTTGTCGAAAGTCGGCGTCCAGTCTCAGACAGAAAGGCGAGGCCCTCACTATTGAGGGGACCGAAGGTTTCTATAGCGATTGGAACAAAAGTGTATTTCTTCTCTAGCTCAGAATATTTTGTGTGTTTCCTTGTGGCTGCTATCTCCGCCGCTCCTCCAGCTGTGGAAGCTGTTTCGGGGATATAGGAAGCGGCCACTGTGTCCACCACAGTTGCGTCCCAAAGTAAGGTCCGCCCCCCACTCCACGGTATCAGGGTCTGCCCGTCCGGTCTCTTTCCATCTAATCTGGAAAGACTTGACGGTTCTTTGACTGCTGGAATACCGGCTCTGTTGAGGCTGCGATGGATTAGGTCGTTGATATTACAGTGTCTTGCTTGACGGCCAAAGCCCAATGAACAGGACAGGCCATGTGCGCCTCTGGCTGAGACGAAGGCGCCGCATGCGCAGGTGTGCGGCTCACAGATGGCCACCCCTAAACGTAGGCCGACCGCCACCTTCACGGTATCGTCCTCCAGTCTGAGATCGCGAGAAACGAGCGGGAGAGCGTATAGCCAGTCCGAGGCGTGTGGTGACTGCAAGGCCCTTAGTCTCGCCTGGTCGTAGGGATCCTGTAGCTTTTCTTCTAGTGCAGACAGAACCGCGTTTAACAGCGGTCTGTCAAAGTGGGCTTGTTTATGGCCTGGCGTCGTCGGGGCAGAAGCTTTGGTAAGTTGAAGCCAGGTAGACATCGCCGAGTCGCATGCTGAGTCCGATTTCACCGCTGCTGATTCTAAGATGAGGGACTGGATCCGGAGAGTGCCCGCGGCTGAAGCCAAAAAGGCGGGAAGTGCCAGCGAGGACGCCCTCCTAATTCCCAGTCCTCCCATCCTGATCGGGAGAGTGGCCTGACTCCATTGGTCATCGGTCATCGAAATGTTGAAGATTCGCTCGATCCCTCCTCGCAGCAGATCGTCGTAAGCCCATAGACGCGGGTGGTCGTGGCAAGGGGTGCATCTCAATAAATGCATGAGTTTAGGCGAGCCGATCGAATGTCTAAGGATCAGTAAAGCGTCTTGTCTAGCGATTAGTTGCAACCTGTCGAGGGCAATTCCGAGGTCGGCCACACAGGTATGGATGGCTGAAAGCAGGGCATCCGTCGTGGAAAGCGGAGCCCCTAGGAGCACGGCCGATGATGCATTGACTCGGGCGAACTGTCCTAGGAAGCCTTGACTAACGTCGTTGATATGGGCGTCGGAAGATATGAGTTCGCATTTTTTGCGGTTGAGCGTGAGGCCTAGTTGCAGACATCCCTCTTCGATCGAGTTAACATCCGCCTCCACCACCTTAGGATCTCCGCCTAAGGTGAGGTCGTCGAGGTATCCAAAGGCCAATGGCGAAAGCAGGTGGTTAAGGATCGGCTGTAGCGGTAGGCAGAAAAGGAGAGGTCCCAAGGGATCGCCCTGTTGCGAACCTTCTTGCGATTGTATCGTGAATCTCCCGAATTTCAGAGATGTCGCCTCGGCGTAGGCAAGATGGCAATATGCAATTTAATTCCATTAAACTTTGGTGCTTATATAAAGGACGACAAATTGAGATTTGTGTATATATATGTATGTTTATATATATATGTATGCATAGATATGTATTTATATATATATATGTATGTATATATATGTGTGTGTATGTATGAATGTAACGGGCACTATCGGAGTGCAAACAGTGGGGGTGTAAGCCGAAACCAACTAAGATATTACTCATGATAAATGTGGCTAAAATACGGAATTTACAAAAATATAGAATTATTGAAACACCTTTAATGACATTGGCAATAAAAATATATATATATCACCGGCATTTCAAAATTTTACGTTAGTGTTATCCCTGAATCCAACTAAGATCTCAATATTCAAACTGAGCGACCTTACGAACTATTTCGCTGTTCGCACTCTTATAATGGTGCCAGTCCCAAGCATGGGTAAAAGAAGAGGGCGATGCTAGTGGTCTCTGTAATCACACTGTGTCGTTAAACTGCAACTACTAGTGACTTTAGAAAGCGCTTAGACAATATTGTCAATTTGATGTCAAAAGCTTTGTTGAGAAAACATTTCGTTAAACTCCATAAATCCTTAACTCTTCATATCTCCCCAGGGGTCGAGGTTGTACCGGAAGCGCCTCTCAAAACTGAAAACACTGCCTTTTCAGAGATCCTTATTCCTCATATTCTCCTTTACCTCCATCACTGTTTCAACTTTACCGACCACCCTAGCCGTCTGACTGTCTGCATACCCGACTTCTTGGATCTTGACCACCCTGCCTATCGAGTTTGTTTAATTAAGCGCCTGGTTTTTACGGCCTCGCTTTGATAAATGTTGATTCGCTCATTTGAATGGAAGGCAATCCTGGAAAAAGGAAGGTGAAACAATTGCTACGAATGGATGGACCACCAATCATTATTCTCAGTCACCGAAATTGATTTCAGTCTACAGTTGCCGTTAGCTTTTGTTGTCATAGGCTGCCGTTGCATTCTGGTTACATCCATCCCGCAGTCACTATTTTGTTGGTACTGCTCATTGCAATACAGTAGGCTACACTACAATATAATACAGTACAATACACTACACTACCCTACAATATAATACTATACAAAATATTTGTATATAACATGCGCAAATGAAAATTTTTGTTTATCCTTCTTTGCGCGAGTATTGCTGCTTGTCTGTGTGTGTGTGTGTTTGTGTGTGTGTTTCTTTGTGTTGGTCTGTGACTGTTTTTTCCGTCTGTTTCGTTCCTATTTCTGTCTATATTTACGATATCCTCGATGAGTTCCGTCAATTGGAGCGTATAAAACCCCATCAACAGGAAATAAGAGCTTTCTCTCGCGTATTACATCATTCATGAAAGTGTTATTGCACCACATTAAGTAACGATTATGTCACATTGCGTAGTTATGTTGAGCCTGAGAACACCAACATATGCACCGCATTGATTACATTACATTGATTGCATTACATTATATTACATTAGATTACGCTATCTTTGTGATCTTATCGGGCAACATATCTCAGCTGCATCTGGACGTCCTCTCCGCTCTTCAGACCGTCAAGACCTTCTAGTACTTCTGTCTAGAACTGCCACAGCTCAGCATCCTGCCTTTGCCTCTATTGGCCCTTCGCTCTGGAATAGTCTTCCTGCTATGACTTGTGATGCAATTCTTACCTAGTTGCACAACTGTTTCTGCTCTTAAGACTGTTCTTTTCTCTAAGGGTCCTTCGAACTGGGAACGCCTCTGATTAGGTTGTAATAAGAGAGGCGCTATATAAATCCGTAAGTAGAATAGATTATAATTACATTACATATGTTACATCGCGTATGTTATTCACTTCATAATACCACGCAATACATAACTCCCCACTGTTCGCTTTCTAAGAGTGCCAGTCCCAAGCCTGGGTAGAGAAGGAGGGCAATGCTGATCATCTCTGCTATCACACAGTGTCGTTAAACTGCATCTACTACTCAATATACGGCCAGACATAACACCACGTGGTTTACATGACATAACATTACACACTGAAATGTTTTAGATAACGTTATCTTGAGTTGCGATCGTTGGCAAAAAGTCAAATGGTTCGACTAATGACCTGATGGACTTTAATGACGGATGGAGAATGAGATCAGGGATTTAAAGGCAGACAAACAGATACATTTACGGACAGTCATACACACAGACAGAGAGACAGACAGACAGACGGACAGACAGATAGACGGACAGACAGACACACACCCACATACACTGCCACTAAAGAACGGAACCAACACGCTAGAGCTGAAAATCTGTTTTTTCGCGATACAATACAACCAATCTCTAGATTCAAAGTATAATATGAAACTTTAGGATGGCAGAATATTTTTGCAATTGATTTTGAGCACCGACGTCATAGAAATGTGTAAATACAATGCAATACAATATGATATTATCTGAACATTCATGACACATGTCAGCTCGAGACTGGAATCCGCTGGCTGGTTCCACGCTTGTGCTTGGGCCCACCACTGTTTTCGGCTTACTGTGTCTAGTTTTTGCTGTTCTAACACTCGTTGAAATGACGTTTAACGTCGTTATACGTTTCACTGGTTCATTCATATCGTAATTTTAATCTCTCTACATAACAGGGCGATCGATCTAACCAAGAGAGCGCGAGAGGGCTATTCACGTGAGGTCATACCAGTCTCCCGTTTACTACACGCATCCATTCATAAAACGCCAGCTCTGCACCCCTCCAATACAGGCCAATCAGGGCACGAATGGTGCTATTCCCCGAAACGACAAGCCCATTCTGAAGGGGCGCTATATAAATCTTTATTATAATCATAAAGCCCGTGTTGACAGTCAAGATGCCCTATCCACAAATATCTATCACAAGATCAAGGGCGTTGACGTAATCATCTTGTTGTGCGTATGAAGCCACCTAGCGGGGAAGAAGGACGATCAGTTGACATGGCGAACGTAAAGGGGAATTTATGGGGAAGGAGATGAGTGATTGTTCGAAGCCATCAACCGGAGACGAGAAATTAGGGTCGCCAAATGCTTGAACCCATTGACACATCTTGGAGGGTTTTATTAGATCCGTCTCAATAATTCCAATACCACTTCATACATCATACGCATACAGACAGACAGACAGACAGACAGACAGACAGACAGACAGACAGACAGACAGACAGACAGACAGACAGACAGACAGACAGACAGACAGACAGACAGACAGACAGAAACCCACACACACATGCAAACACACGCAGTCACACATACATCATTGCATGTTTATGTATATACCTGCAAATCATGGTATCTGTGGCCGTCTGGCTAGCTATCTCTCCCGATATGTGTGTCTTTGGCAGCCCATCTTTCGCTCCTCGCTTCCCCTCTCTGTCTCTGTCTCTGTTTCTGTATCTGTATCTGTCTCTGTATCTGTCTCTGTCTCTGTCTCTGTCTCTCTATCTCTCTCTCTCGCTCTCTCTCCCTCTCTTTATTTTCCCTCTCTTCCGTCTCCTCTCATATCATCATGTATGTCTAGTTATCCGGGCGTTCGATTTGGTTTCGATTTAATAAGTGTACGTGACCTGAGCGAAGAAATTGGTTGTCGTCTGTCCCTAACCTTTATCGCCTGACTATCACGATCTGGCGCCAGAGGTTGGAAGATGGGGAGAGGAATAGGAGGAAGAGGGTGCTGAAGAGAGGAAGGAGAGGAGTAAAAAGAAGAAAAGGATGAGGAGGTGGAGGAGGAGGAGGAGGAGGGAGAAGAAGATGAGAAATGGGAATTAGTTTGAGTGAAGAATTTACAAGAAAGTGGCGATGGTAATGATGATGAATCGGAGAAATAAGAAGTGGGGTAGGGGGAGGAGAAGGATGTCAGGGAGGAGCATTTAGGAGCAGGTGGAGAAGGAGGAGGAATAAGTGAAGAAGGAGGAATGCAAGAGTGAGAAAGGTAAGGAGGGAGAGAGTGGGAGACGGAGAAAGAAAGAGAGGGAGAAGGGTAAAGAGGGAGAGAAAGGGAGAGAGGCAAATCTGGAGAGGGAGACAGACATACATGGAGATAGAATGGGAGGTGTAATTGGAGCAAGAGGAAGAGGTGAAAGAGGAGATTCAAGGACGTCAGGGTTTAAACAGTGTGCTATTATGCGAAACGGTTCGTCCAGTGGAACTGATGAGGTCCTTGGTGAATGTAGAAGACTTGGGGCCTCTGAGTCCATTGCAAATTAACACCGGCGTCTCTGTACCTGCCTATCTTTGTCTCGACCCCTCTCTATCTCTGCCTTGTCCTGTCTCTGGGTTTCGCAATGTAAGCATAACTGAATGGCCACTGCTAAAAGTGACGACATATAAATTGGTTAATAGGGCATACATTATGAATTATAATGTGATCAATGAATAACCTAGTTGAATAGTCCTAACATGGTGCAACCATCGTTCGGACATTATCCAGTCACACAAGCCTACGGTCGAGCTGGTTCTGTCATGTGCTCTGTTGACAAGATAGCTAAGCAAATATTCGAGTAGAATATTATTGGTCTCAGCGGACTGAGGAAATTAACCTGCCAAGCTGACAGATGCGACTCGCGCTAATTTAATAGCATCCGATAATTGGCTGCTATTTCCAGTGCCGTTAACTAGCATGCTTTCAGAACAGCGTCATGTGGGAAGGAACAAATTGGAGATTATAGTCAGGAACGCAGAACTGAATTAAAGCTGAATTAGGAATTTTTAGATGTAGGCCCTAATGTATCACAGATGGACGGAAGAAAGAGAGGGGAAGAGAAATACGGATAAATAATAGGAAATAATAAAAGGAAATCAGGAATGAAGATAGGGAGAAGAGATTAGAGGACTTATGATAGGAATTGAAGAAGTGAGAAGCAATAAGGAACGAAGGAATAAAGATTGGAATGAAGTCATAGAGGAGATTAGAGAATAGGGAAGGAAGTCTGGAAGTACGAAAGGAAGAAGGGAGAAGTGAAAGAGGAGAACAGAGAATGTAAAAAGGAATTTTGGTTGGAAGGAAGGTTATGAAGAAAATACGAAAGAATTGAACGGTGTAAAGAAATATAGAGAGCAAGGAGTAATCGATTAATGATGGTTACAGCGGGAACTAAGAAGTTCGTCATCACCAGCGTGTTGACAAAACACGAAGTAGGCAATGGAAAGGTACAATTAGACACACGGGGAGGACAAGAGACGCATAAAGGAACACACATGTAACACAAAGGAGAAAATAGGAAAACACAGGAACACTTGTGAACATATAGGAACACATAGGAATACATGGGATCATATTAGGAAAACATAGTAACACAGAATAAAACGTAGGAACACTCGAACCACAGAATTACGCAGTTGAAACTGTGGGAAAATGAATCGAACCAAGCTTAGGTTTACTCGATTACTCGCAATAACGAAGTCGACGACTATGATGAGGATGTATCTTCAATGGGCAAATTGTGATTCATCCCAGCAGCTAAACAACGCCTGCGTCTATGCCTGGCACGCCTCTCGAAAGAGCTTTTCCGGAGGGTGAGGTGAATATATAACGGGTAACGATTTATCTTCCATCTCTCCGACGCCGAATGAATATTGTGGCGATATGTAAATACTGGCACACTCACGCAAGCAGGTAAATACAATTAAGTGAATTTAATTTAACGAGTGCATATTAAGAGATGAGGGGAGGGAACACCTGAACGTTTAAGAGATACAATTATCTCTTTGAAACATTCTCCACCTTTTCGTAACTTTTGTTTGTCGACTATACAGTGCGTAATGATTGAATACAATACGACTGCAATTCGATATTTCCTTTATTACATCTAATTCAGAGGTTCACACACGCTTCGACGGCGCAATAGCTGTTACATTGCAAAGTAGGACTTGTTCAAGGTCTCTACACAGTTTCTCGATATGACTCCATATTATATATATCGTCTATATATCCTTTATTTTTCGGAGGCAGACAAACCCACTTTGCGCATACATTTGCATATGCAATGTGAGCGATGCTCTTGTTCGTGTAACGCAGGCGCACGTCTGCATGTCAATGCGCCTTACAGGCTCCGATTAAACTTACGCTGGAAGTAACGCTTGCGTTTGTCTGTCGCTTGTGTCTTGATTATATGTTCCAGTGTTTTCCTATGTGCTTTTGCGTTCACCTCTATGTCCCTGCGTCTTCCTATATGTTACTATGTTCGCTATGTGTTCCTATGTATTATTGTGTTCCTATGTGTTCCTATAATGTTATTACTATGTTCCTCTGTGCTCCTATATGTTATTATTATGTTTCTTATGTGTTCCTAAATTTTATTATTATGTTCCTATGTATTCTTGTATGTTATTGTGTTCCTATATGTCTTCATATCTGTTCCATTGTGTTCCCATGTGCATCGATGTGTTCCCACGTATACCTATTTGTTCCTGTGTATCGTTAGTCTCATGTATAGAATGCAAAGTCATTTCTCTCACCTGGAAAACGTCCAATTGTTATTCATCTCTCTTTGTCAACGAATCCTTTCCAACGGAGAACCCATTGATCATCTTCTCCGTGCTGTCGCCCAAATCTCCTCCTGGATGACCTTAGATCTCTTCCACCTGAACCCAACCGACACTGACTTCATACTTAAGTGAGCAATTAATATAAATCAAGATCCCTTTATTTCTCCTAACCCTGACTGTACTCCCACGCACAAATGCATTGTGAATAATTCTTCTGTCTTTAATTCAGGTGATCCGCCATTTCCTCACTTACTGTAATCTTGTAACCTTGGTCTCATACTGACAGAATTCTATGACCGACTGAAATATTATTATTCCATTACAATCTGTACAGTAACGTTTTGTTTAACGTTATATTGTACTCCATTGCAATGTGTCGTATACCTAGGTTTTGCTTGACATTTAATTTTGTGGCCTTGTACTGTATTGCATATATTTGTATAGTATTATATGCATATGTATAAATTGTGTATATATTGTACAATGTAGACAAAACGTTGGTATACAATACAGTAAAAACAATACAATATAGTACAATACAATGCTATGCAATAAAATGTTGGAAAATGTTGGTTTATTATGCAATAATAATACGTTACGTTGGTATTACAGTACAGTACAGGGTAACAACTGTAGTCAATGTTATGTTAAACCTATAAATTACATTATATGTTGTCTTGCTATTAATGACTGATTCAATGTTGTGTCTTAATCGTTGTTTCAGTCTTCTTTGGTGCAGCTTTCATTCCATCTGTTTATTGTTTCCGAGCGTCTTATCGTGAGAATGGTCCCTTGGGAGCACTTGCCCTATTCCAACGGTCAACCCTTCTCGTCATGCCTCTCACGCTCTCCTCCCTCTCCAGAAATCGAATGACAATTTTCACGCTCCGATAAAGACTTAATGCACTCACACCAGGACACACCCGCGCACGCAAACACACATACTCACTCAGACAGATACATTCACGCTGACAAATAAGCACATTCACGCAGACATGCACAAGTACAATCGTATATATATATATATATATATATATATAAATATATATATATACATATATATGGACACACGCAGGCCCAAAGACACATAATGTGTATATATCTATATAATAATTCGCATAATTATATAAAAATCTCTGTTTGATTATAAATCGTCATTTGAAGGAGATATCTGAAATGCGTCGATGCGAAATGTAACGATCCCTTTAAAGCGTTTGCGTCGTTCGATTGTCCTCACAGTTACTTGGAGCGATGCCAACAAAATGGCGGATGATCGATCAAGTCCTCGCAGCGGGCGTAGCCACCACCAGCTAAACACGGATCAGTGGTCGAGTTATTATGAATTGTTGCTCGGCGGGATCAAAGCTGCGTCATGTATGGCGGTGTTCACTATGGGATCAAAGGTATCGAGGGATCGATTTTCGATGAGGTTGACGAGATATGAGTCGGTGTGGACGACATTTGAAAACTTATTAAATCCGATCAAAGAGTTTTGTGGCATAATTTACTCTGTTTTCATTATTAATATTTGTCTAATTATAATTTTATTGTTGTTGTTTCATTTCTTCGTCTTCAAATTCTTTTTAGTTACGATCTGCTTTGTGATAGTCACAATATCATAAATCTTATTATTATATTAAGAGCCACAATAGAATAAATAATATAATTATTATTAATTTGATTATAACATCAGCATCAGCATCATCTTCTTCTTATTCCTCCTTCTCGGCTTCTTCCTCTTTTACACTCGCATTCACATCCTTTACCTCTCTTTATCCGTCTGCCTCTGCCTCTGCCTCTGCCTCTGTCTCTGCCTCTGCCTCTGCCTCTGCCTCTGCCTCTGCCTCTGCCTCTGCCTCTGCCTCTGCCTCTGCCTCTGCCTCTGCCTCTGCCTCTGCCTCTGCCTCTGCCTCTGCCTTTGCTTCTGCCTCTGCCTCTGCCTCTCTCTCCCTCTCCTTCTTCCTCTCCATCGTATTCTTCTCTCTATTCCTCTTTCACTTCCTCTTCCTCATTCTCTATTTCTTCCTATGCCTTTTCCTCTTTCTCTTTATATTTTCTTCCTCCTCCTCCTCCTCCTCCTCCTCCTCCTCATCATCATCATCACCTTCTTCTTCTTCTTCCTCCTCCTCCTCCTCTTCTTCTTATTTTTCTTCATCATCGTCTTTTTCTTCTTTTTCACATTCAACCACGCACATGCGACAATATAATATTATTAAGTCCCCATAAGATAACACGAAGCCATTTCTCCAAGCCACTAAAAAATAGCTCAACAGTCATCGAAATATTAACAGTCTGAGCAATATTAGAGAACAATAACACAATTAGAATTCTCTGACGATAATCAAATCGGACCTAAGATTAATGAAATTTGAGTTGCACTTGTTCCAACTTCATTCCTTGTTCCGTACATCCTTCCGTCTTTTTCTCTTGATGGACCCTGGCGTGGGTAGGGTCACCGAGTGGGCAATTGGACCCCTGGTGAACCCCTTCACGCTACAATATCCGGAGGAGGTATGGGGTAGGGTCCACCATGGGGGCGGGGGGCTTGGCTGTTATGAGGTTGGGCAGAGTTGAGTGCGTTCTTCATTGCCCATCGATTTGCGAGGTTGGGGTCAAATCGATTTCCTGGGGTGGAATGACGGAAATGTGAATGTTGTGCTGGGCCGCTTGGATCAGTGCAAGTGCGATGCGAGTGTGTGTCAAAGTACGCTTACACTTGTGTTCGTCTGTCTCCCTGTCTGTCTGTGTGTATATCCTCGTATCTGCCTGAACTATCTTGTTTGTTTGCTTGCTCGCATGTCTGTCTGTCTGTCTGTCTGTCTGTCTGTCTGTCTGTCTGTCTGTCTGTCTGTCTGTCTGTCTGTCTGTCTGTCTGTCTGTCTGTCTGGAAGTGCCCAGACATAGGTACAGCGGAAACGACCACTTCTCTTGATTTCAGTTTTCTGTAGTTAAAACCCACCACTGCTTGCACTCTGACAGTGCCAATCTCAAGCCTTCAATTAGAAGGAGGGCGACTCTAATGATCTCCGTTATCACACGCTGTCGTTAAACTGCAACTACCAAATTCTGTTCTGTCTATTACGAAGATGCTTGATGCTTTGCATAATTACACACCTCTTTCAAGTGTGATGTTTATCCTATAAGTTATTGCAGCAGTATATAGTCTATGTGCGCGTTGTCTTAATCACTCTTAACAGAAATTACATTAGAAGCTAAAAATTGGTGAGAACCGTAAAGCCAAGTTGCTCCATCCTGCTTCTCCACAAACTGTATCACTGTTCGCACTCTGACGAAGCCAGATATATCCTAAATTGAGACAACTGCTACGCTGCCGTCGCTGGGGTTCATCTATGTGCCAAAAACGCTTTTACCAAGGCAACGCAACCACGGAACGGGAGCCAGCAACAAAGAGCAAGTGTTACACGGTCTCGGTATTAGAGCAAAAGGCAAACACAGTCTGCAATCATGCAATGAGTTGCAGTAGTCAAACATTGTCAGAATAAGGCATCAATGTCTTCAGTTGTATTTAGTCAATAATATGATTAGTCCAAACAATTACGCAATAAATTTAAGGACATCTAAATATTTATAGCACTGAGTTTAAACGTTGTCTAAAAGGTGTCTAAGCAGTGATTTAAAATACTACGATAATTCTGCGTCAAACACGCTTCTACGGAAAATAGTTCGATCCAACAATTCTATGAAGTCAATATGCTTTTGTCTAGATGGAACACACAGATTTGCCTATTAATTGTCCAATGTTCGTTGAAATTGCCAAAACTTGTCCGCTTGAATATACACCTCACGATTTAAGATCTCCTTGTACGAAGCTTAATAGACCTAAACTGAAATCTGTAAAAAGGCCACCTTCATGATTTTAACCGTTCTCCGCACACCCCGTTGTACAAAATGTCCACGTCTGGAAATGAATGGTATTAGGAAAGTGGCTGCGTAGCACACCTTTATATCGGTTAACACTAAATGTTATAATAAGGGCATGCCTCTGACATTTGTTCAATGGCTATTTTTGCCTTCGTCTGTAGGCTATTGCAATTCATTGAGGTTATTATATCTGTGAATCCAAGTGAACTCTGCATTCACGTATATTCGCTTATTTTCCGACCACCACCTTTATTAGGTAGCATACTACTAGAATTCGAAGCCAAAGATATGTGGGTCTGGAGCGTTGGATTTGGATGAATTATACGTCCCTGAAGACTCGGATTATAGAAATCAACGATGGTTTTCAATGTCAGACTGAGGCAATAGGTAATATCCTTTCAATAGAAATCGACGGTGTGTATCTTATTACATTGATAATTATTACGCGCCATAAATTTACCGCGGCTATACTAAGGTCATTATTTAATTGGAGTAGACCTCCATTCACGGAAACGATTGTTAATTTCTGCTTGGACACCTTTCGTAGGCCTTATTTAACTGTTGGAGCTACTCATAATATTGCCAGGGGTCGTTAATAGCTTAATAATATTAACGTCGCAAATTTGCTCACTTAGACACCTTTAACTTTTGTCATTATAATACTATAAATAGGTAAATGATCGCCGAATATTATGTGTTGGAGTGTTCTTATAACAATTCTATTAGAGAGAAAATAACGTTCCACTATAGCAGTTGAAAACGATGAAAGCAATGTAGCATTGTTCAATGGTAGCGGGGCATTATTTTGGACAAATACTACTTCTGCACTTTCTTCATACTAACAAGTGCTAAACGTTAGTAAATTAAATGATTAATTGTGCTAACGCTTCAAAACTTGCCTTTATACCACTACGCTTGAATCATCTGTCGTCAGCGATCTTAAACCCGCGATGTCATAGTTTACCTGCATTACATCGAACAACATCTATTGCAATACGACGGAAGAAGTAGCAATTATGATGTCTCAGTTGGAGCAGTGCTAAGGGACTATTGATAAATGGCGCAATGAAACTCCCAGACGCATCGTTCTCTAAACTAGAGGAAATTAAAAAAATCGCCGTCATTTCGTGTTCATCATCTCATAGTGAAGATTTGCAATTTTCATGTTGATGACATTTCTTGCGTTTTTCACTGATAGAATTGACCGTGGCAAATGTTGTCGTATTCATTTATTTTAAACACGGTTAATTTTGTATAAAAGGTGGCCACAAAGGCAGCTGACGACTCTAAGGATAACTAAGGATAAATTTCTACCAGATATGGAGTGTTTCATTTTCCGGGGCGACGCCGTGGTTTTATAACTCACGCGTCTAATTTGCATACATTATCATCCCCGCCTTCAGATGCCATGAATGTAATTCAACGCCTAAACTTAAATTGTGCGCCAGATGTATGTTCAATTCTGGAGTTGATTCTAGAGCGCCTCTTAGTTGTTTCCTAGAAAGGGCGCTATATTAATCCCCTAATGCATGTTTGCTGGATATGATTCATACTTCATTAAATATTATCATGTTGTTGCAGTTTAACGACTCTCTGTGTTAACAAAGATCATTAGCGTCGCCCACCTCCTTTATCCAGGCTTGGGACTGGCACTGTGTGAGTTCTTGCAGCGAAGGAGTTGAAGCACTATTGCCTGGAAATTATATACAGCAAATAATAATACCATTGAAAAATGTTTAAAAAATCCACTTTCGATTTTCCGCTTACTCTTTTTACACACTACCCACGTCTGGAAAGAAATGACTTGAGGAGAATGGCGGAATAGCACACCTTTATATTTGTTAATTCTGATATTATGTATAATCAAAAAGAGTCATTCGAGTACTCACTGAACTCAGCTTCTTCTGCTTACGTGTTGAATATTATCGTAATGCATCAATCATTTCGATGGAGTATGCACAATTAAAAATATCAGTTCTATTTCTTAGCTTAAATATTATCGTTTCGCGACTACAGGAAAGAGCTGTGAGTGCTGTAATATGCCAAGCAAATTTCTAGCGACGGAAAAAGCCTCTTTTGTCATAAGCAGCTGTCGTCAAATCCTGGATCCATCATTCGGGACGGTGAGAATTGTCCATGAGTTGTATAAGTGAAATGAAACCGAGGGCAATGCATGGTAGCGGTTAAAGAAAACTGAAACCGAAACTAACACTGATCTAAATAGCACGAAATTACAGCTATAACTAAACTTGAAAGCTTAAAACTGAATATGTATCATTTGTCTGAGGTATATTTATCTGGAATGGCAAAAGTCGTTGCGTGAGCAAGAACGATATAAGCTTTTTGACAGAAATAAGAACAGCAAAAAGAAATCGGGCTAGGGAAAATATTTAGAACGATGTGTAAGTTAAGTCTGTAATAACTTATTCAAAGCAAACATATATTGTAATCAAACTAATTCACATCTTCGTATCTTGCAACAACTCAATTTTCCTTGAGGTCATATAATTTTGTCGTTTTGTTGATTTTATTTACTCACAATCTCTGATTGTAGTTCAATTATTATATAATTTCTAAGCATGGCTCTTCAAAAGGCAACAGAGTTCTTCTGGTCATGCGATATCCTACGAAATGTGTCTATAATCATATTAAAGTTCGTATCAGTTCAATAGACTTTTAACGTCAGCGCTACTGAAATAAAAATATCGCTCTCTTAAAACGAAATCTCAACATTTTTGTGATTATTTGTTAGGTGGATGTCAATGATCCTATAAATAAACACTAAGCAGCAACGATTTATATAAAGATCTTGTACACAAGAATGTTCTTCTCACACCTTTAAATCTAAGTTTGTTGTTTCTTTATGTAGACATATTAAAAATTGAGTCCAATATATCTCACACCTTTAAATCTAAGTTTGTTGTTTCTTTATGTAGACATATTAAAAATTGAGTCCAATATATCTCACACCTTTAAATCTAAGTTTGTTGTTTCTTTATGTAGACATATTAAAAACTGAGACCAATATATCTCTCAGTGGTGCCCTTTCTGTGTGGCCGTGCTAGGGTTGGGAGTGTTTCTATGATCACAAAATCGAGGCAGCATCTCAGGACACAATAGACGTCCAGCAAATATAAAATCCACTCCCTGAACACTAAACAGTAAAATGATATCGTTATAAATTTAATACATTACGAGGATTTGTGCATAGCGCCTCTTCAAGGTGACCACTCAGAGGCGCTCCCAACCTGAGCGCGGCCGAAGAAGACAGTCTTAAGATGAGAGAGGACTGGCCGAGAGGGAATTCTAGGAAGGGAGCGGAGAGTCAAATGGAGACCATTCCAAATCGAAGGACCTGTCATTGAGAATGCACGGCTCTGCCTGGTGGTGGTGGTGCGAGCGTGAGGAACACAAAGGAGACCCTGTTCAATCGATCAGAGGGAGAGCATACCCAGAGCATTAAGGGCGGGGCTGCAAAGTTCGATCAGGCAGACAGTAGCGAGGCCTAGCAGGCATCGCCAGACTAGGGCAGCTATTCGATACTCGAATCGCTGCCCAAGGTAAAAGGAGGAAATTAATATACTTTAGACATTTGACGAGAAAAAAGGGAAACTGTCTAGAAAAAAAATTCATGCAAGGCGCTACACCGAGAGCAAGAAAACGAGGAAGACCAAAGACACGATGGAAAAATGTGGAAAAATGTACCGGTAGACCACTGGACAACTTACTAAAGAAGACGAGAGACAGGAAGAGATGGATTAGACTTGTCCATGAAGCGACCAACCCTCGGATCGAGGATGGCTAAGACAAGACAATCTCCTTCCAAATACCATACCACCTCAGCTTTCTCCACCATGTCCGATGAAAAGATAAGTTGTTGATCTAAAATAATTCCTGAGGTTGCGCTGAGATGCGAATTTTAGAAAATTTATTGCCATTATGCATGAAGCTATATATATATATATAATTCAGGTCCAATCCATATAAAGGTGTCTAAAGTGTCCAGTAGCAGTGTTGTTGGGTCAAATATTGAGGTGGCCAAAGCAGCTGATATCAATCTAAATATCACAATTTGGTGCAGTTATTTCGTTAAGGCCCGTGACTACAACGGACATTGCAATTAAGCAATAATCGCGATGTTCTGGTGAAGGTCCTTTAAATTCTATTTTATAGATGATATAACATCCAATTTTAGTATACGTGTTTATGCTGCGGAAAAGCTAAAGAGTGCCACAAAAATGTAAAGGTTACCGTTGAATAATTATTATGACTATTATCGCTGTTGATGATGCTGTTGTTCTTGTTGTTCTTCTTCTTGTCGTCAACATAGTTATTATAATGATAATAATTGCTGTAGTGATTATAATAGCCTCTTCATACCACCTGCTTTGAGCTTGAGTGCTTAGCAAACATCAGATTGTCAATTTCCTGGAAGCGGTTGAATTTTTGTACGCTAATGGTTGACGAACTAAGCCAACAGCGCAAGAAAGCTACTCGGCACTAAGTACACCAATAACAAAATCTAAACCAAATTTTATAAATTTAAATCACGCAATTTAAAGACATTTTCGACTTTATTTCCTGTTACGGTGTGAAGAGTAAACGACCGAAAAAAGATTAGTGGACACCTCTTTTTACTCTCTTTTAGGAATATCTGACTCCGTACAAAAACCAACTTTGTCGACAGTGACACATCTAAAACCCCACTGCTTGCAGTCCAGCAGTGCCAGTCCCATGCCTGGATAAAGAAGGAGGGCAACGCCAATGACATTTGTCATCACACAATGTCGTTAAATCGCAACTGATCAACCAAACAAGTGACACATTGCGAGTACTACCACGTACCACAACTGTGCTAACTTCAACAATGGCTCGCAATAAATAGGCGAGTGGAATCACCTAACAGGCTCTTCCCATCGTGGTTGGCTCGTTGACTCTCCTCGGGGCAGGAGACGCACGGGACCATTGTGAGACCCACGGGGTGAGGACTGGAGCACAGACGTTGATGCATATCCCTGCCTCATACGGGCGACTCCGACAGCGACTCATAGATCTCTAGGCTCTCCTCTGCCGGGCGGGAGAGTTCCGGCTTCAACGTCCTCCGCATCGAGGCTGTCCTTTCCCTTTCCCTGTCCCTCTCCCTGTCCCTCTCCCTGTCCCTGTCCCTCTCCCGTGATCGCTCCGTCTCGTGGTGTCGCCCCCTCTTCCTGCTTCGTTCGTGATCGCTTCTCTGCGTATTCGAGTCCTTCTTCGACTCGTTACTCCTCGAACTGTTCGTTGACTTGTTGCTCGCCTTTCGATCAAGAGCATCGTCATCACCCTGCTGTCCTGAGGGGGTCAAATGGTTCTGCCCCACGGCGTTCGGCCGGGGCAGCGAGCCCCCGGTCTGTAGAGCCCTCAAGGCCCTTGCGTCCGCCTCCTCGGCCGCCCGGCGCAGGGTATCAGTGGCGTAGACGTCGGGAAGCCTTCCCCCTCCGAACGAGGGACTGCTGATCGTGCTAATCTCCTTAGCGTAGAGAGGCGTCTTATTGTTCTGGGGGGTGGTAGCGTCCAGGGGGTCAGCGAAGGGTGACTGGTCGCTGGCGTCGTCTAGGACTCCTTGAGGGTCGTTGATCGCCCAGTCCTGGAGTTTTCCGGAGCCACAGAGAAGGAAGAAAAACATGCTGAAGAGGTAGAAGGACGCTGTCAGTAGGAACATCGTCTGCCAGCCTTCATATTCGTCCTACAAGTAGGTCAAGTGTTAGCCAATCCGTGTTCTGTTTATCAGGTCAGTACCTCGATGAGCCAGTCAGCTGTCTCTTTCATTGGCCATCTGTCTCTTTAATAGGTCATCTGTCGATCAACCAATCAGAACTCTGCTTATTAGCTCATTAATTCGATCAGACATTGGCTCAACATTTGGTTCTCTTCTCGATCGGCCAATCAGTGCTCTGTTAATTTGGTCAGTGAACGAATTAGCAGTTGAGCTCTTTCAGCCAATCAGTGATATATTTATCAGGTCATCCATCAACCAATCACTGAGACGTTCGATAAGTCCATCAAGAAATGTGTCGTTCGGTTAATTAAATATTTATTAGCCTAGCAGTAATCTGTAAATTAAGTTAGAGATTTTGGTTCGTGATAATAAATTAGATTAAAGAAACTATTAGATAACAGTACATGAGACCTAAGAGATAAGACTATCTAGATACCAGGCATCACAGATCGTTTTAAGATATCACTGATAATAGTCTAGATAAGACGAGAGAGTTTGCTGACCTCTGTGACCTCCATGACGATGTTGTGTAGATACGGAACGAGGAAGCTAGCCGTTGACCCGATGGCATTGGCTATTCCCATGAGAATGCCTGCGTAGCGAGGAGCGATGTCGAGATGGTTGACGAGGAATCCGTTGTATTGGAAGCCACAGAAGCTGAGACCAATCGTTATGAAGGAAATCGGCCCCTGCCATTGGCTGCAGTCTATGAAGCCCATGGCAGCCACCATGCTTGCCGGAATGATCGTTCCTAGGCAGGTACATTGGAATTGGTTGGTGGATGGGTGGCAGGGTGAAGGGGATTGGGAAGGGAGGTGGAAAGGGAGGGGGAAAGGAGGACGAAGGAAGAGAGGGAACGAGTGAGAAAGGAAGGAAGAAAGGAGAGATAAATATGTACGTAATTGTTGAGAAGAAATATGAATAGAAGAAATTGACAAGGAGAGAAAGAAAAAAGACCAACAGACAGACAGACAGACCGAGATACAGAGAGAGAGAGAGAGAGAGAGAGAGAGAGAGAGAGAGAGAGAGAGAGAGAGAGAGAGAGAAAGAGAGAGAGAGAGAGACAGAGAGACAGAGAGAGACAGAGACAGAGACAGAGACAGAGACAGAGAGGCAGAGAGAGAGAGACAGAGACAGAGACAGAGACAGAGAGGCAGAGAGAGAGACAGTGATACAGAGAGACAGAAAGACAGAGAGAGAGACAGAGAGAGTGAGACAGAGAGAGATAGACAGGGAGAGATAGACAGAGAGAGAGTCAGAGACATAAAGAGACAAATAGAGACAGATATAGAGAGAGACATAGAGACAGATAGAGAGACAAAAAGTGGTAGAGAGATAGATAAATAGACATATGGATAGAGAGACAAACATAGAGAGACAGAGACAGACAGACAACGAGACAGAGACAAAGATACAGACAGACAAAGCGAAGTATAAAGTAGTAATGAATGTTCTTCTGACCTATGACCTGCATGACCTTCCTACTGACCTATGACCTGCATGACCTTCCTCGTGGTTCCTGTGTTGAGGACTCCGTGGCTCTGTAGACGGTCTGCAGCGCCACCTGAAGCCATCACAACGAACCAGAGACCGAAGTAAGGCAGCAGAGAGAAACCATCGTTCTACAACAGCAAACATTGCAACACTTCTCAGCTCTATGCAGCATAGTACAAAGCACGGTTCGAGACAAGAGGTATCATGAGTAAATTCAAGCTTGACGATAAAACATCGATTTTAAAGCGTAACTTTATTTGAACTGATAGTAGGGCTTATTGTCCATGTGACAACTCCGACGTTGAGTTAACGATGTGCCAGTCCCAAGCTTCGGCCAAAGTGCAGGGTAATGTCAACGGCCGGAGAAGCCACGAAATATGCTTAATAATATTATTACAAAAGGCTCAGTGCTTATACAATAGACACCTTTATATCTGATTATTCTCGCTCTATATAAATTAACCGCACATTACCAAGGAAATTTGCGTCGTCATTCATTAAGAATTACATTGGTCCATAAGTAAGCTTCAAAGAAATGCCAGTCCCAATATTGGACCAAAGAGAAGGGCGATATCAACGGCAGCAGCTGCCACGAGATGGCGTTGAACACTTGAAAGCCGAACATTACGATAGGCAGTCAGACATTAGACACCTTTAAATAGGTTACTCTATAAGTACATAAAACGCTCATCGTCTTATAACAATCGCTCATGCAAGTATCGTTGTAACTTCCCGTGCAAACAATTTTAAACATTGCTCCTTAAAAAACGGACGTCCGTGGTATTTGAGAACGTAAAATTGCCTTGAAATATTTGAATCTCAAAATGATCAACATTCACTGACAGTCTACTTGCATTAAATTATGACATTGCTCAAAAATGCCGCAATATGTTTTCAGGCAAATGGTCAAAGTCAGCGATCCGCAAGATGTCGCTAATATTTTTCTATCGAACTATAATAGAGTCTAATTAGACACCTCTTAATCGGATACACCGCAAAGTATTTAAAGATAGGCAGCTCGCCATCGATAATAAGCATTGCTTACTTAGTGCAAATAACATATAAATTACACACATAATAACACATATGTAATATAACACACACACACACACACACACACACACACACACACACACAATTACAAAAACAAAACTATACGCACATTAATAACACACACATAATTAAGCACAAAAAATTACACACTTATAATTACACCCACAAAATTGCGAACAAATAGCAACACAAAAAATCATACACATAAAAACACACATGTAATTGCGCACATAAGTACACACACAAAATTACTACCACAGATAATAACACACAATTATAAGCACATAAGTAAAACACACACGTAATAAATTACACAATCGCACATAAGTAAAACACACACGTAATAAATTACACAATCGCACATAAGTAAAACACACACGTAATAAATTACACAATCGCACATAAGTAATTACGACGCAATCGATCATCAGAAGAAAGCAATTGACCGCAAAACAAAAGAAGAAGATTTGATTGGTTATGAAAATGGATCCAATCGAAAACAAGAAAAGAGATAATGCGAGAAAGCGAGAAACGAGAAAACTAATTTCGTTTTTTGTTCAGATGAGTTACTGCAAAGTTTTTACATACACTACATCTTTGAACCTAGATTGACAGGATCCAACCGCCAACATGTGTCAACGCATTATTAGAAAAGATACGGTAGTCTAGCATGACATTTCAATGCATAATCCATCCATTGTCCTCCCCAAAAAACTCCCAATCCCAAATCATCGATTTATAACACCAATTCAGCCACTGTCCACCCAAATACATTCAATTATAATTCTAATTTGTAAAAATTCTGTAGTGATCATTCCGATTCCAAACTAATCCATCCAATTCGCACCTCCAATTACTCTGACAAGATGCAACTTCGCCACTGTTCGCCCTCTGACAGTGCCAGTCCCAAGCCTGGTTAAAGGAGGAGGGCGACTCTGATGACCTTTCTAAAAAGTATGAATGTTCAAAAGCGAATTTCTATTTCAACATGACCATTTTCAGCACAAAATTTACCTTAAATTCCAATGTAAAGACATTTCTTCTCTCGAAATGCATAATTTTCCGACATTACATATGATAGCAACCGCCATTTGCATTTACATCACCTGAAAGCTGCATTAATTTTAATAGTTTATTCAAATAAAGCCGTTTGTAATATTGCAGCGACAATACTCGGACAGAGACCACTTACGGTTGGGAGAATTTCAGAACCTAAACAATTTGTGTTCGAAATTGAATCCCAGGCCAAGCTGGGCTGTAGGACTTGTAGGCCTAATGCTCTGTTGATCGCCTCAATCTTTTTGTTCCGAGGCCTAAGACTGCCATTGCCCAATACCTGGCTTTGCTGTTGTTGATCCATATACGTGGAATGACCTTCCTCCATCATTAAGGGTTAAACTAATGACTGGATTCTCTCCATCGGCTTCTCGCTCTTCAAAGACGCTCCTGTTCCCCGGAGTTTCTGTGCTGAGAGCGCCTGTGGTTAGTTATTCTGCGAGAGGCGCTATGCAAAATCTAAAGAAACGATACGATGATAAAAAAAACTCACCCATTTCATCTCCAAGTGTAGAACGGTTTTCATGAACTCCGGGAAGAGCTTCTCGATCGTATAGACGCCCCACTCGTAGGTAAAGTTACAGAGCACAATGGCCGCAAACGGAAATGACGTCAGAACCCTCGACCACGGAATGAGCAGTCTACTCTGAAAAGGTCAGAAATAACAAGAACTGTCTGATTCGGGAACCGATTGCGACCGATTAAGTCTGCAGGAACAACGATATTGAATATCAGAGGCAACGGCTTTGAGGCGAGAAAATATTTTCTCGGTTCAATCGCCTAAAGACACAGAACGCTGAAAAGACAGACAAAATAGTATTATGTCGAAATTGAATTATTATGATAATACTTTACAGTAAGAAATAAGGCAATTTACAATAATAATACAATTGAATAGATAACAATAAGATATTATACAACTAGAATTAACACAATTAGATATAATAGGACTACAATTGGATCCATTACAATAAGATAAAATAAAATTAGATGTATCCTAATAGAAAAAGATGCAATTCAATTGGATAGATTACAACTACAATCCAAGAACAATGTAATGCATTACGATTAGAAAGAAGACAGACAGGAAAACAGATTGAGACAGTATAGAGGCAGAAAGAGATACATATCTATAAAGAGACAGAGAAAGACAGACAGAGACAGATAGAGACAGGGCCATTAGTATGTGATTGAGAATCGAAGGAGGAGACCTTGTGGTTGAGTGTTGTCGCTGCTTCACTCATCAGCGTCTCTTCGATGTACTGCCTTTCCTCTTCACTGATCCTTCCATGATCAGAAGGAGACTCACTGGCAAAGACCATCCACAACACGAACCACAACACTCCCAACGCACCTAAGACACGACACATAATAATATACAATTATGCATGCATACAACACATACATATACAAAGATACATCAATCAGTGGGAACTTGATATAGCGCCCCTTCCAGATATCTACTCAGAGGCGCTCCCGGTTTGACTGCAGCTGGTCAATATAAATTTCAATGAAGAGTAAAATGCAGACGAGGACTTTCTAGACAAGAGCAGTGGCTCTTGGGGAGCCCATTCCAGATGGTTGGGCCCACAACTGAAATGGCCCAATGTTGCAATGTATTTGTACGAGCGAAAGGAACAGCCAGGTCCCCATATGGGCGGCCGAACGGAGTTAGTGTCGGTCACTAGTGGCCTCCATGGGCCGATGCGACATGCATACACGCTTGCATATGCACTGTATGTCTGCTAGCTACTAGATGTCTGCGCGTAAAGTAATTTGGCTATCCGACCCGTACCCGTGACACAGAAACGTTACTTGTAACCGTACCTTATCCGTGCTCAAAATTGCTACCCTACCCGACCCGTGCCCGCGACGACATTGGAGTGCCTTCTCATAGTCTTATCGTGTACCTGGCAAATAGGATTACAACTTACTAAACATAAGTCGTTGTAGTAGCAGCAGGAACGACTGCAGCAGTGGCAGGAGCAGTGATGGAAGAGGTGAAGCAGTAGGAGAAAGAAAAGGAGACAAAAGGAGAGGAGGCAAGGAGGAGGAGAGGAGAGTGACGACTGGCATCAGAAAAGACAAGAGCAGAAGGAGGAGATGGAGGACGGAAAAGAGGAAGACGGAAGTCAAGGGGAATAAGAGGAGGAAGAGGAAGAGGAGGAGGAAGAGGAGGAGGAAGAGGAGGAGGAAGAGGAGGAGGAAGAGGAGGAGAAAGAGGAGGAGGAAGAGGAGGAAGAAGAGGAGGAGGAAGAGGAGGAGGAAGAGGAGGAGAAAGAGGAGGAGGAAGAGGAGGAGGAAGAGGAGGAAGAAGAGGAGGAGGAAGAGGAGGAGGAAGAGGAGGAGGAAGAGGAGGAGAAAGAGGAGGAGAAAGAGGAGGAGAAAGAGGAGGAGAAAGAGGAGGAGGAAGAGGAGGAAGAAGAGGAGGAGGAAGAGGAGGAGGAAGAGGAGGAAAAAGAGGAGGAAGAAGAGGAGGAGAGAATGAAATGGATGAGGAGAAGAGAGAGAGAAGGGGTAGTATACGAAGGCAAGAGCAGAAGAAGAAGTAGGAGGAGGAAAAGTACGGAAGGAAAAACAGTAGGATGAAGAGAAAGAGAAAACCCTTAACAGCGATCACTCTACCAGTACACAATGCACCCGAACATACGTAAACCGCAGCTCAATCTTGCTTTCTATTTCCAATGTATATCATTACATTGTCTGTCTGTCTGTCTGTCTGTCTGTCTGTCTGTCTGTCTGTCTGTCTGTCTTTTACCTTGACTGCGTTTATGCTCATCTGTCATTTATACGAGAGAACACCACGCATGCGTAAACATATATCAATCAATCAATCAATCAATCAATGTCACTTTCATTTTCAAACATCAATCATCCATGAGGTTAATTATCACACGATAGCAAGTACCATAAATGTACAGGAAAATCATAGCAACATAAATAGATGCTGAAGAACCAGAGGGAACATTTCACGCCAGCACTGGCGACCTTATGCATGGAAAGGGTAGATGACAACTGGTTAGAGCAACACTAGCTTGATGAATATTCATGTAGTTCGATAACAATGACATAATATTATGTAAAGTTAAAGGTTTGGAGACAAAAGACGAACAGAAGCAAGAATAAAGGTGAGAGAGAATAAGAGATGAAAAAAGAGAAGAGGGTTAGAGTTGAGAGAAGAGATGAGAGGAAAGCCGTTCAGGAAATTACGCAACCAAGGAATGAGTAACTGGATGGAAGGTGTCAATGGAAGCTGTCAAAAGAGGGTGTCAAAAAAGTCTACATCTCAATGTAGAGCCGAGAAGTAGCTAATGAGATTTTGTTTTCACACAGTGTCGTAACGGAATTTGCATTGACACCATCGCTTGACACTATAAAATTGACACCCTCTACTGGCACCCTCATTTGAAATCTTTTTTGACACCCTCCTTTGACACCCTCTCTTGGCACCTTCTCTTGGCACATTCTTTTGATACCCTCTATTGAAACCCTTTTTTACACCTTACATTGACACCCTCTTCTGACGCCCTCTTTTGACGCCCTCTTTTGACACCCTCCTTTGACACCCTCTCTTGACACTCTGTCTTGACACCCTCTTTTGACGCCCTCTTTTGACACCCGCTTTGACGTCCTCCATTGACACCGTCCGTTCACACCATCCATTTTATTCTTAATTCTGCTGTCTTTAGACAATGCCAGGAGTCAGATATACGACCAATTTAAAAATTCTTTGTATAAAATTAAATGTCCAGAAGATTTTTATGAGAAAATATACATTGGTATCATAGGCGATGACGTCATTTTGTTACTATGATGTCAAAATAAAGATGTCACACATCCGCTACAACAGTCATTAATAATATATAATATATATATATATATATATTGAAACAGACAAATGTGCGTATGCAGGTACCCAAAATTCACTGGAGCAAAGCAAATGGTGGAAAGGAGATTGTAAATGTAAAGAAGAAATAATAATGACCCAGGCATTGTTACGTGAGGAATACCACAATCTATAATCAATTATCTAGAGTAGCTACTCCCATTCCGGTGGCCCGCTGGCCAAAAGTGGCCCGCCACGCCTAAAAAAGTGGCCCTCGACCATGTGATATAAAATATACGTTAAAAAATGAATATTTGTCAGAATAATTATTTTCTATTATAAATTATCATATTTCGCTGACGTTAATTGCCATTCTAAAACGATTAAACAGGAATTTATCCATACATGTGTAATTTGATTCTATTCTAAAATAAAACTCTGCTAAAATTAAACATAATATTTTTAAACCCTGTGGTCCATCACGTCCTCCAACTGAATAAAAGTGGCCTTAAGTCGAAAACAGTTCGGAACCACTGGTTTAGAGTTAACTTCTTCAAAGTGGATAATTGAGTGCGTCCTTAGTTAAGGTAGTAAGATAACCACAAATTTAGCAGAAACCCTTATACCCCGATAGTCCAATTCATGAAATATGATGACATTATAATATACTGTCTCGAGCGCTGTAAATAGATAGGTCGAAGAATACACCAAGTGAATTGTCACTGCGGCCAATAACCTCGGAAATATTAGGCCTAGGCTTCAAGTATAATGTCAAGTAAGGTCATGTTGGAGGATAGGAGGTGGTATATGTAAAAGATAAGCACCTGTTACCTAACCATTAGGTTTCCCATTAGGTTTCCCATTGGGTTTCCCATTAGGTTTCCCATTGGGTTTCCCATTAGGTTTCCCATTAGGTTTCTCATTAGGTTTCCCAACAACAACAAAAAGCGATGAACAAAAACTGAGGGCAGCGTCTACATAGCGTGCTATTCTGTTTGACATAATTATTTGTGACCCAAAAAATGAAAAGAAATCGGATGTCGGGAAATTGCATTGCTAAGAAGACAGGAAAATGGGATCAAAAGTAATTTCATTGCTTAATGGAAATAGGCAAAAAGTTTCTTATAAACATTTGTGGCTTACAACACACGTCTGATGACGTTCATTGATTTAATGTGCATTGCCAGGGTTCAATGAACTCTATAACAAATTATTAATTATTCATTAATAATATCTGACACGGAACTAATAACAAATCCATTTCAGATAAATTCATCAGATGGTCAGATGATGTTGGTGTAGGTGTATTTTTATACTGTGGGTCCTCTCAACTCTTTTCTTTAAATTCTGAGCATGTTTGCTAAGTTTTGCAATGGTTGCCGTTCATATCATTCATGCGAGTTGATGAACACCCCGCGTATTTTTTTCGATTTGGCAATTTCCAAAGACTGGACACGTAGCCGTTTATTGCTTTGTCAAAAATAAGGGTGAAACCAAAATTTGGGGTCGTTTAAAAATAAAAGTGTGTTCCATAAAAACATATATTACATTCATACTCGAGTTTCGACCCATGACGCCTCATTGTCCTAATGGTAACATTTTAACAAAATTTTAAATTTCGAGACAAAAAGGTAAAACGTAGATTGGTCTATGATCATTATTAGCATATTTTCTCCCCAGATTTAAAAATTTGATGCAGATGTTAATAGTATTAGATAAAGGAAAAGTTATTGCAGTAATTTATTAGGTTTTTAATAGACTAACCGCATCAAAGATCTCCACTTCTGAGGGTCGAATTATCCGAATGAGCACATTGGATGGTGAGGCGCTATTTGGTCTGCATTCATATAATATTTTTACCTAATTTCGTTTAGCACAACAGCGAAGCTTGAACAATATATCACAAAACATATGCATAATGCCTAAACTGTACATGATTATGCATAATTATATTGCATAAGTCAGTTAATGTCGACGCAAGTATGTGTGTATACGTATGTATGCTGGAATGACTTCCAATCTTCAGCAGTTTCATCATTTGATATTTTAATAAAATACTGCTTGGCAATTGGCTGTCCCTGTTTAGAGGGGTCTTGTTGTCTTCCCTTTGTAGCCAGTATTAGGTTAATCCCACAAAAACCATGTTGATGCATTACGATTGCTCATAATTAATTAGAACATAAACACCACACATTTGTTAATTTTATTTGGTATCAACGTGGGTCTGAAAGCGTTTAAGTGTGCCAGCGTGAATGACATTTTTATATGAATGCATGTTTATAAAATTCATTTATTTATTATCGAAATTTGATACCGCCCTTCCTCCAACATTCTTCCAACATACGTATGTCTTTATGTGTGTGTATTTATGCCTGATTGTCTCTATGTATAAATGCATGTCAAACTCTTCGTATGTGCCGACAGAGAAATTTTATGTAATGTAATAATGCATTTATATAGCGCTCCTTCAAGTTATCTACTCAGAGGCGTTAGTTAGCTATATGTAAGCACTGCACAGTAAGCTGGAAAGGGTCGCCAGTGGTGGGCCCACGCACAAGCGTGGAGCTAACCAACGAATTCCCGTCGCCAGCTGATGACAGATGGCATGGAAAAGACGGTTAGGTATTACAAGTTTATATCGATACAAGCGATAAAACTTATGCTAGGAGTAGTAGTAGCAGTTTAAGGACACTGTGTGATAATAATGACCATTTGCGTCGCCCTCCTCCTTTGTCCAGGCTTGTTACTGGCACTGGCAGAGAACTACCAACGGTGGCGTTTAATGCTGGATGGATGGATCCATTGTTTAACGACGGCTTATGACAACAGAAGCCGTTACCGTCGACAGAAATTTGCTTGGCAAAATACAGCACTTGCAGCTTAAATTAATGTTTAATCCTGGTGGTTGTTGCAGTTTAACGACACTGTGTGGTAAAAAAGACCATTAGCGTCGCCCTCCTCCTTTAGCCAGGCTTGGGGCTGGCACTGGCCTAGCACTGCCAGTTGTAAGATTTTATCTATTGCCTCTCTAATTTATTTACATGTATAGAACGATTCATCCATTTAAAGAGGTGTGTAAGGACATTTATGCGTGTATATAATGCGCTTATGAATCTGTGGCACAGGGTATAGATATATATCTATGGTCTCTGTATGTAATATATTTTCTTAGCCCTAGGACACGACCATTTTATTTGTAGGTGAGGATCTTCAATTTAGGTTGTCACAATAAATTGCAACTGTCTTGTCCAGTGCAATTTTATACAGGGCTTACTATCAAATTTGAAGGTGTCTATTCTCTTATATACCTCATAAATAACAATGAATCGCACTATGCCGTTTAAATATATAAATATGTATTATGTGGATATAACTATATAATTATCTGGGTTTAGCGCATTGTATTAATCTTATTATGTTCGCTGTATCTGATGACGTTTGGTGTTGGTGGGGGTAGAGGTGGGTCTGTTGTCTTACAGATGTTTCTAATTTCTTAATACAGGTGAGATTGTCGGCTTTAGCCACGTGATCAGGAGAGACGCTGACGGATGTTCAACGATGGGCTTTGACCTCGACAGTGACCTTTACGAACCTCACCTTCACTAAGCCAACTACAGCATCTTGGCTACACACCGACAGCTGAGCAAACTTATGTAATGTAATGTTTTTATGCAATAATATATAGTGTAGCGCGGGGTAGTGCAGTCACATGAAATGCAATGTCGTGCAATGTACAGATATATCATGTAATTGACGCAGTGTATTGTCTTGTACTGTAACGTAATGTGCTGTGCTTTAATGTGATTTGATTAAATGTAATGTGGTGCAATGCAATGTAATGTTATGGCGTCATAATAATAACTTAAGGTTAATTGCCTTCGGTTAAGGTGTTGCTCAATGGTCTGATACAATATATTGACTTTTGCGACCTCGTTGCGTTAATGTCAACGTCATGGTTGTCACCTTTGTCAACTATTGTCATTCAGATGTTGTACTAAATCGAAACAGAAGCGCCACCCCTTACACACCTCCTTTAAGTGTTAAATATTGTCTATAAGACAAGAGAGAAGAGGAACATCGCTACTGTATGAAAAAAACTGCAGTTCAACCTGTGATCCATCCATCTAGTCATCCATAATTCGTTGCACGAAATAAGTCACTGCTTGCAGTCTAGCAGTTCCAGTCCCAAGTCTGGATAAAAGAGGAGGGCGACGCCGTCTTTGCTATCGCACAGTGTCGTTAAACTACACACCTCTTTTAAAGGCCAAACATCTTCTCTTAACGAAAACAAGTAGTAAACATCTTACACACCTCTTATACTAGAGCATTCACCCAATAAGTTTAAGAGTACCTACCATATGATCATAAAATTCCTCTCGCGATCGTGACGATATAGATACAAACAAATATATAAATTTCAGTTCAAATAATCAACCAATGACCGGCAGTCACTAATTGTTAGTCACTGATTATCATCCACTAATTGTCAGTCACTAATTATCAGTCACTAACTATAAGCCACTAATTATCAGACACTAATTATCAGCCAATAATGATTCAACCACTGTGTTATCACATCAAATAACTATAGGTACCTACTAGCAACTGGAAGCATGATAAATTGCCAATTTATTTAGATAAATCAATTTGGCAATTAAAAGTACAATCTAACAGAATAATAATCAATTGTGCAGGAGACCCAATTAATGTCGGAAGGTTCCTGCAAGTTAGGACCATCCAAAGGATTATGCATGGAGAAGGTGAGCTTAGAAGCCAAAAGGAGAGTAGAGTGGGTGTTTACGAAGAGCATAAATCGCTTACAAGAGGCACTTTCAATAGCCCTGCCTGACGTCATTATGACTCAGAGAAAATTCGGTTAAAGGAAGGAATTGGGAGGGATTAAGAGAGGCGAGTATGGACGGGAGAGGTAAAGGTAAGGAATAGGGAGAGGAAGAAGAGGAGGGGAGGGAAAGGTTGAGGATGATAGAGGAAGGGAAGGAAAAGGAGAATTAAGAGATGGGAAGAGGGAAAAGGACAAGGTGGAAGAGAAGAAGAACAAAAAAGAGAAGTATAAGGAGGAAGAGAAGGAGGAAGAGGAGAAGGAGGAAGTAGCGCACACGCTTAAAGATATACGTGATAGACAATCTATAAAAAATAAATTCATCGACATGCTTATGGACACACGTATATTTTCTATATATATATACATAATATATGTATATATATATGAATATATATATTCAAGTGGGGACGAAATATATATATATATATTACATATTGTATATTATATCTATATATATATAATATTATATATATATATATGCGTGTGTGTGTGTGTGTGCGTGTGTGTGTGTGTGTGTGTGTGTGTGTGTGTGTGTGTGTGTGTGTGTGTGTGTGTGTGTGTGTGTGTGTGTGTGTGTGTGTGTGTGTGTGTGTGTGTGTGTGTGTGTGTGTGTGTGTGTGTGTGTGTGTGTGTGTGTGTGTGTGTGTGTGTGTGTGTGTGTGTGTGTGTGTGTGTGTGTGTGTGTGTGTGTGTGTGTGTGTGTGTGTGTGTGTGTGTGTGTGTGTGTGTGTGTGTGTGTGTGTGTGTGTGTGTGTGTGTGTGTGTGTGTGTGTGTGTGTGTGTGTGTGTGTGTGTGTGTGTGTGTGTGTGTGTGTGTGTGTGTGTGTGTGTGTGTGTGTGTGTGTGTGTGTGTGTGTGTGTGTGTGTGTGTGTGTGTGTGTGTGTGTGTGTGTGTGTGTGTGTGTGTGTGTGTGTGTGTGTGTGTGTGTGTGTGTGTGTGTGTGTGTGTGTGTGTGTGTGTGTGTGTGTGTGTGTAACTGTGCATATATATCTTCTTCAATTTTAAACGAATATACACACCTTAATATCCTTATAGGTATAAGTATATTATGAATACATTTCTATAACATGTGAATAATTATATATATATATACATGTACATATACATGTACATGTATATATATATGTATGTATTTATGTGAGTGATTGAGTGTATATATTTAGGTTCGTCTGATATACGCAATGACGTCAGACCACACGATTGCCGGTCAGAGTCAAGAAAACTGCCTCGGGTTGTATTATGCGGACAGACAGACAGACAGAGACTGACAGACAGACTGACAGAGAGACTGACAGAGAGACTGACAGAGAGACTGACAGAGAGACTGACAGACAGACTGACAGACAGACTGACAGAGAGACTGACAGAGAGACTGACAGAGAGACTGACAGGCAGACAGAGGAACAGACAGACAAACAGAGGAACAAAACGACAGACTGATAGACAAATTGATAGACTTACAGATAGACAGACAGTGGACAGACAGAGAGTCAAACAAATAGAAAGACAGGCAGATAGACAGAGGGGCTGAAAGACAAACATAAGAAAGACAGGCACATAAGCATGCAGACATACCAGGTGAAAGATAGAAAGATAGAAGCAGATGCACGCAGACAGAGGCATGGATAGATCAACAGGGAAGGGGACGAACAAATGAACCTAATAAAACACATGACAATGATTCGAGACAATGTCTTCCTCATTAAATTTATTCAATTCAAAAGTAAACGCTGCATCCGGGAAAGCATATTTTTTGCATCCCCGAAGCAGCCTTGAGTATCAAATTATTGCGATTTTTTGCATCCTTGGTCGATTTGCACGCGTGAGCAGTCTTCACCCTTGCCGTCTCTTATTCCCACCGACGATGCATTTCATTGACTGTGTGCCTCAATACAGCTCAGTTGACTATCGACAGAAACTATCTCAAAACTAATTTCCGACTCAGTTTCCAGTATTTAATGATTCATTCATTCGTTCGTTCATTCATTCATTCATACATTCAAGGTTACATATCAGAGCCTTCCCGACTCCGGCCCAGCTGAAAAGAACTGTTTTGTGGCGATTATAAGGTGGCAAGCGAAACGCCAACAGGAATAACTCCTCCACTGCAAGAACTCAGGTAGTGCCAGTACCAAGCCCGGATAAAGGAGGAGGGCGACGCTAATGGTATTCGTTATCACACAACGTCGTTAAACTGCAACTAACTACCTATCTGCCAACGGGAGTCTGTTCCAGAGCGAGGTGCCAACCACTGAGAAGGTACGAATCTGTTTAGTATAATGGCTTTATAATATGTTAAAACGGTTAATTTGTCTTGACTGCATATGCCTTGATAGATTTATGAAGATAACGCTGTCGCTTGCTACTCACCGAATATGTAGAAGATGGATGGCCAGCCGCCGTCGAATCCTTTCCCATCGAAGCCATACTTACAGAGAAGACCAGCCACAGGGTAGATGAAGACACTGCCCGTCAACGACCCTATGTACAGAAACCAGTGACAGGTCACCGACTATAGGCAGACAAGGGAAGGTTGGGCAAATAAAACCTATAATATAATTTCTACATGTAGCTGGAGTTGACTTTATTGGGGTAGTCTGTGAAAATAATTTGGGGTAGTCTGTGAATATAATTTCTGTGCATAATACCATGAGCGGATGCTTTTTCTGGACTTCAATTTACAAACAGGATGTCAGATGTGTCACTTTTAAGGAATTCGCTTGAACAGACTCGCGTACCATAAATTGCCGTTTAAGCGAAAATGTGATATTACAATATGATTGTAATAAAGCGAATAAAAGGTGTCCTATGATTGAATTAAGACCTTGGGGTCAAAACAATTAATGCGAAAAAGAAGTTATTTATAGAAATGTAAAGAGACGAATTGGAGGTGTCATAGCTGCAGCGATAATGATTTGCCTATAGAATTAAAAAGAAACGAATTAAAGGTGTCTAATTAATATTTAAAAGTAGCAATAAAACAGTAAGTTCAACTACTCCTCCTTCTTACAGGATTGGGACTGGCACTGTCAAAGAGCCAACAGCGATTGAAATTTAATGCAAAGGTCATCAGCGTCGCCCTCGCAATAGATATTATACGCTTAGGACTGGCACTGACTGAATTCATGCTCACGGCAGTACTGATTGCAATAAATTAAAGTAATCTTAATATATATGTATATGCAACGTCCTCACCACTGAAAGGTGTCTAAAAATAATACGAACTCGTATAAGGATAACTTACCGAGTATTAATGGAACTTTATTAAACCCAGCTGACTTAAACAGCATTAAACAGACAACGCCAACAGAAATCGTTGCTTGAAACAACGGAATATAGAGTGTACACATACATAGGCCAATAAATGCATACATTCATGAATATGCATATAACAGGTATACACGCATACACCCGTGCATACATGGACATATGCACACAAATTTTATTATATTATGCCTACCCCATATAGACATATATGTACACATTCATACATATAATTTTTATGCACTCACGTATATATAATCATACACTCATGCATGTATACATGCATGCATACATACATACATACATGCATACATATATACATACTTATGAATGTACATATGGATGTATTGCCTTTGAAGACAGCTGCTCATTGGGCTCTGTTGCCCTTGGCTTCCTAAGCCCGATTTAGCGCTCGTTACGCCTGGTGCTGCCTTGATAAGACCATTGGTTAAGCTAGACCTCATAATCCCTATTCGGCCTCGACTATGACTTCCGATCATCCAGGTGGATGTGGGACCGCCCTCGGCAGCAAACGAGCGGCCAAGTGGTCCAGGGTGAGACAGGTGCGGGCGGATGCCCTGGTTCTTAAAGACTGGGGGAGTTGGAATTTAAAGTGTGTGACGAAGAAATCCACGAAAAACGCTTAATAGATTTATATACACGGTCCAATAGAAAAAAAGAGCCTGTAGAATTGCTATAATAATTAATTCGAGCAATAGTTTGTACATTTTCGTCAAATGGAAGTACTTCAGTATAAAAATCGTCATTTAGTAGCCACAATGTGTGTTCAAAATGTTCTTCTGTAATGCTGATTCTGTCCTCGCCACTAAAAGTCATGCTGTGAGCAAAATGACTTCTCTAAAATGACGTCACTGCGACGTCGATTGTTAACTGGTGCATCGCATAATTATAATTATAATTAGGGCTTATAGCTGGGAGTAAAATACTTTTAATCTCAATAAAATGTTTTTATATTTGATGTGCGTTTGTTGAGTCATTGTGTGGGTTTCAAGTTTTGGTATTCTGCACTATTCGACTGCGCAAAAATGCGGAATATATTGGACGCGTAAAAATTTATTTAAAGGTGTGTAAAGTGGGCTTTTGTAAAATGTATTTGCATAGCGTTGAAGTACTGTAGCAGTGGATTAGTTGGGCTTAAGAGAGACGGAAATACGGGTAAGAAATGGATCGTGTCGAGTATACAAAGGTTATATTTGAAATAGAGAGAAAGAAAAACGAAAAGTGGAATTGCCTCTTGAATGATGATAACTAAATTGATCACCTGATCTGAGAGTTGCAGTTTAACAACACTGTGTGAGAACAGAGTTCATTTGCGTCGCCCTCCTTCTTTTTCCAGGCTTAGGACTAGCCCTGCTGGACCGCAAGCTGTGGCGTAGTTCCCTATCACATCGACCAAGATATACGAACTCCATCTAGATTTGGTGTTTGCTTCAGTCAAATGTTGGGTAACAAACACGCATCGAGCTTCGGAGGAAAAAATCGTGGGGTCGTTTAAACTATTTTATTTAATATTTGATTTGATTCTTTTAAATTAAACCAAACAAATGAAACGACAATTGTATACTAGAAGCAGTCAGTCACTCTCCAGGCAACAAGACATTTGCATGGACATCCACATCTGTTTCATTTACGTATATAAGCCAGTTTAGGCGATTAAAATTTACGTGGGTCACAAAGAAGTATAAAAATAATCGAACTGCATATTAAGGAAGCCTTAATGCAAAAAATAGTACAAAAGTCTGTGAATATATCAGGTGCAAGGTAACCGATTTAAAGGTGTCCAAACTGATCTCAAACGTATTTAATATATATGGCCTTGAATTATTGCGTATTGTATTGTAATTACAGATTTCTATACGCTGTACATCTAGATTAAACTGATGCTGGCTTGAGCCGTGATAAATCAGGGAGTGGATGGAATTCCAGATCGTAGGCCAATGCATTTGATTATAGCAAGTGTAATATTGGTACGTATATAGAGAGGTAGTCTTAGTAGATCTAAAAACACAGTATTAGTTTTGGTAGTTTCAGCTTAACGACACTGTAAAACCACAAATCATAAGCGGTGCCCTCCTCTCCTCTCTCACTCAATATTTGGACTGGCACTTTTAGGGTAAGAACTCTAATTGCAACCATGACCACAATTTGGCCATAAAATGTGTTTCAGTTCATCCTATAAAAGCGTCTTCAGTCGATTTAATTCTTTATTGTATCAATTGTCATTATCCTGAGTAGCAGGAATCTGCCCAATCTCAATTTAGGATTGCACCACTTAACGGCGTTGTGGGATGGATCCAGGGTTTAACGACAGCTTGTGACAACAGAGGCCGTTGCAGTCGACAAAAATTTGCTGGGCATATTGCAGCACTTGGCACTTTAACGGCGTTGTGTGAAATGCCCGTACTAATTAAATCAATGTTGACTCAGTTTTGAAGGTGTCTAGTAGTAGCAGCTTCAGTTAAAACGACATTTCGTGATAACAGTGATTATTAGCGTCGACCTCCTCATTTGCACATACTTTGGGTTGGCACCGCCAAAGCGGAAGCAGTGGAGCAGTTTGAATGTGTCTAAGCATGAAAAAAACTTAAATAAGAAACCAACCAATCAATGGAGCAGCGACGTTGCACATTGTAACCTACCCTTAGTGCTATACAGAGACCGATGTGATAAATGATGATGATGCTCACAGAGATTTAACGACATCATATGACAACAATGGCCGTTGACGTCTTTTTAATATTTAAGTAATTTAATTTATATTGGCCAATCGGCTCTTCAGATTGTTTTTTGTATATTGTTTTTTTCCTCTTCAGTTTTCCGTCCTTTTTTCTTTTCTTTTTTCGTCTTTCTTTATTTTTCTCTTTTCCTTTTTGTATATTTTTTGGTATTTTTTGATAAGTTATGTGCGCTACAGTTATAATAGCATCAGTCAACAACGTTTCAAAGGTGTCTAAGAACGAGTGCTTGTATTGTCTCCTAATGCTTATATTTGAGACCGTAAAAAAATGTCTAGCAGACAGATACGGCGTGAACAGACAGAGACAGAGCCATAGATACAAGCAGACAGACAGATGGATATACAATCACACCGATAAGACAGCATGCAGACTGCGTGGCGAACAGACATACATTCACTGACTGGCACACATACATCGAGGCAGATAGATTAGCCAACAAGAACCAAAGATGCAAATATATCAAAACATGGTCATACTTATAAAAAAAACAGAAAGACAAATTCGGGTGTCCAAAAGCACTTCTTCATCCCACACAGACACACAGACTGCCAAAAGCAGACAGGCAAAAGGACAGGCAGAACATAGACAGAGACATATATATAGGGAGACAGACAGACAGACAGACAGCGTACCTGCGTAGGTGATGCTGGCGAGAAGAGATCGTTCGAGAGGGGGCGCCCATTTACCCCAGAGAGTGTGCATGGCTGGAAAGGCACCTCCCTAAAGCACAAGTTAAAGGCCTACATTTTCATAACAACAACATTAAAATCATCGAACATAAAAATACTAGACGGATACAAACAGTATTGATGACGCAGGCGGAGGATGCATGAAAAATTGTAATTGTGCAATACTCTAGAATTTGATATCAGACTTTACTATTTCAATTATTTACCTTCTAAAATTTATAGTTAAGTGCATCGATTGTAATTATTGTGACGTAAAAATACTATTCTTATTGGTTCGTAATTTTAGAGTTGTTTCTTTCGACAAATATAGGCTACAGATGCTTTCCGGCACAATATTTTTCTAGACAAAAGCACTGTCTTGCATTGTCAGCTCTAACCAAATTGGCAGACTGTCTGTCTGTCTGTTTGTCTGACTGTCTGTCTGCCTGGCTGACCGCCTGTCTACCTGCCTGCATTCCTTCCTTCCTTCCATTCTTCCTTCCTTCCTTCTTTTTTCCTTCCTTCCTTCCTTCCTTCCTTCCTGCCGGCCTGCCGGCCTGCCCGTCTGCCTGGGTTCAAAATCCTTCCCACCTACCCACCCTACCTCATCCACTTACCGATCCGACCCCTCCGAGAAACCGGAGTATGACCAGAAGATAGAAGTGTGTTCGAGAGGCGATTGGTATGAGCGCGGTGCTGAGGGACCCTGCCAATAGGAAGCCCCCGAAGACTCGCTTGCCACCGAAGCGCTGGGCCAGCCATCCGGCTGGGACATGGGCGACGATGAAGCCCCAGTAGAACGTATCGAAGACGATACTTTGGCGACTGGGAGACCAGACGAACTCCCCGTTTTTCTGCGATAAAAACCATTAGAATCATTACTGTTATTGCCATTGTAACCACTGCTACCATTGTCATTGTTATTGTTATTGTTATTGCTACCGTAATTGTTGTTGTCACTGGTATTATTATTACTGCCGTAATTGTCATTATCACTGCTAATATTACTGATACTGACAACGCTCCTGCTCGCACTCTGACTGTGCCAGTCCCAAGCCTGTAATAGCTCAAACAACACTATACTCGATCCAACTCACCCAGATCTCAGAGAACTCCGAAGTATTGAGCAGGAAGAACTCCGGAACCCCGACACACACTTTCCCGTTACCGCTCTCCCACGCCCACCCGTCACCGCGCACCGCACCCACACCTACAGACACACCACCGGTTCCGGACCCAGTATCGTTCCCTGAGGTCCCGGAGTACTCCTCGGCGCTGACGAAGATCGGGGCGGCCTTCTCCGGTGCGGCCCCCGCAGCCCCTGATCGCTCGTTGAGGATGGTAAGGGCCGTTTGGTTGAGCATGCATACCATTGCTACCTTCATGCACGTCCGCTGGGAACTCATGCTCAAGAATCCAACGAAGCCTAGCACGGCCAGACCGAAGCGACTCGAGAACCAGAAACGAGGAGCTGAAACGGAAACCGGTTTCTTATAAGCTTATTTGGCAACCAATGACTCAGAGTACAATCTACAATTCTGCATAATCCCTTTCTGTTAATAAAAATTTACAATCGCACCGGTGATAAAATTAAGGACGGAAGGGCAACAAAATAAGTTATAAGTACAAAGTGGTTGAGTGTAGAGTAGTATAGAACATCTTCGCATATTTATATATATTGCTATCTCGCTCCCATCCCAACCTCCTCGATCTCTCCCTCCGTTATACCACATCCCATTTGACATAAGAATTCCATTAAACTCATCAGAAGTTGACTCCTCTGAAATACCGACATCGTTCAACGTTCAATTGAGTCTGGCATTGACATCCGTAGGAATTCCAAACTCGCCGGTAAAACTCGATTGGTCCCAGCAGTTGATGTTCCTGGGGGGGTGTCTGACAAAGGGTCAGCCTCTTAGACGAGGGAGAGGGAAGAAGGGAGATGGAACGGCCTCAGTGGTAGGTCGACCTTTTAATGTCAATTATTTGCGACGTATTTCTGTGCACAGAGGGAGCCCTGAATGGTTTGATCTATAATATTCTGCGCTGGTGTAATCTACTCCAATCGCCTCTTTTAAACCATAACCGAATCTAGTATTGTCGGCACTTACATATGTTAATGTGATGTTACATAGTGTTATGCTGACGTAAAGGGAGACTTGCATGGTTGTTAAATTCGACTCCTGTAATAGCTTGTCATCCTTCGTATACAACCACGGTGCGAAAGTAAGAAGATTGTCTGCTATGAATACTTATGATGTGCATGAAAATCTGTTGTGGTGTCAGAAGGATATTAATAAAAGGTGTCTAAGCAAAGTGCACCAAATATAAACTAGAAGAAACGTTTTGCGACTAGATATATAACGCGGCTGCCGACAATTGAATCCAATTTCCCGTAATAACTTTTCATCAGTCATTCATACTATGTTTTTGATCATACTGTGACTTATCAGCATGAAATTAAATGAAAATAATATTATAATCACTATCAATATCAATTATACCATTATTATTAGCAACTAGCATTCGTATCTGACTAACCCGCTTTATTTGCATATGAATTTTTTTATTTGCCTATATTTGCCTCTTGTTCATTTCATGGAATTTAGCCGTATTGTGTACTTTGATTAAATAATGGTAATGAGATAGGCGTCGCTAATAAGAGTGAACATGTAGGTATTGAGCTTTGGTTAGGCGACTGCATAGACTTGGTATTAAACGTGTAACTAGGAACATCCACATCTAAGACATTGTGAGCTAATAATTCACGAAAAAATTCCCATGAGACTGTTCTCACTTTGGCAGTTCCAGTCTCAAGCCCAGATAAAGGAGGAGGGCCACGCTTATGATCTTTGTATCACACGATAATATCGTGGTATCGTTAAACTAAACTTCTGGTCTATTTTCGGGAAGTTAGAATTTAGAGCGTATTATTAATATTCCACAGTTTAACGTCGTCGTATGACATCAATGGTCGTTGATGACAATTTGAAACATATAAGTACAGTGATAGCAAATTCATAGCGTCCAAAAGACATAATTCATAACTGTTTGAACTTTAAACTAATGTTTATTGTTTTACACATAAATAATGACGGATTAACATCATCTATAATGCATGTCATGTGGTATCTCATGCAAATGTAACAATATTTGCATCAATATTTGCACCAAGAAATGTTCAAATTAAAACAAATTGTGTATGACCAATCACTAAGTACATTTGTCTAAACATCATACCTTCAAAGAATGTTTGACTTGGAATTTTGCCATAATGTTCTTTTTCTATTAAACATTATTACAGAAATATTTTGTAATAATGTAAGTCTATACTATTTATTTATCATATTATTCCAAGTGATGATATACAGTGAACTACATCTTTGCATAGACTTTAACTTACTCACTATGACATTCTAATACAACTCCATTAACATTTGACACATATGCAGATACATGCATAAAATGACTCACATGAGGTCAATATTAATTATCACATGTTTGTATAAGTATTTAATTAACACAATCAACGCAAAGTATTTGAAATAAAGAATTTTTAAATCAAAAGCATGAGCCATTCTACAGCATCTATTACTAAGCCTTGAGATGACTTCTCATCATAAATGCAACAGATACTTGATGCAAGAAGACAACACTCCCCTCAGCTCACTAGTATCTGACTACATGTTGAAATACATTTAGCAAATTTCAATCTGAATAAAGATTTCTTAATCTAGTGCAAAATGTTTTCCAGATATTTACAGACTGTAGTCATGCATAATGTTTACCAAGATCACCCCACTCAATTTCCTCACCTAACATACACAATCGTCAATAAAATCAATCCATAAGAAACAAAACAAGACCTTAGTAACTATTGCACATTTTTACAATTAATTTTCACACTTCAAAATCCAGAAATCTCAATTTGTTTAGGACTACATTTACACAACTTTTCCCTTACTAATAAGGTTTACAAGCATGTAAACTTTACTTTGCATACAACCATCACTCATTAAATTCTTTGTATTAAAATCCATTTAATGTAAAATACATGCATCTTTTAATATGCTAGAGATGTTCTCTTTTCTACAATCTAATAATAAATGGATAATATTTTCTGTGACATTGCACAAAGTACAAAGTCCAGTTTCATGTTTCTTCATAAGAAGAAGTCTTTCATTCAGATTTACTTTCCCTAATCTTAATCTTGATATTTGAGCCTCTTTCTTTCTGTTTGGGTCAGTGACTTATAACTTGGCCTTGGAATATATATATATATATATATATATATATATATATATATATATATTCCAAGCCCCAGACAGAGAGACAGACAGATTCAAAGATGCAAAGAGATATATACAGAAAGAGTAAAAGAAGCTCGTACCATTGGTACGGATAAAAAGGTACGAACAAGAGGACACGAGAGACATGCAAACAGAGACGGACAGAGACAGATGGTGGCATAAAGAGACAGACATATAGACATACAGAAATACACAACGAGAGAAAGAGAGAGATAGACAGAAACAGAAACAGAGACGGAGACAGAGAAAGAGATAGAGAGAAAGAGACAGTTAGTTATAGAAAGACACAAAGAACCAGACAGAGAGTATCCTAGAGAGACATAAATGGATTCACACACACACACACACATACACCCACACATACACACACACATACACCCACACATACACCCACACATACACCCACACATACACCCACACATACACCCACACATACACCCACACATATACCCACACATATACCCACACATATACCCACACATATACCCACACGCGCGCACACACACACTCAGCAAGGAGACATAGAGAGACAGTGGCACATGATAAAACACGTACACAGAGAGAGACAGACAGACAGACAGACAGACAGAGACATAGAGACACAGACAGAGAGGGACGGATAAAGAGACGGCAGCATGTGCCTGTATGTACGTTTGATGCCAAACAATACCTATCTGTCTGTTCAACCTTCGTGAACCTTTCAACGAGGTCGACGAAGCACCATCCACAGG
Source organism: Bimastos eiseni (assembly GCA_959347315.1). Classification (NCBI taxonomy): domain Eukaryota; kingdom Metazoa; phylum Annelida; class Clitellata; order Crassiclitellata; family Lumbricidae; genus Bimastos; species Bimastos eiseni. The sequence goes on from OY365820.1 coordinate 1,096,498, forward strand.
AAGACGCTGAGGCTGCAGAGGCAGGGCCAGGCTCTGGTTGCTGACGATAGAGCATCCTCCGTTCATCACTAATGCTCGGCCACTTAGGGTCGGGGTTATCGTCGGCACAAGTGTATGATAACGCCACAGGATTATCTATGGCATTCCGAACACCGTTGTCTGGGCTCTTTAGACACTGGAGTATGACATAGCGGTTGATGGGTAAGAGTAATGTGATGTGATATGAGATAATGTGATGTAGTGTAATGTAACGTGATGTAATGCAATGTGATGCATTTTTGTAGTGCAATGCGCCTGTGAATAAGCTGGTTCGCGCGTCTTCGCTTTTGCGAGCGCTGTAGAAATGTTGAGATTACGATTACGAATGGGATAATGCAATGTAATGTAATACAATAAAATTTAATGTAATCGAGCATTTATATAGCGCCCCTCTACTCAGAGGCGCTCTTTGCGGTGGCCGAAATGACGTTAAATGATATGGCGAACAAGCCAATACGTATGTGATGAAAACTATGCAGAGTAAGCTGAAAAGAGTCACCAGTGGTGGGCACACGCACAAGCGTGAAACCAACCAACGGATTTCCGTCGACAGCTGAGACAGATGGTATCGATGTTCAGAGTGGTTGTCTTGTAAGGAGGATGGCACGGGTTCGATCCTAAGCTCCTCCTAAGCTCCTCCTAAGCTCCTCCTAAGCTCCTCCTAAGCTCCTTCTAAGCTCCTCCTAAGCTCCTCCTAAGCTCCTCCTAAGCTCCTCCTAAGCTCCTCCTAAGCTCCTCCTAAGCTCCTCCTAAGCTCCTCCTAAGCTCCTCCTAAGCTCCTCCTAAGCTCCTCCTAAGCTCCTCCTAAGCTCCTCCTAAGCTCCTACTAAGCTCCTTCTAAGCTCCTCCTAAGCTCCTCCTAAGCTCCTCCTAAGCTCCTCCTAAGCTCCTCCTAAGCTCCTCTTAAGCTCCTCCTAAGCTCCTCCTAAGCTCCTTCTAAGCTCCTCCTAAGCTCCTCCTAAGCTCCTCCTAAGCTCCTCCTAAGCTCCTCCTAAGCTCCTCCTAAGCTCCTCTTAAGCTCCTCCTAAGCTCCTCCTAAGCTCCTTCTAAGCTCCTCCTAAGCTCCTCCTAAGCTCCTCCTAAGCTCCTCCTAAGCTCCTCCTAAGCTCCTCCTAAGCTCCTCCTAAGCTCCTTCTAAGCTCCTCCTAAGCTCCTCCTAAGCTCCTCCTAAGCTCCTCCTAAGCTCCTCCTAAGCTCCTCCTAAGCTCCTCCTAAGCTCCTCCTAAGCTCCTCCTAAGCTCCTCCTAAGCTCCTACTAAGCTCCTTCTAAGCTCCTCCTAAGCTCCTCCTAAGCTCCTCCTAAGCTCCTCCTAAGCTCCTCCTAAGCTCCTCCTAAGCTCCTCCTAAGCTCCTTCTAAGCTCCTCCTAAGCTCCTCCTAAGCTCCTCCTAAGCTCCTCCTAAGCTCCTCCTAAGCTCCTCCTAAGCTCCTCCTAAGCTCCTCCTAAGCTCCTCCTAAGCTCCTCCTAAGCTCCTCCTAAGCTCCTCCTAAGCTCCTACTAAGCTCCTTCTAAGCTCCTCCTAAGCTCCTCCTAAGCTCCTCCTAAGCTCCTCCTAAGCTCCTCCTAAGCTCCTCCTAAGCTCCTCCTAAGCTCCTCCTAAGCTCCTTCTAAGCTCCTCCTAAGCTCCTCCTAAGCTCCTCCTAAGCTCCTCCTAAGCTCCTCCTAAGCTCCTCCTAAGCTCCTCCTAAGCTCCTCCTAAGCTCCTCCTAAGCTCCTCCTAAGCTCCTCCTAAGCTCCTCCTAAGCTCCTTCTAAGCTCCTCCTAAGCTCCTCCTAAGCTCCTCCTAAGCTCCTCCTAAGCTCCTTCTAAGCTCCTCCTAAGCTCCTTCTAAGCTCCTCCTAAGCTCCTCCTAAGCTCCTCCTAAGCTCCTCCTAAGCTCCTCCTAAGCTCCTCCTAAGCTCCTCCTAAGCTCCTCCTAAGCTCCTCCTAAGCTCCTCCTAAGCTCCTCCTAAGCTCCTCCTAAGCTCCTTCTAAGCTCCTCCTAAGCTCCTCCTAAGCTCCTCCTAAGCTCCTCCTAAGCTCCTCCTAAGCTCCTCCTAAGCTCCTCCTAAGCTCCTCCTAAGCTCCTCCTAAGCTCCTCCTAAGCTCCTCCTAAGCTCCTCCTAAGCTCCTCCTAAGCTCCTCCTAAGCTCCTACTAAGCTCCTTCTAAGCTCCTCCTAAGCTCCTCCTAAGCTCCTCCTAAGCTCCTCCTAAGCTCCTCTTAAGCTCCTCCTAAGCTCCTCCTAAGCTCCTCCTAAGCTCCTTCTAAGCTCCTCCTAAGCTCCTCCTAAGCTCCTCCTAAGCTCCTCCTAAGCTCCTCCTAAGCTCCTCCTAAGCTCCTCCTAAGCTCCTCCTAAGCTCCTCCTAAGCTCCTCCTAAGCTCCTCCTAAGCTCCTTCTAAGCTCCTCCTAAGCTCCTTCTAAGCTCCTCCTAAGCTCCTCCTAAGCTCCTCCTAAGCTCTTCCTAAGCTCCTCCTAAGCTCCTCCTAAGCTCCTCCTAAGCTCCTCCTAAGCTCCTCCTAAGCTCCTCCTAAGCTCCTCCTAAGCTCCTCCTAAGCTCCTCCTAAGCTCCTACTAAGCTCCTTCTAAGCTCCTCCTAAGCTCCTCTAAGCTCCTCCTAAGCTCCTCCTAAGCTCCTCCTAAGCTCCTCCTAAGCTCCTCCTAAGCTCCTCCTAAGCTCCTCCTAAGCTCCTCCTAAGCTCCTCTTTTCCATGAGACGGTGTTTGGACTGTGATGGTTTGCAATCGTCTGAATGTTGTTGTATGTTAGTTTAAAGATGTCAACGGGTATTGAACGAGAGAGAAAGAGAGAGCCAGAGACTGGGATGGAGACAGATACAGAGAGTGTCAGACAAAGAGAGGCAGTGAGAAAGAGAGCTAGAGAGAAAACTATACAAAAGATAGGCACAGTGAGAGAAAGAAAGACAGAGAGATAGAGGGTAAGAAAGATGGACAGATAGACACATAGACAGAGCGACACAGAGAGAAATAAAAACAGAGAAAGAGAGACATTCTCAGAGAGACAGACAGGCAGTATGATAGTATGATAGATAGATAGATAGATAGATAGATAGATAGATAGATAGATAGATAGATAGATAGATAGATAGATAGATAGATAGATAGATAGATAGATAGATAGATAGATAGATAGATAGATAGATAGATAGATAGATAGATAGATAGATAGATAGATAGATAGATAGATAGATAGATAGATAGATAGATAGATAGATAGATAGATAGATAGATAGATAGATAGATAGATAGATAGATAGATAGATAGATAGATAGATAGATAGATAGATAGATAGATAGATAGATAGATAGATAGAGAGGGGGCAGAGAACGTGAAAGAGACAGAGATAGACGAAGACATAGAACGACACAAAGAGAAAATTAGAGACGGCGATAGACAGACAGACAGAGGAGTGAGAAAGAGTGAGAGAGACACAGACACAGACGCATACAAAGACATAAACAGAGAGAATATCGGTTATACGCTAAACAAACGGCCGCCTATTGAAAAGCCAAAAAATCGAGTTTTCGCTATTAACGTGGCACCAGAGACACTCGTGTTTTTATAAGATGTCGTAATCGAATCTCGTGTTGTGCGATAAGAGACGGAAGGCGTTCAACGTGAGCAGAACAGAAAACGTCGATTCTAGACAGATAGAAAGCGAGACCATTGCGCCATTGCACTTGGGAGCCTCATCGAAAGATAGGTCGCTGATAAGGAAAGAATTTCCATAGCGAGAGAGGAGAGAGTCTAAGAGCCAGAGAGTACGAGTAAGGAGGCAAAGGATGGAACTGGAGTAGACATTGAAACACACACACGCACGCACGCACGCATATATATATATATATATATATATATATAACATACATAATATATATATAATGCATGAAAATATATAGAATATATGACTGAATATATATATATGCATATATGTATGCACCCACAATCTCCGTGTGTGTTTAAAGATCATAGCAAGAGAAGAAAGAGAGAAAAAGAGAGAGAGAGAGAGAGAGAGAGAGAGAGAGAGAGAGAGAGAGAGAGAGAGAGAGAGAGAGAGAGAGAGAGAGAGAGATGCAGATGAGAAATGAAGGGACAAAAAGAGTCAGAGACATAGTCATATTGAAATGGCGAGAGAAAGGAAGAGGAATAGAGAGACAGACAGAGAGACATAGATGACAAGGGAGCGAGATCTATATAGAGTAGGAGAGAGACAGAGACAGTGTGAAAAGGAGAGAGAGAGAGAGAGAGAGAAGGGAAGGGAGAGAGAAGAAGCGAGTGAGAGATAGAGCAACAGAGAGATAGTGTGAGAGAGAAAGATAACGAGAAGCAGAATGGAATAATTTATATCTTATGACCTGAAGTTCGACCACATACACTGTCCTTGACGAAAAGCTTCTGCTGTTGCTGAATTGGTTTTTGGGACTCATACATGTCGTTATATATATATATACATACACATTGCATAAATGTGTATATATGCATATGTTTATATATTTGTATAAACATACGCATTTGTATAAGCATGTATTACATATAGATATACATATATATATACATATATATATACATATATATATATAAACACATGCATTTATATAATATGTGTATGTATTATTTGGGCGTGAAGCCCAAGCTTCGAAGACTTAATTAGAATTGAGATATTTTTGGCAATTTATTGCGCTGTGGGCAGATGCGATCCGTGCGTTAGAAATCGCCAGATGCTTATTGTCAGAAATTAATAGCACATCTGAGGTGAAAGAAGGAAAGGGAAGCTGAGAAGGAGGGAGAATGAGCGAAGGGAAGGAGGAGAAGGAATAGAAGGATAGGGAAGTGGTGAAAGAAGAGGAGGAGGAGGAAGAAGAATAAGAAATATGAGGGAGGATAAAAAAAGGATGAGCACATGTTGGAAGATGAGGATGCGGAAGAGGAGAAAGCAGAGAAAGAGGATGAAGATGGAGGAGGAAAAATAAAGAGAAGAAGAGGAGCAATTGGTGCACAATGAGGTAGAGGAAAAGGTGAATGAAGAGGTGGAAGGAAGAGGACTAAAAGAATAGATTGGTGATTGATACAAGGGTTAATTAAAATTAGGCTTAAGAATAGATTTGAGATTATTATAGGTTTGAGAATAGATTTGAGATTATTTTAGGTTTGAGAATAGATTTGAGATTATTATAGGTTTGAGAATAGATTTGAGATTATTTTAGGTTTGAGAATAGATTTGAGATTATTATAGGTTTGAGAATAGATTTGAGATTATTTTAGTATGCTATAGAACTGTAGGAAACGATTTTGGAATAAGATTACGATTAGAACGGGGAAGATACAGGATGTGATGAAGAACTGGATGAAGAACAGGATGGAACACTAGCAGAAGGAAGAGGAAAAGTAGGAGCAGTGGAGAACGAAGAATTTAATATATACGAATTTAATGAAGAACACCAGAATTGGAACAGGTGGATAATGCGACTGAAACAAGGAATAGCACTGAGTATGAAGGATAGTATGAAGAAGATGTGAGAGAAAAAGGGAGGTGGAGGATGGGAAAGAAGTATAAGACACTGCAGTACCATCAGGTT